>CM077152.1:183989645-184483993 GCA_039583875.1 Platanthera guangdongensis | reverse complement strand
TCTTCCGAGGCCCCTTCCGGGTCACGCAAGGCCAGTTCGGGCTGTGTTCTTCTTGGTGCACATCTATCCAAGACCCCCGCTGGGCCATAGTACGCATGGGTTCCGCTGTTGTGTTCTTAGCGTTGAGGCGTACGGAGCCTAGGTGAAGTAGTGTGATCCCCGCTTAGTAGTAGAAGTGCCCGTTCTACTGTCACCGCCTGGCCACGGCGGCTGATGCCTGAGAGGTTAGCTACCTGCTCGAAAAGTGGGAACTATAGTCTGTGTAGACATAGCAATTGCATGGTGAGTCATTGCATAGCATTCATAGCATTCATAACATTGCACCAACAAGATCCTCATCGTATAAGTTTGTATGGGCACTCTTTATACGATGAGTTACTTTTATGTAACCCGATCTTAACTTATAAGTTTGTATGGGCATTCTTATAAGTTAAGTTACTTTCCTGCTGTTACTGTACTTGCTAGTTTAGTGTAGCTCTTTATAAATCCTGATTATGATGCTGTTACTCTTACATTACTTGCCACCTGCTTGTACTTCCTTACTTGCATACTCATTATATACTATACTCTTGTTCCTTTCTCCGCCCGTGCCGAGGAGTCGCCGGGGGAGCAGATGTGAAACCACTTAGTGTTTCGACTAACGGTTGCTACGTCTTCCTTTTTAGGAGGTCACGCCGCAGTAGAGCAGCCGCAGACTATGCAGCAGGACAGCCAGGCCAGGGAGACAGGGCCTGATGTGACGGTGCCGTCGATACCGTCTGTTACTGATGTTAGTGTATTGATTACTCTGATGTAGCCCGTTTGGGCAATGATTAGCTGTACTCTCTGATATATTAGAAGCATGTTTAGCTTCTCATTATTGATGTATTTGGACATTATAACTTAGTGTGGATTTGACTTCTGGATGTTTATTTATTTGGTTGGGTTGGCATGTTATATTGATATTGTTGGTAGCCGGCGGAATAGG
The DNA here is from genome assembly GCA_039583875.1 of Platanthera guangdongensis. Taxonomy (NCBI): domain Eukaryota; kingdom Viridiplantae; phylum Streptophyta; class Magnoliopsida; order Asparagales; family Orchidaceae; genus Platanthera; species Platanthera guangdongensis. The sequence goes on along the minus strand of CM077152.1, from coordinate 184,483,026 downwards.
CGTCTTGTGGTACAGGTTAGCCCGTGAGCTAATGCTACCGCAAGGCGGCTGTTCGGGCATAAGACTCCCCCTTCGTGCCGTGTTTGGGATCCGGGTAGGGGGGGTCTTACAAATTGTATCAGTTTTCACCACGATCCTCAACTACGAAGTCATTCAACAATGGTGCCACCCCCCGTTTGGTTAGTCAATTTGGGGACAAACTGACTTAGCGGAAGCAGTGGTGTGCCCATATGTAATTCACATTAAGTTTGTCCAACTTAGACCTTAAGTTTAGCCAACCTGACCACAAATTTGTCGTGTACGTGTAGATTCCACTGCATGTTGAGCCGTGGGGGCACTCCTACCCCTCCCATACCCACTCAGTTCGAACAGTCTGAGTTGGTAGACGCTCACCGCCATTCTTGATGCTTTTAAGGCACAGCAGGCTCCGGTGCAACAACAGGCCCCGAGCTCCAACTGGCTGAGCACCTTCCGGGCTCTCTCCCCTCTCGTCTACCTTGGGACGGAGTCAGCCGTACGTACAGAGGAATGGCTAGACACGATACAGGAGTTGTTGGCCGGTATCCGTTGCCCAGCCAACATGGCAGTGACATTGGCAGTGTCCGTCTTGGACTTACATGCGAAGAGGTGGTGGAAGTCCCTCATGTGCTCTACCTTCCAAGGCCGGATCTACACAGAGATAAGTTGGAGTGAATTCTCTGTGTTTTCTTGGAGCACTTTATCCCTACATCGCCCGAGATGAGCTTGAGCAGAGGTTCCTTCTACTAAAGCAGGGATCAAAGTCGGTCACAAATAACCAGCGGGAATTCCAGCATCTCGCAAGGTTTGCGGACTCCTATGAGTTGGATGACAGAGGTTATGCCAAGCGCTTCTATAAAGGGCTGCGAGATCCCCTAAGGCAGTCCCTTTTGTTTATAGCGGATGGTAGCTTGGCGGAGATCATTGATATGGCGAAAAGATTGGAGGCGGACCACATGGGATGTAGTAAGAGGCCCGCGGAGGACGTGATGGAAGCCGGCCCATGGAATAGAAGGAGGCGAGACTTCAGAGGAGGAAGAGGTTATCAAAGAGGTGGCGGGCGTGTCCACCGAAACTATAGGGTGGAGCATCCAGTTCCGCAGCCGCCTGCGTTTCCTCCACCCCCACAGCCTCAGCGATTTCAACAACCTGAAGGGCGTCGTGGTCTGGTGTGCTTCGAGTGCAACCAGCCGGGCCACATCCGACGTTTTTGCCCGCAGCTATATGGGAACGTCCCTCCTGCTCTCCCTCCTGCTCTCCCTCCTGCTCTCCCTCCACCAGCTCCACGAGGACGGGGATATATGCGTGGTCGAGGTGAGGACCGCCAAGAGGAAACCCCGGACCGGTCCGGGATCAGTTGTACGAGCTTGACATGGCGCAGGAACGGAACCCACAAGATGTGATTGCAGGTATGATTTAATTAGTTTACATATTTGCATGGTTTAACATGAATTGAATAGAACTTATTAGACACTAGCAATAAGTTTTGGTCGTTGGCACTTAGGCACGTGATTATTGGCGGGAAGACGGCCTATGCGCTGTTCGATACCGGTGCCTCACACTCTTTTGTGTCCGAGGATTTCATAAGAGACGTGGGGATGTTCAGTACTTCACGGAATAGCCCGACGTGTACGCCTTCCGGACGGCTCGGAGATGATCGCGACCGCCAAGTGCGAGTTGGAGTTATTTATTGATGGGAAGGCCTTTGATACACCGGCCACGGTTCTGAGAATGCCGGAGTTTGACATCATTTTGGGCATGGCATGGCTCGATTGGCACTTCGCAAGGATCGACTGCGCGGAGAAGCGGATCTATTTGAGACATGGAGACTCTGACGTCATCTTCCAAGGTATTGGCTTCGCTCCTCGCATGATGTTATCTTCCGTCCAGGTTGTAAAAGCTCATATGAAGGGGACGAGGTCTTCATGATCTGGTTCGAGTTGAAGGAGGAAGCGTTGGAATTAAAGGATGTACGGGTTGTGCGGGATTTTCCCGAGGTATTTCCTGAGAAGCTACCAGGATTACCACCGCATAGAGAGGTCGATTTCCAGATTAATTTAGTACCAGGTGCCAAGCCTGTATCTAAGACTCCGTACAGAATGGCCCCAAAGAACTCGCGGAGTTTAGAGTTCAACTACAAGACTAGTAGATTCAGGGTTCGTTCGCCCCAGTTCATCACCATGGGGTGCCCCCGTTTGTTCGTAAAGAAGAAGGATGGAACCCTGCGATTGTGCATAGATTATCGGGAACTCAATCGATTAACGGTGCGGAACACTTATCCGCTACCTCGGATCGACGAGTTGTTCGATCAATTAGTGGGAGCACATTGGTTCTCTAAAACTAGACTTGCGCTCTGGATACTATTAGTTGAGGATACAAGAGGGGATATTCAGAAACAGCCTTCAGTTCGAGATATGGTTTGTATGAGTTCACAGTAATGCCATTTGGGCTCACGAATGCACCTTCGGCATTCATGAGCCTGATGAACAAGGTGTTTGAACCATACTTGGACATCTTCGTCATCGTTTTCATCGACGACATCTTAGTCTACTCAAAGACGGAGGAGGAGCATGTCGAGCACCTGACCCTAGTTTTGAAGAAATTGAAGGAGCACGCCTTGTATGCCAAGTTTAGCAAGTGTGAATTCTGGCTTAAGGAGGTTGCCTTCTTGGGGCATGTGATCAGTGGAGCAGGATTAGCTGTGGATCCAGCTAAGGTGCGGGCCGTGAAGGAGTGGTCGCCCTTGAAGTCGGCGGCCGATGTACGAAGCTTTCTTGGACTTGCTGGGTACTACGCAAGTTCGTGAAAGGTTTTCCAAGATTGCCCTTCCCCTTACCTCCTTGACGAAGAAGGTGTGCCATTTGAGTGGACACCTCAATGTGAGGCGGCGTTTCAAGAATTGAAAGATAGGCTTACCTCCGCCCCCATCCTGCACTACCGTCTGGGAAGGAAGGATTCCAAGTTTACACGGACGCATCATACCAAGGGATGGGAGCGGTGCTAATGCAGCACGGGCATGTGATCGCTATGCTTCAAGGCAGTTAAAAAAACATGAAATCAATTACCCGTTTCATGATTTGGAGTTGGGAGCAGTGGTGTTCGCTTTGAAGGTCTGGAGACATTATTTATATGGCGTGCACTGCGAGATCTTTTCCGATCACAAAACTTGAAGTGTTTCACACTCAGAAGGAGTTGAACCTGAGACAACGGCGGTGGTTGGAATTTCTATGCGACTATGAGTTCCCATGAACTACCACCCCGGGAAAGCGAACTCGGTAGCCGATGCCTTGAGTAGAAAAGTGCCAGGCTCTAGCCCAGAGTCTCGGCTGATGAGTATGGAGTTGGCTCGGATGATCGAGGAGAATGGAAATTACTCTAGTATTCAAAGATCCTTCGGCAGAGTATGCGGAGTATTTGGCCAACATGAGCATAGTTTGTGATATCCGAGACCGGATTCGGGTGGAGCAAGGAATGGATGCGGCCTTGGCCCCGGCAATCAGGCAATTGAAGATGGGACCACCGATGAGTACACACTCAAAGACGGCCTCAATATTTTCGTGGCCTACTCTATATTCCCAAGGGCGGCAAAATTCGGGAGGATATATTGAGAGAGGCGCATTCCTCTCAATATTCAGTGCATCCGGGTATTGCTAAGATGTATGCCGGACTGCGGAAGACCATGTGTTGGCCGGGAATGAAGAAGGATGTTCGCTACTATGTTACACATTGCGAAGCTTGCCAAAGAGTGAAGGCTGAATGCAGGAGTCCCGGTGGTTTGTTGCAGTCGCTGCCCATCCCCGAATGGAAGTTCGAGGATATCTCCATGGATTTTGTTCATGGGTTACCTCGTTCCCGCTCCGGGAATGATTCGGTGTGGGTTATTGTGGATCGACTAACAAAGGTGGCCCGGTCATTCCAATGAAGAAGGAAGCACACGTGGATGTTTTGTACGCCTTTTTGTGGAGCAATTTGTACGGTATCATGGCGTGCCCAAGACAATTGTTTCGGATAGGGATGGTCGGTTTACATCCAATGAGTGGAAGGCAGTACAGGCGTATTTGGGCTCACGCCTAACCTTTAGTACCGCGCATTTCATCCACAGACTGACGGGCAGTCTGAAAGGACCATCAGGACACTGGAAGATTTATTGAGGTTTTGCGTGCTGGACAGAGGAGAGGCATGGGAAGGCTCTTGCCCCTGGTGGAATTCTCCTATAATAATAGACATCAGGCGAGCATCGGCATGGAGCCCCATGAAGCCCTTTACGGAAGAAGGTGCAGGACTCCCTTGTCTTGGTGCAAGATGAAGATCCGAAGGCATTGAGAAACGAATACATAGATGATACTGATGCGGCGGTTAGATTGATACGGGATCACATGTTGGAGGCTCAAAGTCGACAGGCGAAATATTACAATAAAAAGCACCGGATGGTGGAGTTCCAGGTGGGCGAAAAAAGTTCCTTAAGATTCGGCCGATGCATGGAGTGTCACGGGTGCGGGGAGTGAAAAAGCTCAGCCCAAGGTATGTTGGGCCTTATACTATATTGGAAAGAATTGGCCCGTTGGCCTATCGGTGGAGTTACCACCGGAACTAGAAAATCTTCACGACGTGTTCCATGTATCGTCGCTTCGAAAAGCACTATTGCGGCCCGACCAATTTATTCCCACTACTGATGGTGCAGTGGCGTCGGATAGATCTGTGCGACTAGAGCCGGTGCGGATTGTTGACAGCGAGACAAGAACATTACGCCGCAAAAGTGTCCCCTTAGTGAAGGTGCAATGGTTGAATCATGGAAGGAGGAGTACACATGGGAGCCAATGGATTTGATGCAGCAACGCTACCCGAGTTGTTTGCCCAAGGTAGTCTTATTTAAAAACGTAAGATAAATTTCCTGTTAAGCTTTTTCCCACACAGCCTAAGCCTGATTTCGGGACGAAATCTTTTATTTTGTTTATATATTTGTAACGTCCCGAATCGCTCTAGACCCTAGTGTGTGTGTTTTTATTCAGAGGGTTGACTCAAGTCCTGAGAAGTGTAGGGAATTGGCTGCACTTGTGGAGAAGTGGAGAAATCAGTGCAGAGTGACACGGGAGATGACACGGGTAATGACACGGCCGTGTCCCTACCCGTGTGCGTCGAGTTGAGCTCGACGAGCCGTGTCGAGATCGTCGAGAATCGTCGAGAATCGTCGAGCGGGGAACACGGGTAGTGACACGGGCGTGTCCCTACCCGTGTGCGTCGAGTTGAGCTCGACGAGCCGTGTCGAGATCGTCGAGAATCGTCGAGATGCGTCGAGCGGGAACACGGGTAGTGACACGGGCGTGTCCCTACCCTTGCGTCGAGTTGAGCTCGACGAGAAGTGTCGAGATGCAACCCGAGTAGTACAAACGGCCAGGCACACGGCCGTGTCATGTGAACACGGTCGGGACACGGGCGTGTCCCTACCCGTGTCAAACATTGAACCGACATGGAAACCGCCACGGCCGTTTCGCGGAAGCGGGACACGGGTACGGACACGGCCGTGTCCCTACCCGTGTCATATTTTGCTTATAAGGGCAGAGGAAACCCTAGCCGTTTTCACTCTCATTTCACCCCCTATCTCCTGTGAGAACTCCTGGTGAGAGGAAAACCGCTGGAGCAAGTTCTACCGGAGGAGATTCGCCATCGCCGTGAAAGAGAAGATGCCGCCAAGGAGAACTACGAGATCCATGGCTAGAAATGGTGGTACCGCTGGAGCCAATGTGAGTTTCCTACCCTCTCCCTTGGTGCTAGATCTTAGATATTTAGGAGAGACATCGGTTCAAGAGAGCTTGATGGAGAGGAGAAGATTTCTAGGTTAGGCCATGTTAGAACTTGTGTTCTAGACTTTAGATCTCTTCAACCCTTCCCTTTTTCTTCAATATGACGATGGGTGGATGGTTTCGTGAGGAGTTTATGGCCTCTGAGGTTGAATAAGGGAGGAGAATATTTCTGGAAAATTTAGGAACGATCGCCTTGAGGAGGAAGACGAACCGATGCGTTCATTTTCCTTTAAGATGCGCGCAGAATCTGTATTCTGCGCGCAGCAATCTTGTAGGCCATTTTCCCGATGATAAGCCAGATCTGGGCTTTCAGCTAAACACTAAAGTTGAAGCCCTTGGAAATACCTTTCCAACGGTGTTGCACGATTCAGGTGATGTCTGTGGCCCCGGGAAAACCTAATCGAGTTTGCTGTCCGGCAGTTCCTGTACACAGAAACTGTGTTCTGTATGCAGCAAACTTCAAGTCCGATTTCAGATAGGATAACGTCAAATCTGGGTTGAGGTCTGAATACGAGAGTTGTAGACGTCGGAAATACCTTTCCATCGAGGGGTTACACGATGTCACCGGATTCTGTAGCCTCGGAATCTCCGGTTGACAGTGCTGTCTCAGTACTAATCCTGCACTTAAAAATCTGGGTTTTATAACATTTGGATTTGGATTCGGAGAAACTAATATCACAGGTAACTCTGAGGCTTGGATAAACTTTATGAATAATTAATTCAGTTGCATAAATGATGAAGATTATTAATCGGACTCCATGTGATCGAATCGTAAGATAGTATACTTGAATGATTTGACTTGTTAAAAGCTAGTAGATTTTTATACATATGCATCTTGATATATTGTGTTGAAATCACTGATATGACATATAGAAGGATAACTCATGGCCATGTGAATGTTGAATAGTGGATTGAACTTGGTAGTCCAATACTTAGAGCGTCGCCTTCCTATGGGTAGCATTGTGTAAGTTTGTAAGAGCGGTGTTGACTGCCACCTGTTTTAGTTGTGTCGTGTTAAGATGTGGATGGATGGTTGGGTTGTGTCCTCGTGCTCACTCCGAGGCCCCTTCCATGATATGTTGATGTGATATTTGCATGTGGTGTGAGTCGACACGCGGTGTCGTAATCCTGGGTTAAGGATAGTGTGGCAGGTCTACGGGCTCGCCAGTCGTCACACCGACGGGAGTTGGCAGTTAGACTTGGTCAGTTTGGGCTGTGTCCTCGGTGTTCACGTCCCGAGGCCCCTCCGACCATGTGAACGGTTGGGCTGTGTCCTCGTGCTTTCTTTCGAGGCCCCTTCCGGGTCACGCAAGGCAAGTTCGGGCTGTGTTCTTGGTGCACATCTACCCAAGACCCCGCTGGGCCATAGTACGCATGGGCTCCGCTGTTGTGTTCTTAGCGTTGAGGCGTACGGAGGCCTAGGTGAAGTAGTGTGATACCCGCCTAGTAGTAGAAGTGCCCATTCTACTGTCACCGCCTGGCCACAGCGGCTGATGCCTGAGAGGTTAGCTACCTGCTCGAAAAGTGGGAACTATAGTCTGTGTCGACATAGCAATTGCATGTGTGAGTCATTGCATATCATTCATAGCATTTCATAACATTGCACAACAAGATCCTCATCGTATAAGTTTGTATGGGCACTCTTATACGATGAGTTACTTTTATGTAACCCGATCCTTAACTTATAAGTTTGTATGAGCATTCTTATAAGTTTAGTTACTTTCCTGCTGTTACTTGTACTTGCTAGTTTAGTGTAGCTCTTTATAAATCCTGATTATGATGCTGTTACTCTTACATTACCTTGCCACCTGCTTGTACTTCCTTTACTTGCATACTCATTATATACTATACTCTTGTTCCTTTTCTCCGCCCGGTGCCGAGGAGTCGCCGGGGAGCGGATGTGAAACCACTTAGTCGTTTCGACTAACGGTTGCTACGTCTTCCTTTTTAGGAGGTCACGCCGCAGGTAGAGCAGCCGCAGACTACGCAGCAGGACAGCCAGGTCAGGGAGACAGGGCCTGATGTGACGGTGCCGTCGATACCGTCTGTTACTGATGTTAGTGTTTTGATTACTTTGATGTAGCCCGTTTGGGCAATGATTAACTGTACTCTGATATATTGTAGAAGCATGTTTTAGCTTCTCATTATTGATGTATTTGGACATTATAACTTAGTGTGGATTTGACTTCTGGATTTTATTTATTTGGTTGGGTTGGCATGTTATATGGATATTGTTGTAGCCGGCGGAATAGGCGTCTTGTGGTACAGGTTAGCCCGTGAGCTAATGCTACCACAAGGCGGCTGTTCCGGGCATAAGACTCCCCCTTCGTGCCGTGTTTTGGGATCCGGGTAGGGGGGGTCTTACAGGGAAAATCAGCCATCTTTGCTGGAGCTGGAGAACCTACTGGCTTCGCAGGAGAGCTTAGCAAGTCAGATGGCTGGAGTCACCATCTCTAGAGGAGATGGTAAGGTGCTCTTCTATGGGAAGAAAAGGAGATGGGACAAGACGAAGTCGGCTGCTAGTGATGGTCTCACTAATTTATATCAGTAAGAGAGGTGTGTATGTCCTAAGTGTTGGGTATTGTATCCACAATTACCTGGATTTGAGGAAGCCACCTGTCAAGCTAAGATGAATTCACAATGTATTGATGAAACCTCTCAAGTTGTGCTTGCAGTTATTCCACGCTAAGTGCACACCAATGTCAGGGTGCAGTAGGTCAATATACACGGGTCTGCACGACATAATCCCTCGTTGAGCAGATCAGTGTGTTGGCCTACGTGTACTTTCAAGTACAGGGCCTTGTTTATACAAGAGCAGACAAGGAGCAAGGATGGGTCAAGGAGCAGCTCTTGGGTGGAAAGACGAAAATTCGTCTAAGTGTAATTCGACGAGAATCACCAATTGATTCTCGCCGAATCGGCGAGAATCACTAGTGATTCTCGCCGAATCGTCGAGAATCATTAGTGATTCTCGTCGACTCTAACTGACTACCTCAAAATGGTTCCAAGTAAGATTTGGCGAGAATCACTAGTGATTCTCGCCGAACCCATCGTTGAGCAGATCTTGAATACCAAGTTATATTCGTTGAGAATCAACGAGTGATTCGGCGAGAATCACAAGTGATTCTCGACGAATCGTCGAGAATCACTAACTGATTCTCGCAGATTCGTCGAGAATCACCTGCGATCCTCGCCGATTTTTACTTAGCGATTTCTCTGGAAGCTGCTGGACCGGATTCTGCCGCTGGACTATTTTGAACCGGATTTCGGGTTTCTACTTGTGGGACCAACAACGGTCATATTGTTAGTATCTACAGTGTATAAATACACGGGTATTTTTTAACAGTACAGAAAGCGAAGAAGAAAAGAAAAACGCGAGCCGCGACGTGACTTAGATCACCGTTTCCGCTCCGCCGCCGCTCGCGCCAAGTTGTTCGGTTGATCGTGTTTCGCCCAGATCCTCCTGCGACAGAAGCCTAGCTAAGCTCAGCGTCTCACGTGTCTAACCGGAGATCTCTTGTCTCTCGATTTGTAGATTGGGAAAATCTTCCCATCCGAATCGATCGAGACGATTGATCCTAGTGTGACCGTTGGTAGACCTAGCTAGCTTCGCTACGAAGTTTGGATCTCTAAAGAACAGCAGCCGCACATCGTTGTTGCCGCCGATCCCGTGAACCTAGCCGCCGCCCATCTTGCCGCCGCCAGGTTCGGGGAGATCCTCTCCAAGAGAGATCTAGGGTTGTGGACTCTTTGTGGACTTCAAGAACACGTCGTCAACAAAGAAGGACACCCTTGTCTCCAAACGTAGTTTGTATCTTTTGTACATTCTATTTTTCTTTCTGTTGTAAAGGAACGGTGGTTCCGTGTTGTAAGGGTTGGGTGCAACCCGTTTGTGGGAGTGTTGACTCCCACGTATGGAAGAGTTCCTTCCGATAGTGCAGGGATTGGATTTCAATCCTGTTGGAGAAGAGACCGAGTCGTCCCTGGTTGGGAGATAGGTCGAAGGGGGAAAGTGGATGTACCCAAGTCGGGGAACCACTATAAATAGCTTGTGTACTCTGTTGTGCTGTGTTGTTTTATTTTCGTGTGCAGGTACAATTTAAATTCCGCAAAAACGCTGCACGTCACCTATTTCCCCCCATAGGTGAACATAGTACACTAGGTGGACTTTCAAGTGGTATGAGAGCGAGGTTACTCATCAAAAAGGTTTACACCTTGAGTTGTATCCTGCCACCAGTGTCAGAAGCATGGAGCTGGATTATGAGATATCGCGACTAAGACTCCCCGCATGTACAAAGGAGTTTTATCCCGTCTGGAGGATGAGAGTGTCGTATCACTTGGATGCCATCGATCCTCGTGCATCTTTCATCCTGGAATAGGGTCCTTTTATTCCTATGAAGACCTCCGACTCTGGAATTCAAGTGCCCAAGTGCATTGCTGAGATGTTGGAAATGGAACTTTCATTCTTTAATTTGGATAAGAGGATTCGTCAAATTATCATGGATATCTGGTCTGGAGCTTCTCTCGCTCTAGATTGGAAAAATGTAGGACGGCTAAATCTCTGTGGATGATGATCTCAGAGCTGATGGGGGGGGTCAGAGAATGCTGGAATCTGCTGTCAATCAGAGGATGAAGCCTATGTGGGGGTCCTCGCTTCTGAAGATGAAGGCAAGGATCTCTCGGACGGCATCAGAGCTCCAGTGTCCGTGTCTGAGACTGAAGAGGCCAGTGAGGAAAGCAGCTCTGATGAGGATGACACAATGGTCACTGGCTCTAATGACAATATCACTGAAGAGCAGGTAACTTCTTCGTCCTGCCCCGTATCTCTTAAAGTTTCTGAAGACAGGAACTGCCTTCTTTCAGAAAATGCTGATTCCCTAAAGAGAGCCCTTCAGACAAGCAACCTACTTGCTGAGGAGCAAGCTCAAGAGATTGCTCGACCGAAGATCTTTTTGGTTCTCCAATTGACATCCAACAAGGTCAAGGACTCTAAAATCTCAGCTCTAGAAAGTAGTCTAGAGAATGAGAAAAGAATAGTATCAAACTTTTCCAAGGTTGATGCTATAAAGAGAAAACAAGAAAATGGGTGGATCTCCCGGATTATCAATTCGTGGAGAAAAGGGGAAACGGTATTCCGACCCCCCACTCCAAGCAGGAAGGCAACTCATCATGCCTTCAGGTATGACCACAGGAACAATCGTGGTCACTGCAAGGGTGATCTGTCCTCATGTGGAGACACCCGTAGTGCAAGGGCCGTCGTGGCCACCCATGAGAGAATACCTAAGGCTCATTCTGAGCCCTTTGTATTCACTGCCACTGCTTCAACTCGGTGTGTGAATCTGCATGTACCAGCTCACAGAAACTTCTCACCACCCGAGGACACAGGATAGGAAGTTAGAAGTCATGGGTAAGTTTTCATGGGGCCTCAGGAAGGGGGATGCTGAAAGGAGAAACACCTCCGGCCTCATGACGCTCTCAACATGCATTCCTTCCATCCTTCCTCGTGTCACGGTGGAAGAGGAAATTTTGTTAGGAGATCATGCCTATCCCGTTGAGACCTAGGACAGTGACTACCTCAGTCACTAGATCAGGTCAGAAACGGCGATAAAACATTCACCCGTGTTGGTGATTGTGGCAAAGTGGGAAACTTTGCCATCGACTGTTGGCACAACCTCTGTGTCAAGGGCAAGGGCTTATCCACATTTTCTGAGCAGAGGTAAGCCTTCTGACAGGTTTTCTGAAGGAAGGCAGTCGAGTGCTTATGCTAACAGGAACCTAGGACCCAATATGATTTGGGTTCCTAAGGTAAAGTAATTCTTTCTTGCAGGGTAGTCTAGGTTCCCGGAATATGATGGAACTAGACAGTAGGTGGCTCAAGACTAAATTGGAACAAGCGTCTGGAATAACAGATGTGATATCTACTTGAGCATATTCACATTGAGCTCCTAAAATGTTTTACCTGAGGGACTAAATGATAACTCTCATAATCCCAGGTACGGTTGATCAATTCCAGGACTTGAGTCATATTGTATCCACATCTACATATATATATAGTATATATAGTTATACCTATATTTACACCATTGTGTGAGTACATCTAATGATATGTAACATGGTAAACATAAACCATAGATACAATATTGAAGACTTATCGGAAATTCCCCTGGTAGACTCGAGATCTAACGTCTACAGGCTTAAATTAGCTCACTGAAAACCAGCGTAGATTGGCCTTACGAAGTTATTTACATACTTAGAAGATGCTTAAATTAATTTATATGGAAAAGCCGGCTCAAACCCTAATAGCTTGGCTTAAGGAGTATCTATATAGTTAGAAGACTTTCAAATTAACTTAGACAAACGAAACCAAGTGAGAATCCCATTTAACTCGTCGAGCTTGGCTTTAAGGAGAATCTCATTTAAGGAGAAACCCATTCCCGCCGACCCTTCACCACCGCAGAATCCCGCCTAAGAACGCTCTCCGCAGGAAAACTTGTCGATTCTCGCCGCAAGGGAAGCTCGCCGAATCGACTCCTTCTCCGCAGGAAACTCGCCGACTCCGCAAGACTCTCGCCGAATCGGTCTCCATCGAAGGTCTCCCGCCGAATCCCGCAGAAAACTCGCCGAATCGCGCAGGAAACTCACTGAATCCGCAAGTTTCTCATCGAAGTTTTCCCGCAAGAATCCCACCGAAGTTTCTCACCAAAGGTCTCCATCGTCTTCCCGCAAGTATCTCGCCATCCCGCAGGAAGCTCACGACGATCTCTCCCGTCCGGTGCCCTCATCTTAACCATCTAACTCCCGTCTACGGCTTTTAGTAACCCACCCCCTCACCCTTACTTGACTTGATTACTAGTGTCACATCCTTTTGATTTTGATTAAGCGTAGAGTAGGACTTTTCTCCTAGATTTACGATGGCCCAAGGACAACTGTTGGGCTGGTCACCGGATGCGAGCTGGTTCGCACAGGGTTCTCTCATGCCTCAGATGAATTCAGGAACATCATCCTTATGCTAGAGGAGGCTGGACTCTCATTCTTCCTAGAGCATCCCTATAAATCCTGGACAAGGAGGTGCTGGAGTTCTTTGCAACCGCAAAACTGGAATGACGATTCTCTTATCAAAAGCAAGGTAGCCGGGGCAAGATCAAGATGTCTGCCAGCAAGCTGACCCGCTTCCTGCAGCTCTCTAGCTCGGAGCATGAGGACTATCTTGAGGAAGAAGACAAAACCCAGACTCTATTATTTGTGGACTCCCTCGAGGAACACGGTCAATAAAGCGCAAGGATATGAATGAAGAAGGGAAGCTTCTGTCAGACATAATCGGAAAGTACATCTGCAAGCCAGGCTCTCATGACCCTATCTCTGGGGACATGTTCAAGATCCTGGTGCAATTGTCTGCCGGAAAAGTTTCAACTGGGGGGCTTTGCTGTTTGAGAAAATAAAGAGACACCCTGAGATCTCCGAGCTTTGGCCGAATCATAGTCTGTATCTCAATCAGCTGAATGGAGACAAGTATGACATGAGCAATGGTGTTCCTCTACACTACTTGAAGAAAATGGACTCAAGGTTTTTGACAGATGGGAGAGGCGAATGGGCAGGCTGCCATCGAAGAACAACAGGAAGTATCTCCAGCAGTAATCCCAGTGAAATTCCTGACGCATTGACTGCAGGAATTGAGGGGGAGTCTCTACCCACTAATGCTCACATCGTATGTGACATCCAACCCAGATAGCCAGAGATGCGATGGCAGAATATACAAGAAGACAGTGAAGCTGTGCCGGACAATGAGAGCCTTGGTCACTGAATTCTCCAAGACTACCAAGCATTATTGATGACTCACTGTAGCCTATGCAAACTCCATCGCAGTCGAGCCAAAAAAGGGGGCGAAGAAATACATAGCTAAGATGGCTGAGCTTCAAGAATATCAGATCACAAAACTTCGAACAGTCAACAAATATTCTATGATAGCTGTTGGTGAATGTCCAACAGGCGTTAGGCGTCGACTTTTGAATCATTGCAGGTATTCATGCTCCTGAGACTACTACGGCTGCTGCGGGAGTAAGTGCTGCTGAGGGAGTAAGTGCTGCAGATGTTCCCATGAGTGAAGCTGATGCTAGGGTCTATGTCTAAAGCAAAACTGATGAGCATGTTTGACCAAGAGGCCCTAGCAAAAGCCAGGATCAAGAGAAAAGCTCAAGAAGGGACCTCCAAGGAGACACAAGCTGAAAGAGAATTCGATAGTGAGGAGGAAGTAAGAAATGAAAAGTGGAGTCCAGTTTCAAAGAATATCATCTGGGACACCTTCTGGCTACAGGAAAAGGAGAAATCAATCGAAACGAAGTATACAGCCAGTATGAGTGGGAAAAATGCACAAGACGTATGAAGCGAAACGAATCATCTTCTTCAGGACCAACACGGCGGTAGATAAGCTCCTCCTCCCAGATATTATCCGAAGCCCAAAGAGTATATGGAGAGGCAAGAAAGAAGTACTTGGCGCAAAAACTCAAGGATGACTTAGCCAGAAAAATAGTCAAAACTTTATAGCTTGTCATTCTCTCTTAAGAACGATTAATGGTTATTGTTATTATTTGAACAATCTTGAGATTATGTATATATACATATATATATATGCATTTGAAATTATGAATGACTCAAGTCTTGATTTGTCTGCCTATATTATCTTGTGCTGCATATTTAAATTCTGAATGTTGTTTATATTATTTGATGGGGTTTATTCATCTTAGCTAGTAGGGTTTAGGCTTCGTCAATAGGGGAGATTGTTGGGTATTGTATCCACAATTACCTGAATTTGAGGAAGCCACCTGTCAAGCTAAGATGAATTCACAATGTATTTGATGAAACCTCTCAAGTTGTGCTTGCAGTTATTCCACGCTAAGTGCACACCAATGTCACGGTGCAGTAGGTCAATATACACGGGCCCGCACGACGTAATCCCTCGTTGAGCAGATCAGTGTGTTGGCCTACGTGTACTCTCTCTATTAGAGTGCACTTACTTTCAAGTACAGGGTCGTGTTTTATACAAGAGCAGACAAGGAGCAAGGATGGGTCAAGGAGCAGCTCTTGGGTGGAAAGACGAAAATTCGTCTAAGTGTAATTCGACGAGAATCACCAAGTGATTCTCGCCGATTCGGCGAGAATCACTAGTGATTCTCGCCGAATCGTCGAGAATCATTAGTGATTCTGCCGACTCTATCCGACTACCTCAAAACGGTGCAAAGTAAGATTCGGCGAGAATCACTAGTGATTCTCGCCGAACGCATCGTTGAGCAGATCTTGAATACCAAGTTATATTCGTTGAGAATCAACAAGTGATTCGGCGAGAATCACAAGTGATTCTCGACGAATCGTCGAGAATCACTAACTGATTCTCGCCGATTCGTCGAGAATCACCTGCGATTCTCGCCGATTTTTACTTAGCGATTTCTCTGGAAGCTGCTGGACCGGATTCTGCCGCTGACTATTTGAACCGGATTTCGGGTTTCTACTTGTGGGACCACAACGGTCATATTGTTAGTATCTACAGTGTATAAATACACGGGTATTTTGAACAGTACAGAAAGCGAAGAAGAAAGAAAAACGCGAGCCGCGCCGGACCTAGATCGCCGTTTCCGCTCCGCCGCAGCGCCGCCGCTCGCGCCAAGTTGTTCGCGGTTGATCGTGGTTTCGCCCAGATCCTCCTGCGACAAAAGCCTAGCTAAGCTCAGCGTCTCACGTGTCTAACCGGAGATCTCTTGTCTCTCGATTTGTAGATCGGGAAAATTCTTCCCCATCCGAATCGATCGAGACGATTGATCCTAGTGTGACCATGGTAGACCTAGCTAGCTTCGCTACGAAGTTTGGATCTCTAAAGAACAGCAGCCGCACATCGTGTGTGCCGCCGATCCCGTGAACCTAGCCGCCGCCCATCTTGCGGCCACGGTTCCGGGGAGATCCTCTCCAAGAGAGATCTAGGGTTGTGGACTTCAAGAACCGTCGTCAACAAAGAGGGACACCCTTGTCTCCAACGTAGTTTGTATCTTTTGTACATTCTATTTTTTATTTGTTGTAAAGGAACGGTGGTTCCGTGTTGTAAGGGTTGGGTGCAACCCGTTTTGGGGAGTGTTGACTCCCATTGTGGAAGGGTTCCTTCCGATAGTGCAGGGATTGGATTTCAATCCTGTTGGAAAGAGACCGAGTCGTCCCTGGTTGGGAGATAGGTCGAAGGGGGAAAGTGGATGTACCCAAGTCGGGAAACCACTATAAATAGCTTGTGTACTCTGTTGTGCTGTGTTGTTTTATTTTCGTGTGCAGGTACAATTTAAATTCCGCAAAAGCGTGCACGTCACCTATTCCCCCCCATAGGTGAACATAGTTGACACTAGGTGGACTTTCACTAAGCGTGATGGGAAGAGGAGGAAGGGCCAAGGTGCTATAAATGCAACCAGCTGACCACTTAAGAAGGACCGTAAGTTTAAACTTCAAGTCGTGTGAACGTGACTCTTCTAGGGAGTACGAATATGAACTTGGTTGGGTAATCAACGAGTTTCTATGTTGATCGGATGAGGGCCAATGATAGTGCAACTATCTGGTATGAAATACTGGACATGTCGGGATGGACAAGTTGAAAGCGATGACTTTGATGTGTAATGACCCAAATTTGACAGTAGACCTTCTGGTCGATATCGCCGGGCGATAGTGGATATCGCCAGGCAATTGCCATAACACTCAACACCATAAAGCGTTGAATGAGCTTGTCGCACTCGACGCCATGGAGTTTGAGTGAGATATTTTGAGAGATAATTGGGTATCTCCGGGTGAAAGCAATAGGTATTGACGCCTTAAAGCATTGAGTGAGCTCGACACACTTGATGCCTCAAAGTGTTGAGTGATCTAATAGCTTCGATAATTCCTGGTGATAGTGTGTATCGCCTGGGCAATAGCATGAAAGGTTCAGTGAGCGCAATGCACTCAATGCCACAAAGCATTGAATGAGTTCAACACACTCAACGCCTAAAAGCATTGAGGGAGCTATTGGCTTGATATCGTGTGACGACAGTGGATATTCCAGGCGATAGTGCCATATGACATGGACACGTGTCCGATGGTTGTTAAGCATCCGAAGAGTGGTGGTTGACTGTAGTGATGTGGCTGAAGTTGATGTCGCCAGGCGACGTCGATATTGCACAGTGATAACGACTACTTTGACTTTTCAACCGATTTTGCAGCCACTCGTTTCTCTGATGTATTATGCATGTGGCTGATTAATACCGAGGCCACTTAACCAGAGAAGTGGAGGAATGAGAAGTCATTCTCTTCTTCTCAATCTCTCTCTTCCTTTCATTCAAAGCACTTCAGAAGAAGAAGCTAAAGAAGAGTTGGGATGATCTTTGTGAGAGTGCTGGAGGAGATTCAGTAACAGAAGTCATTGCTGAGGCTAGATCCACGAAGAGGGAAGTGAGGTGCACCATTCAGTCCGGGTAGAAAAGCTTCGCCATGGCTCCAAAGAGGACTATAAAGGTAATGATCTTCCTTCTTGGACAAGTGAAGTCCTTCATTTGGCATATGCATGGAATCCCCACCAAAAGGTGGAGAATCGAGGAGATTCTGATGGGTCGATACATGGTATCCCCGGGTTGGTTTTGCATATAGATCCGAAAATCACAGTATGGAACATGCATACTGTGTGAAGCCCGTACAAACAGGTTGGTCTGGATTGCTGATGTTTTATTTTGCATGTCGGAGAAGACTCCGAGTATAAACAGGCGTTATGGGGTTTGATGGGTTATGCCTGTGAAATGGGAGTAGCATGAAGTACTGGAGACACTCTCCAGGAAAATTCCCACGAAATTCCATGGTTTTAAGACCTGTTGGATATCACCGGGCGATAGTGAGTATCTCCAATGATGATAGATCTTGGTGAGATATTTGTGTTGTGTGCTGTGAAAGTCTAGTATTTCTGGCACTGCAGGTTACTACAGTGTTTTGGCTGGGTCTGGGTACAGAAAATGAGTTCTGTTGTTAATGCCAAGTGACAGTGAGTATTGTCGGTGATAGCCCCCAGATACCCTTTTGATTGTAAAGCCAGTCTCTTGGAGATAGTGTGGCTTATGTGAGCTACGAGCTGTTAAGGCCATTATGCCGAACGATCAAGGGGAATCGACCATCATCAGTCTTGCTTCTGAACTGACGATTTGAGCAACGGGAAAATGCTGAACCATACCCGCGTTCTGTCCGACCGACTCAAAAACCTAGTTTATTAGTCTCATTGGATCGCATAATGAAGTCTTACGCCTGCCCTCATAAAGACTAGTATGCTCAAAGTTGAACGTCATGTCTTGGAACTATAAGTGGTGGTTCCATCTAGAAGCTGGTGCACCGAAAATGTGCCCTGATCGCACGAGCACGATCGGCAGTAAGACTGGTGTTTATGATATGTTGAACTGTGTGTGAGTGCACGTTCTTGTGATATATGTGCTTGTGATAATGCTATCCTGCTGGGTTGTCCTTGTGCAGGTGGCTAGAGAGCCGAGCGAGAAGTAGCAGGGTAAAGCCCCAAAATCTATGCCGGCCCTCGAAGGCCAAGTGAAGTTTTATACTTTCATGTCTGTCCAGTCAGCATGCCGATGTCTGTAATCCACACCTTGCAAGAGTAAATGTAAGGCCATAAGGCCAGAATAGTTTAAGTTACTGTTGACTATCACTGAGCGACAATGACTATCGCAGGGCGATAGTAACTTTTGCGTATTTTTGGAATAAACATTCCTGTATTTATATAGTGGACATTTACCGTTGTACTTGAGTTCAAATTCTTAACCCCTAAAGCATCCGCTATAATGCTCTGAGTAAGGATCCATGTTGTCTTTGATATTAACCTGTAATTCCACTACCTGTTTGTGGAATATCGTGTGGTACCCGGACGGACCCTCTATTATAATTCACCCGACGGACGGAGGTGTTACAATTTGGTATCATCTATCTTTTTCTTCCTCCCGAGAAGTCGTGGTCGAATTATTTTTAGGGGTGGCGAGCACTTGTAAATGCCTTACCGTTATAACATAAATGAACTCAAGAATGTCCACTTAGTAAAGAAAATACACATGTTTGAGGATCTTGTGTGTTCCTGTTGTTGCTTTTGCAATAGTATGAGTTGCTTAATTGTGTGTTTCACGATTGTCAGCGACTAGAAGTGCTGAGGAGAAGCAAGAACCCCAACATTTGATAGGGAGTAATGCGTCAACTGAGGTGCCAACACCTCCTCCTTTGATAGAGACAGTTTGGTTGATCGCTGATGTGATCTTCACAATGATCAATATCCAACATGAGAGGCATGTACAACCATCTGTTCCGATGGTCAGTTCAATTCCGGTTGGTGTACGTGAGCAGATTGCAAGGGGAAGAGCATCGGCCTCATCGTTGAATATGTTTTTGATGCAAGGACCATACACGATCGATGAGTACTTTCATACGTCTGTTGTGCCGAGACAACATGCAAAGTTTGTGTTTGAGACCGAGGAACTAAGACCAATATGTTTTATGATGGTCTGCGCGATGAACTACGACGTCTATTGGTGGGTCCAAAGTTAATTGGATTCCATGCCTTGGTAATGACTGCTAGGTCTTTTGAAATGGACTTGGAAAAGTTTAGGGCGAAACAAGAGTTCAACGTGCCGAACTTTGCAAATGTTTCAAAATCAAACTCTTGCAAGTGGAAGAAGAAGTTACATCTGTTGGAATCAACATCTTCCACAATCATAGGAACAATGAAAGGTGTAGTCGATATGTTTGCTTTTCTTGTGGTAAGGTAGACATCTTGCCCATGAATGTCATGGTGATGCGCCAAGGACAAAGAAAACTAAGATGGAGCAGTTGCAGGGCAAACTCCATGCACCTGCTACTCGTACGACAAAGAGGGGCATATAGCCCGAGACTACCAAAGTGGCCCTTAGACGACATCAAACAAAAAGGGAAATGTTGAGTATATGTACATAAATAACTTTAATTATGTACCGTACATTTACTCGTAAGTAATGATGTATACAATGCCCGTTTTGCATATATAAACACAAGCAGTCGTGCACGGGGGACCCCGTGCGGGCAACATTTGTCGTGGGTGCGACATTTGTCGTGGGGGCGACAGTTGTCGTGGGGGCGACAGTTGTCGTGGGGGAGACGTTGTCGTGGGGGCGACCATTATCGTGGGGGCGACAGTTGTCGTGGGGGCGACAGTTGTCGTGGGGGCGACAGTTGTCGTGGGGGGTGACAGTTGTCGTGGGGGCGACATTTGTCGTGGAGGCGACATTGTCGTAGGGGGACAGTTGTCATGGGGGCGACATTTGTCGTGGGGTCACATTTGTCGTGGGGACGACATTTGTCGTGGGGACGACATTTGTCGTGGGGATGACATTTGTCGTGGGGACGACATTTGTCATGGGGACGACATTTGTCGTGGGGACGCAATTTGTCGTGGGGACTATATTTGTCATGGTGGCGAGATTTATCATGGGGGCGACAATTGTCGTGGGGACAACAAATGTCGAGGGGATGACGTTTGTCATGGGGGCGACATTTGGCGTGGGGGGAAACATTTGTCGTGGGAAGAACATTGGTCGTGTGCGACGACATTGGTCGGGGGAAAGCGACATTGGCCTGGGAAAGCAACATTGGGGTCGTGGGGGGCGACTTTGGTCATCGGCGGCTACATTGTGTGTGGGCAGTGGCAAGTAACATGGGACGTTACATGGCGGCAGTGGTCGTAGGGGGCGACATTGGTCCCGAGGGAGAGACATTAGTCATGGACGGCGACATTGGTCGTGTGCGTGACATAAGTCGTCGGGGTGACATGGGTCATGGGTGGCGACATCGGTCGGGGGCGACGACATCGGTCATGGGCGGTGACATCTGTCGGGGGCGGCGATATTGATTGTTGGCGACATCGGTCCTGGTCACCGACATTCGGTGGACGCTAATATTATTGTTAACATGTACAAAAATCCTTCAAAAAATATCTACGGTGGCTTTTGTCTATAGATTCTCTATGGTGGTTTTTGCATTGGGGATATATTTTATGTAGTGTTGGAATTCTAATTTGAAAGTAATACTTAAAAAAATAAAAACAAAACATCGATATAACACTAAAAGACTAATACACATATCTAAGTTAAGACGATCAAGACAATGATTTCTATAGACACATGCTATTATAATTTATAACTGAAATTAAAAACAGAAGGAAGTTAGAGAAGATATTTGTGGATGTAAATAATGAAATCATTTATAAATCATCATATATAATAAAATGCTTCCATAACCTGTTGAACATTGTTGTTTCCATTACCATAATAATAACTCGCTCGTTCCATGACCACAATAATAACTCGCTCGTTCTATGACCACAACAATAATCATAACAGTACTATAGAATAATTTAAAAGATAAACAGATAAAGTGCATAACACTACATCTAAGCAAAATCATTTAGTATATCTTTTTCCCAGCAACTCCTTCGCAGCGGCATTTTCGTCGTAGTTCTTTGGAACCAGATATTTTGATGGCGTGAATAACTCACGAAAAGCAAAAGCCCATTGATCCTCATCGCTTAGATCCCTTGGCACCTTTTTTATGATCTTTCGAAGCCCCTTGTACTCTGATTTAGGCCTTAAGTGATACGGTAATGGTAAATTACCGTCTTTGTCTTTGTAATATTCGTCAATGCTATCAGGCATGCCATCTACAAAAAATATAATTCAATGTGTTATGCTATGTAACCGTAGTGCAGCACAAAAATGTAGAAATAGAAAATAAGCTGCTTACACATTTTATCTTTATGGTGTGACATCAAGTAATGCTTGATAAAATTTGTCTAATTTAAAACATAAGTTAGAGATAATGGTTGTGAAATCTTTAAAATATATTTAGAAGAATTAATAAAGTACAAACAAATCCCGCACATCATTATATGAATTTTTTTAGCAATAGCACAATTTCAGCAAAACAACTTTAAAAACATAATTTGATTGTAGGCGACGACATTGGTCCTGAGGATAGAAATTCTGCTGGTAAAATATTTGGCACGCAACAATCAAAATAAAAGAGCATATTGATTAATACATTTCACGGAGCAAATTCATACATATAATTTGGCTTGATGCATGTAATTTTACCTGAGATATGTAATAAAACAATAAAACACATAAATATTACAAAAGTTACATTAATTCTCACAATCTATGTAATTTGGCCTGATGCATGTAATTTTGTGAATATTTCCTTGAACACAACATTTCTAGTGTATACTCCTTCACGCCCATCCAAAGTACCATTTTTAACCATCACTTTGGTGCTGTTTGCAGAAACTCCTCTTGACAATGCCACATACAATTGACCATGGCTAAAAACATCATTCGGTAAATATATTCCAACATTTGAAATTGTTTGGCCCTGTGATTTGTTGATAGTCAGAGCATAGCTTAAACGTACTGGGAATTGCTTACGGGTGAGCTCGAATGGCAGTTTAACATCTTCTGCACTCTTCAAGGGAATTCGTGGTAGAAATACTCTGTGCCCTTTAAATTCTCCGCTCAATATTTCAGCTTCAATAACATTTCTTGAAAATGTTACACATGTAAGCCTAGTTCCGTTGCACAATCCAATTTTTGGATCAATGTTTCTAATCAGCATTATCGGTGAACCTTTCTTGAGATTGAGCTCATGAGGTGGTAGATTTACCGGATTTATTGAATTCAAGAATTCTGCCAAATATAAATTATGGGTGTCATCCACAAAGAATCAAAAGAGTAGTATGTTTTGCATTCTCCCGGATATATTTCAAGACATTTTTCATTTATTCTGTTGACATCCTCATTTAAAGGTGTTATTATTGCCCTGCTTTCCATATATCTGACATCAATTGGGGAACCTAGCTCAGGAAATATTGCATCAATCAATATATTTACAGATCGTTCATCTTCCCAAGGTATGACCATGGAGTTTGGAATTTGAATCATATCATCTAGCACAGTTGGCTCATCACCGTTACCCACACGCAGTACGAACTCTGAAAAATGAGGATCGTCATGAGCTCGCATGTTCACAGTTAAGGTAAGAATGTGAACATTTGTCCAAAGATACGATTCAACGATGCTCGCGCTAATAATTTGAGATTTGGTTCCGTTTACAACCACCGGTGTTAGCTGACGGAAATCACCACCAAAGATCATAACTTTGCCACCAAAGGGCAGATTGACATCAAGCACATCCCTAAAAGATCGATCCACAGTCTCAAATGCCTTCTTATGAATCATTGGGGCCTCATCCCAAATAATTGCTCCGGCTTTTTGTATCAAATCACGCAAATCGGACTGCTTATTAAACTTGCATGTTGACATTATTTCAAATCTGATGGGTATTTTGAATTTTGAATGTGCAGTCCTCCCACCTGGGAGCAGGTTTGCTGCGATCCCAGACGAAGCTGTTGCTAATATAATGAACCCTTCCTTTCTGAAAGTTGCTAGCAGTGCCCGATAAAGGTATGTTTTTCCCGTGCCTCCTGGACCATCTAAGAAAAACATTGCATTTTGTCTTTTTCGTATAGCTGTACCGATTATGTTGAATGCTGACAATTGTTCTGGATTAAATGAGTGAACTGAATTAATGTCATCATCAGATATTGAGAATGACCGTTCATGTTCTATTAGACTGGATAAATTGTGCGAACCCTCAAAACCTTCACTTATGGATGGCAGACCAAAATCTGTTACTGTTTTTTTATGTTGCTGCAGAATGTCATCTAAATCATGAAGTAACTTATCTTTTATAAAAGTGTTACATGAAGTGATTGTTGAGCTGTAATCTTCAGTCATACTGTCAAAATTCTCATCCCACAGGTCTTGTACACAGGTAGGTTCACAGTATAACAAAATTGTTGCAAAAAGTCTTCTCAACGAAATTGGCATTTTAAAACATCTTGCTTCAGCCAGGCAATCTCGAATGCTATTATCCTCTTCAAGAAGTCCGTGTCGCTCTGCAGCCTGTTTAAATGTTGTACATTGAATACCAGTCACACACTTTAAATCCTCAAATGATTTTGGACCCTTAACATGATTGAGTAGCAGCCGCAAGTAAAATCTTTCACCTTCCATTGGATTGACTGCATATATCCTACCAATAACCCTTTGGGTTGATACCCTCGGTATCCATTTGCGTTCGGTAGTTAAATATCTATAGTACTTTGGAAAATCTCTATATAGGTACTTCTCGAGCTGTTGGTTGTCATTGTACAAACAAAAAAATTCAGTCAGCATCGATCTGGAGTTCCTCTCATTTGCCAGCACATTTGAAATTGTTTGGTCACTATCGAAGTGGACCTGATGTTGATTTGGTAGATGAATTTGTAGTCTCGAAACAGAGGGATACATCCTCGTCATCTCAAACTTAAATATCTTCCACAAAGCCTCAGGTGCACAAACCCAACGACCGTCTACGTATTTGCTCACCTCGTCATAATTAAGGGCAGACCGAACTTCAAACGACACGCAGTCATGTCCCTTATAAACATACTTATACAAATACTTGATACTTTTAATACTACTACATATTTCCACATTAATATGACAATCATACTTTAAGAGCAACCACGGGTTATATGGTACGACCCATCTATTATCCACAACAACTCCACGACCAACTGTAATAGTTCTATTGTCAAGCCGACGCCGATATATAGGATATGAGTCATTCCCTTGGACAGTATATTCTGCAAAAGGCTTAGGATATCTTTTGTTGCACCCAAAATTTTTCATGCACTGAGCATTGGGTTTGTAGTGACCACATGGGCCATGTATCATATGTTTTAGAACTGCATCATATAAAGGGCGATCCTCCTCTTGATTGGGTATCTCAGCGCTGACCAACGAATCGTACTCATCAGGAGTATTTAACTTATCTTCTGCATCAAAAATAACTAACATATGCACGTGGGGTAGACCTCTCTTTTGAAACTCAATGATGTGAACGTGTGCAACCACCTTTCTAAGGATACCTTTATTGAAGATTTCATCTTTCAAATTTTCATACTTTGCTCGAAAAATTCTCGTAAGGAGATCTGGACGATCATGTGGCAATTGTCCTGGATACAGTTCATTTTTTATTTCATTCTAGTTGGGATTGCATGTCATGGTTAAGAATATATTTGGTTTGCCGTAGTGTTGGACGATTGACATTGCATCTTGATACCTCTGATACATATCTCGGGGCTTCCAATGAAGGAGGACGGAAGGACGGTTCGTCGCCCAATGTTTCCTAAGCAGAAGAAATTTCACGAACGAAGGTAATGAACATCTATATCTACTAAAGTATAGGAGGAACATCAATAAGAAAGTTAGCGTACCTGCATCATTTTCACCAGCATTTAAGCAATCTTGCAAACCCTGATATAGCTCTGCACGAATCTTATTTTGATTCAGGCTAATCCATCTCAATTTCTGAGTCTCAATCTTGATGTAATTATCTACGACATACTGTTGAAGCAATCGTCCACCATGAAGGAGTATCGATGGATTATTCAAACGTATCTATATCAAGCCACAAATTGATCGAGCTTAGTACATTGAAAATCCAATCAATGAAGTTTTTAAGTAATAAGTAGAAAATTTAAAACCTGTAGCAAGCATGCATAGAAGTCACAACAACTAACACGCAGCCCCTGATCTGTCTGAAAAGCTAAATCCCAACCAAAAGTACCATGCGGTAGTAGAAGTGGGTATTGAAGTGGATCGTAATGACCCGCGTACTCTTTGATTGTAGTTAGATGTCCTGCTGTAGAATGAATTTTTATGTCTCTATCGGTAGACTCACCAAAATCTTCTACACCCACCAATATTGCAGCACCTGAGATGCGGTAGGAAGGATGTATTGTCGGTCGGTAGGTCGTCGTTCACGAATAAGTAGTTGACACGATTGTAATTGCTGATGTTGAGCAATTTGTCTAAAAGTCATGACATACGGGTTGTTAGTATCAAGGATATATTTGATCTCATTCAATATTTCTATATCGAGTACATTACTTTCCTCCAAACGATGTGAGGTTTCATTTTCGGTGTCATAGATGAACATCTGCAGAAATCGTGGTCTGTTTCCCGGAGTAGGAGATAGAGAACCAATCTTATGATATATAGCTCCATGCGCTCTGAATGTGTACAAACCTTGGTTGAACGACGGGAGTGTTTCGTCAAGCGTCACACCCATGGATGTGAAAGAGAATACGTGGTTGTATGCACGAATATTTTGCCTGAAATGACGCCCTTTTGTGGTCTGGTCAGTGTAAAGAGCCATCAATTGGGGGGGGGGGGGTACAGGAATGGGAGGTAAAACTACTTTGCCAAGTTTGCAGCATAAATTTTTTGATTCTCTGTGAAATAATCGAGCTGCACAGTCTGGGCAAGTTGTTGGTTGTGTGAGCCGAAAGATGCTGACGTTGTCGGATGAATGGTAATTTCTTGCTATATTTCGACGACCTGTCCTCGTGGTGAGTGTTGGTCGATTATCATTAATTTCATGAGGTTGATTTGGATCTTCTGACTCGGTTGGTTGGACTTGCAAGGTTGATTGTAAAGCAAACGATGCACGTGATTGTCTTCGCCTCGCATTCATTGCACTTCGTTGTTCTGTACTCAATGTATGACGCCAATTACTAACACGCACTCGGGTTGACTCTCGAGCCTGCTCAGGCGTTGTCGTTAAAGTCGAAGGCCTCCCTCTTTTACGCTGAACTGGCCCAACCTGAGTTGTCAATGCTGATGACTCCCTGATTGATGTTGGTCTGCCATCTGTATGTGTTTGAATTGCTATGTAATCAAACTATGAATAATCAATCAATCTCGATTTGTACAATATATTAGGGTTGCAGGATGAATTTTAGTGCTAATGCGATATTCGTTCAAAATTGAAGAACAGAGGTGCCATTGATGGGAACAACATGCGATTTTGTCAAAGTCTAATCCTATCTGATTGGCCATTTGATTTTATTCATGTAACACTCAGTTAGCTATTTTGGTTTTCATTTCAGTTTCATGGCTGGGCGATCTGAGAATTAGTTCTTAAATTACATATTTGATTTCGCTTAAAATCTTCTTTAAATGTTACTCCAATGTTCTTTTTGTTTTCAGAATGTTTTATTTTGTTCTCCCCTTTCATAGTTAGCTATTTATTTTGTTCTCACTTCGCAGCGGAAAATGTATGAGCTCACCTTCAACTTCTTTTTTTTTTCTGTCCAGTTCAGTTTAAATCTTCGATAGTTCATAGTTTGTTTTAGGGAAAGAGAAGTGAGGACATAATTTTCCTCGAGAAGTGAAAACATAAGCTTCAATAGTTCTTTATCTCTGTTTAACAGATCATACTCAACCATATCTTGAATAACTATAACAGATTATTCATCTATAGAAGGATTATACAAAATTTTATAACAAAAAGAAATCAAACATATTTCATTGACTTATTTAGGGTTGTACAATAGTTCTTTGATCATTATTTTCTCTCTTTTTTCTCTGTACTGTTTCTGATTGCAAACAAAATTTTATAACAAAAAGAAATCTTGAATACCTTTGCCGTTGAAAACTGAACCTGGAGCTGGGAAACAGAAGGCAGGTGGTCCAAAACGTCAGAAAAAGCAAAGGCAGAAGCTTAGAAACCGCTGTAGAATTGAAAAAAAACCACAAACAGGAAGGTGTAAAATAAAAGCATTTGAAATCTGAAATGAATTGTGGAAAATAAAACTGTTTCATATCGTTTTCCAAATCCAGAGCAGAAGACAGATTAAACAGAACTCAAAGTAAAACGATTAAACTGAAGTGAAATCCTGAGGTGAAAAATCTGAACAGGACTATTCATCATTTCTCCCAACTCTCAAAAGGGAAAGTTGGAAAATAAAGAGTGACCATACAATTTTCACCAACCATTCAATTATACAGCATATACAGCATTATTGAAAATAAAATCAGAAACAAAATCAGAAATTCTTAGATCTAAAGCATATAAACCAAATCAGATCATATACAACATTACAGCTTTATTGAATCTTGTAAACACCCATTCAATTATCATATCATATTTAGTTTGTGGATATTTGGGTGCTCCGACTCGATATTATTTCTTATTGCCTTAAATTAGAAATTCCTAGATCTAGAGCAGAAGACAAAATAAAAAACGAAAACGAATTGACGAATCAAAGACAAAATCAGAGATTCTTATTGATCGTTTGAAATTCTTATTGTTCGGAAGGATATGGTTTCGCCGATATGGTTTCGCAAATATTATATGAACTATTATTGCACAGAGAGAAAAAGATTAGGTTGTGAGATCTTCCATTTATTCTAACCTGAATTTGAAGTTTGTGAGATCTTCCATGTTTTCGCCCCGTCACTCGGAAATTTATGATTTCTTACTATTTCTTATTATTTCTTTATTACTTATACAACACTACCCAATGCTATGTAATATGAACTGATTTAGGAGTTTCATATACTTCCAGTTTGTGAGATCTTCCATGTTTTTTTTTGCTAATTGAATGGACAATAATTCCAATTAGTGAAAGTGCGAGACAACTTAGGTATTATGTATTTCTCATCTTCACTTTTACTACCTTCTACAGTTGTACTTTTATTCAAAAATTTGAGTTACATAACTAACAATAAAAATAAAAGTTAAATCCATGATTTTGGTGGGATATCGACTATAGTATAAAGAGTGGGATATCGACTGTAGTAAAAATTTGAGTTACATAACAACAGTATTAGCATCTCGAATGTAGCTATTCTACCCCTCTTGACTTTTCTTACCAGGTATCCCGGAGCCATTCTGCCACTATTGGGTTCTATTAGCAAGTATATTCACATTTACTCTTGAATTTAGTATTTATAGTCATTATCAAAATCCATGATTTTGGTGGGATATCGACTATAGTATAAAGATTGTAGAGAAATAGTCACAGAAATAAAAAAAAATTACAGAAAGAGTAGTCTGCAGCATATTTACGACAACGTGTGAAATCGGGTCGCAGGTAGCATGCTTGATGCAGCATATTTTCGTTCTAGCAGGACAAAAAGTACAGAAAGAGCACAGTAGAGGTAATGGAGGCTGCAGCCCACCAGGACAAATGCACATATGAAAAAGTAAACAGAATTCAGGAACCCAGAGACGTTAAAGAACAGCCTGAGGATATCTTATTTTCTGCAGAACTTGAAAAAAGCAAATCAAACAAAACTGAGTAAATTGGAAACAGGCTGAGAGAAGAGAAATAAAGTGAGGAACTGAGTAAATTGGTAATAGAGATGGAGGAGAAGCTGCATCCCTAAACAGAATAAACCAAAGCTGCGAGAAACTGAGTAAATTGGAAAAAGCGGCCTCCCTGTTCAGGAGAAAACAAAGCTGCGAGAAACTGCACAGAGAAAAAAAGAGGGGGAAGGAGGTACTGAGGGGACTTCGCTGTTCGGAGGTTGCTGGCGAGGGAGATTGCGGGAAGGAGGTTGATGGCGAGGTAACAGAGATGGAGGAGAAGCTGCAGAGGAAACAGAGATTGTAAAGAGTTGGAGAAAAACAAAGCACGGAAAGGAAAAAGAGAGAAGAGAAATAAAGTACCGAGGGGACTTCGCCGGTGGGAGGAGATCGCGGGAAGGAGGTTGCCGGCGAGGTGAAGTGAATGGAGTAAAGTGCAGAGGAGGCAGGGATTTGTAATGAGATTTGAGGGCGGATGGATGCGATGGTGGGTGTGGAGAGGAAAAAGAAGAACAGTCACAGAGAGGCGGGTTTACTTTCGGCGACAGCACATGTTGCGTGTGGAGAGGGAGAAGTACAGTTGCACAGAGGCGGTACTGCAGGGATATTATAAAGATAAAAAGTAAATCGGGGCGGGGGTAGCATGTTTGCTGCAGCAATAAGAAAAGCAAATAAACTGAGAAATGAAAATTGAAAAAGGCAAATATTTAAAAGACCAAAATAACCCGAGATAGAGTTGAAATGCATATTGAATGAGGACATTGTGGTCATAAAATGTTACACCATCATTCTTTTTGAGCTCCCTATAGAGTAAAGATGTTGTGATTAATAATCAAGAAGTCGTTTGATTAAGGCTTAATGTATGTCCAGTGTGATTGTCTTTGTATCACAGATAAGAGTGGAATGACATGGCTGTAGAATAAAATGTGAATATGGCATGAAAGTTAACATCTTCATGGACCATAAGAGTCTTAAGTATCTCTTGGATCAAAAAGATCTGAACATGTGACAGCGGAGGTGGATGGAGTTCCTCGAGGACTACAGCTTCCAGATTCATTACACTCCGAGAAGGGACATATAGTCGCAGATGCCTGGAGATGGAAACTCCGGCAAGCGCAAGGGGAGTATTAATACGCAATAAATGTCTAATTCAAAAGTTGGAATTATAGACATTTCTTGTAATGACAAGAGTACCACGACAAATACGTGCCTGAACTGTACAAAGGTATCGTATGACCTTACAGAGAAGGTTTGACATGTAATGGAACTTGTGATGAGTACAAAATGCTATGTAGAGGATGGGTTAAATTCTCAGTTCCCCATGAATGCTTGCCCTTTGAAAAAGGACAGTCGATGGTACATCCCCAATATGGGTAAGCTACATAAGGAATTGATACGTGAAGCACGTTTCATAAAATACTCAATTCACCTAAAGAGCACAAAGATGTGCATGAACTCAATCCAGTACGGATGTTTGATGGGGTCCCTGTAAAGTTCATACATGGACTACCAAGAACACACAGTGGAAAAGATGCCGAGTGGGTAATCGTTGACCGATTGACAAAAGTATCTCCCTTTATGTCGAACAAAAGGATGATTTCTTCGAAAGTTGGCTACGTTGTACGTAGAACACATAGTACGATTGCACGATGTGCCCGTAACATCGTTGGTTACCGAAATAGGCACTTTACAACAAATGATTGGAGATTAATCCATCAGTGGTTGGGAACTAGACTAAAAGTTCAATACGGCCTTTCATCCTTAAATGGATGGTTAGACCGAAAGGACCAACAGAACTATGGAGGATACGCTCTTTATGCGCGCCCTGGATTTCAGAAGAGGTGGGAAACCATCTCTATAAGATTGAGTTCATCTACAATAATAGCTATCAAGTTAGCATATAGACAACGCCATTTGAAGCTTATACGGTTGGAAGTGTTAGTACACCTTTAGCTTGGGTGAAGACAGGCATGTCAAAGCTATATAAGCGTAAGGAGATCGAAAATGCAAATTCGACCATACGTACTATACGAGAGCGGCTATTGGTAGCCCAAGATAGGCAAGCAAAGTACTACAATGCGAAACATTGACACATAAATTTTGCGGCTGGCGAGTGAGTATACTTGAAGATTAAGCCATTCAAAGGCGTGTCCAGGATTTAGCGTGTGAAAAAGTTGAGTCTGAGGTATATTGGCCAGTCTAAAGTGGTTGAATGAATTGGAGAAGCGGCCTATCGATTAGCTCTTTTGGCGAAACTAAGTGGCTTGCCCGATGTGTTGCACATATCTGTGCTATGTAAATCGATGAAAGACCCAACGCAAGTGATCGCAGATGATCGAGTACCAATCAAATAAAGGCTGACAACGAAGGTTAAGCTCACTTGAATCAAGGGTTAAGAGTGTGAGTAACTCTGAAAAAGGACAATCGGGATGGTCGACGTCCGTTGAGACAATGGCGACCGTTTAGAACGAGCGTGGAAGCATAACCAAACCTGCGTGATAAATTTCCCGAGTTATTTATAAAATAATGTTGTAACATTATATTTGTGAAAGGGCAATATGTTGTAACATATTAGTTGCTGTTTTTCCCTTATAGATGAATAAAATTTCAGGATGAAATTTCTGTAAGGAAGGGAGGGTTGTAATACCCCAAGTTTGACAGCAGATCTTCTGGTCAATATCGCCCGGCGATAGTGGATATCGCCAGGCGATAGCGATAACACTCAATGCCATAAAGCATTGAATGAGCTTATCGCACTTGACACCATGGAGCATTGAGTGAGATATCGCGAGGCGATAGTGGGTATCGCCGGGGCGATAAAAATAGGTCTCAACACCTTAAAGCATTGAGTGAGGTCGACACACTCGATGTCTCGAAGTGTTGAGTGAGCTACTAGCTTCGATAATGCCAGACGACAGTGGGTATCGCCTGGGCGATAGAGGGAAAGAGTTGAGTGAGCCAAATGCACTCAACGACACAAAGCGTTGAATGAGTTCAACACACTTAGCGTCTGAAAGCGTTGAGTGAGCTATTGGCTAGATGTCGCGTGACGACAGTTGATATCGCCAGGAGATAGTGCCACGTGACATGGACACGTGTTAGATGGCTGTTAAGCGGCCAAAGAGCGGTGGTTCACTGGAGTAAAGCTGCTGAAGTCGATGTCGCCAGGCTATATCGATATCGCGCGATGATAATGATTACTTTGACTTTTCAATCAATTTTGCAGCCACTCATTTCTCTTGATGTATTAAGCTTGTGATTGGGATTAATCCCGAGGCCACTTAGCTAGAGGAGTGGAGGAATGGGAAGTCAGTCTATTCTTCTCACTCTCTCTCTTCATTTTATTCAAAGCTCTTGAGAAGAATAAGCTAAGGAAGAGTTGGGCTGATCTTTGTGAGAGTGCTGGTTGAGATTCAGTAATCAGAATTCAGAGCCAAGGCTAGATCCGCGAAGAGGGAAGTGAGGTGCTCCTTTCCATCTAGTTAGAAAAGCTTTGCTATGGCTCCGAAGAAGACTACAAGGGTAACGTTATTCCTTCTTGGACAAGTGAAGCCCTTTTGACACATGCATGGAATCCCCTACCAAAAGGTGGAAAATCGAGGAGATTCTGATGGGTCAATACATGGTATCCCTTGGTTTGGTTTTGCATATAGATATGAAAATCGCAGTATGGAATAGACATGCTATGTGAAGCCCATCCAGACATGTTGGTCTGGATTAGTGATATTTTATTTTGCATGTAGAGAAGACTCCGAGTATAAACATGGCATTTATGGGGTCAAATGGGTTATGCTTGTGAAATGGGAGTACCAGGAAGTACAGGAGACACTATCCAGGAAAATACCCACAAAATCCCAAAGTTTTAAGACATGTTGGAAATCGCCGAGCGATAGTGAGTATCGCTAACAACGATAGCTCTTGGTGAGCTATTTGTGATGTGTGTTGTGAAAGTCCACTATTTCTGGTATTGTAGGTTACTGCGGGGTTTTGGCCAGGTCTGGGTACAAAAAGTGAGTTCTATTGTTAATGCCTGACGACAGTGAGTATGGCCGGCAATAACCCCCAGATACCCTTTTGATTATAAAGCCAGTCTCTTAGAGACAACATGGCTTGTGTGAGCTACGACCTCTTAAGGCCATCGTTCCGAACAGGCAAGGGGAAGCACACCCGCATCATGTCTTTGCCTCTGAACTGATGATTTGAGCAACATGCAAAGGCTGAACTGTACCCGCGTTATGTCCAACCGACTCGAAAACCTAGGCAGGTGTCGTTGGAGCGCATAATGAGAGTCTTAGGCCTACGCGTCGTAAAGAATAGTAATGCTCAAATTTGACTATCATGTCATGGTCCTCTAAACGGTAGTGCCATCCAGGAAGCTGGTGCACCGAAAATATACCCTGAGTGTACGGAGCATCGACAGTTAAGAACGTCGATTGTGATATGTTGAACTATGTGTGATTGTACGTTCTTGTGATATATGTTCTTATGATAATGCTATGCCTGCAGGGAAGGAATACCACTGCCCCGGGAAAGGGGTAGGGTCATTATAAATTGGTCAGGTTAAAGCTGACTGTGGCCTTGTTTGCCAGCCTTGTGGTGGATTGTCCCAGTGCAGGTGCTGGAGAGCCGAGCAGGAAGTAGCGGGCTAAATCCCCGGAAGCTATGACGACCATCAAAGATAGAGCAAAGTTTTATTACTTTCATGTGTGGCCGGCCTGTGTGCTAATGTCTGTAATCCACACCTTACAAAGAGTAAATATAAGGCCATATTTCCAGAATAGTTTTAAGTTACTGTTGACTGTCGCTGGGCGATAACGACTATCGCTGGGTGATAGTGACTATCGCTGGGAGATAATAACGTTTGTGTATTTTTGTAATAAACATTCCTGTATTTATATAGTGGACATTACCGTTGTACTTGAGTTAAAATTCTTAACCCCTGTAGCTTCTGCTGGAATACTCTGAGTTAGGATGCGTGTTATCTTTAATATTAACCGGTAATTCCGCTACCTATTTGTGGAATATGGTTTTGAGCCGGAGGTGTTACATGAGAAGAATTGTGAAAGGCTTGCCTAAGTTGTCATCCTTTGGTGACGGTCATGTTTGCGTGGGATGTTAATTCGGTGAGGCTTATCGCTTCATGTTTGATAAGTCGCAGACCGGGTGTACACAACCATTGGGGTACATCTATTGTGTGTTGTTGGGACCAACCGTCACTGCCAGTCTTGGAAGAAGTAGATACATGCTGGTGTTGATTGATTACTAAATGAGGAATACTTGGGTGTATTTCATGAAGGGGAAGTCAGATGCATTTCAGTTGTTTGTGGAGTTCAAGGAGCTAGTGGAGGGCTGGCTTGACCTACAGATCAAGAAGTTGATAACAGACAACAGAGGTGAATTCGGTTCAACCGTGTTCTCTAATTTTTGCAGGAAGCATGAAAGCCGGAGAGAGCTCACTTGTGTGTATACTCCGCAACAAAATGGAGTAGAAGAGTGGAAGATCTTTCATCTAACGGAGACCTGCAAGTGTTGGCTTCATGCCAAAGAAATTCCTAGGGCCTTCTAGGCAAAGGGGATGGACTGTGCAGCATATATCATCAATCGGATGTCTCTGAGCCAATCAACATGAAGTCTCCGGTTGAGATGATGTTCAAGTAAAAGCCCAGCATGGAACACCTTCGGGTGTTCGGGTCGACCTGCTACGTACACGACCCAGATGCTCTCAGGACAAAGATAGATGCAAAGGCGAGGAAGCTTGTCTTCATAGGTTATGGCGAGCAGAAGAAGTGATGGAAGTGTATGAATCCTGTTATGGGAAGGTTCGTCGTGTCCAGAGATATTGTCTTTGACGAAATAATATCGTACAGAGGTAGCTCGTCAGTGGAGCTACATGGGAGCAGGTCGGATGACGGGCAGGAGGTTGCTGCTCGAGATATTCTGGTGGTGTTGCCTGTGTCACCAGGAGCTCTAGGTTGTTCTAGCTCTGGGCGGAGGCTTATGGTTCAGGAAGCAGGGGGAGCGATGGTCCAGGCATTTCTAGTTCTATGGAGGAGGTTTCTTGTTCGGGATAGAAGGCTTCTGGTTCAGGAAGCAGGGGGAGTGATGCTCTAGGTGCTTCTAGTTTTAGGGAGGAAGCTTCTTGTTCGGGAAGCAAGGGGAGCGATCCTCCAATTTTTCCCAGGAATGGAGCTGGTTCAGAAGAATCGGCGAAGGTGGTTAGACGTGATCAGGCTCTTCAGAGATCGAAGAGGATCACCAACCCACCAGCTCAATTTTACAAAGGGAATACGGTGAACTCGGTCTCTTATTTCTTCACAGGCCCTTTGATAGAGCGAGAGCCTTCTAGCTATGAAGGCACCACTGAAGTGAAGGAGTGGGAAAGCTCCAAGGATGAGGAGGTGATTGCCCTCACGGGTGACAAGGCTTGTGACTTTGTGCCCAAGATTGATGTTGTTACTCCTGTGACATACAAGTGGGTGTTAAAGCTAGAGAAGAAGCCAAAGGGAAGCGTGACTCATTTTAGGAGGTGCTGGAGAGATCCCTTATGGTCTTTGATATGCGGAGCGAGGACTATATATATAACAGACATCTTCTCGAAGGCACTATAGGAGGGGCCATGTACACGGTTATAGTGACTGCCGAGGCTGGTAACCACTTCTCACTTTAAGGGGGAATGTTGAAAATTATGAAGTGAAAGTGGCGGCTAGGGTGACCTATCAGCGCATCCAGTGCGGACAGGACTGGCGTCTAACCAGGTGGACAAAGGTGTTGCAGTGAGCTTGTGCTCTAGAGGCCTGGGCAGTCTGTTCGTGTGGTATGTGCGGACAGAGGAGGAGGCTAACCAGGACAGCTTGTGGTCAGTAGGAAGTTGATTCCTAGAATATAACTGGGTGGATAAGGTGGCTATTCGACGATCTCTCCAAGACCGACAAGGTGCAGACTAATGTGCAATTCACAGAGTCTGGGTTGCGGGTTGGACTGAAGCTCTTGAGATCGGCATGACGTGTTCCTTGGTCTAGCTCTGGTAGCATGGTTGGTGGTAACCGCGGAGTTCGCGGGTTAGAGCAGACTGGTGCCGGAGTTCGTCAGGTTGTGCGGACTGGCTTAGTCTGGGAGGTTACGAAGTCTACGCGGACTAATATTTTTATCCACTGAGTTCGGTAGCTGTCAGCCTTATGTGCTTTGACTGCGAGCTCGGGGTATGCAGACTGGAGTGGTGTCCGCATGTGCATGAGGAGTGGAGCTGTGTCCGTAGGTTGGCAGACTAGGGCAATATTCGCAGAGTCCGACTATATGGCGATCAAGTCTAGCTTTGCCTTAGCGACAAGGTGGATTAGCTTAATTTTTGGACTTAGCTGTGCGACCTTGGCGGACTGGATGTCTAGGCTATTCGTGGGTGTCTGCTTGTGTATCCGCGGCTTGCCGAATACATTTGGTGCTCACCGTGAGATATGATGGTTATCCTATCAACTAGGGAGGTGATCACAGTCCTCTCCACGCCTATAAATTGGACCCCCATGGCACATCAAAATAACCCAACTGAACAGTAAGTGAGCTCGGGTAGTTGCTGCAGACAGAGTTTTTTATCCGCACAGTTTGAAGAGTTTGACCTATTTGTGTTGTCCAGGTTGTGCATATAGTGCTGGAAAGCCAGGGACTTGGTTCTGATTTCAGTCAGGGACAGTGCAGACTCTGCAGTTAGTAGTAGGTTGTGAATTGCGACCAGGCGGTTGATTGGCCCGTGAACAGACTCTTACTGTGGTTGGTTCGGTGAGTCGATCGCTGCGGGCTTGTTAGGGTAGGCAAGTGCACCTATCGCAAGTAGTACTCGATATTCGGGAGAATACCGGGGTCGTATTATTCCCGGGAACGGGTTGATTACCCCTACTGCTCCGAAAACACTATTATTTTACCGAAATAGAAGTTGAGGGTTTTAATTAAAATATGAACGAAAATAGATTTAAGAAAATAGTCGATGAAGAGATAACTCCCGGTATCGAATTACGTTAGGATTAAGAATAGATTTGAATAACTAGAGATCTAAAGTTTCAATTTAATTAAAGCGGAAACTTGGCCATGGAGGTTCAAAATAATGAGCTCACCTATCTCTAGGAATATCGCTCACCTGGACATTAAGGCTATTCGACCGGGCTCTCGTCCTACGAAGGATTCCCCTAAATGCCCGCAGTATGCTAAGAACCCCGCTATTGGGTAGGGAACCCAATCCGGTAAAGTTAGCGCGCCTCCTCTCTCGAGGGTTAGTGCGAAATTCTATTTACCCAGTGGAGATCTGTCCATACGCAAGGTCTCTCAGCTAGCTAGAGTATGGATAACGGAAATAAAGCCCACACATCGATATGTGGTTCTACACGTCGTTAACCCGGGGTAAACCTTTAGTTTTTAATTAAATTGAAAAATTAGACATTTGGTTATTTAAAACATTTTAGATCCCAATGCTCTTCGATACCGAGGGCTAAAAGCAACTAGCCACTCATCGGAATGGGGATAGCTTATATGTTTGATTATGCGAGCGTTCTAAACTATTCGCTGAAAGGTTATAAAGAAAATAAGAAGAAAAGTAAAATACCCTAACATTAGAAAAGTTAATACAATTAAACACACCCGCACTCATTCAAACATATAACAAGAGACAAAAATAAAACTAAGTTACACATAAGAGAAAATTGCATAATTGAAATTTGCAGGTCCCACTGAAACGAGTGGGGGCTGGAAATAAAAGCTAAAAATTGCAAGTCCTACTCAAACGAGTATGGCTGAAATGAAAGCGAGTCCTACTCAAACGAGTAGGAGAAAATAAATGCGATTACAGGGCTTTCTTAAATATTAACATCAAAATAAAGTCCGACCATTTAACTCCTAGCGAGTACGCGGAAAATCAAATCAAGCCATTTAACTCAAGTGAGTAGGAGGAAAAATAAAGAATGAAAATTACAAGTCCTACTCAAATGAGTAGGACTGAAAATACAGTACAGCCATTTAACTCAAGTGAGTAGGCGGAAAAACAAAAGCTACAAACACTTGCTTGAATAAAATCCAGCCATTTAACTCAAATGAGTAGGCGGAAAAATAAAAACAACACACACACTCTACTTGAATAAAATTCAGCCAATTAACTCAAATGAGTAGGCGGAAAAATAAAAACAACACACGCACTCTACTTGAAAGTAACTACTCACGAACTCGACATAAATAAACACACACACACACACTTGCATGAATTAAACTTAGGAGCTGAAAAATATCTCATACACGCACACACTCGGGCGAGAAATAAGAAAAACAAAGTTCTCGAAAAATTAAAACAACTGTATTTCTACCGCTGGAATGTGGTAGAAATGCGTAAAAAGACGAAATAAAAATTATTTGAGCAAAAGGTTTTCAAATTAAAGTGAGAAAGGCAAGTGCCCGAAAAATTAAAACGTTTACATTTTTACCATTAGATTTTGATAGAAATGCATAAAAAGTGAAAATAAAAATTGTTCTAGCGAAAATATTTTTTGTAATTACTTAAAATAAAAGTTGATGAAAAATAAAAATGATAATTTATACATTCTTATAGCCTTGTAAAATGGTTTAAAAAGTGGGAGTAAGCTAAAAAGAAGCAATAGTTTTATAATTAAAACAAAGTAAAAGCTAAGTTAAGAGGGATGAAAACCACCTTTTTAACATTTTACAAGTTCATAAGAACGTATTTTAAAGCAAAATTCTAAGTCTAATCAATTTTAAAGAATGTGATAAGGAAAAAACGGCTATAGTAACGGCTATAGAGTTTGATAAAATTGAAAATAAAATAGAAAGATTTTCATTTTAAAAACATGAATTTCGCCATTTTAAGCTCATATACATACACGTATTATGAAAATGAAAACTAAAGTACTTAAGATTGGTGAAAAGGAGGCCTTCAAAGACATTCTAAAGCATTGTAAGGATAAGAAAAATAATGATTTTATTAATAAAACATGTTGATTACAAAAGCTTAAACAAACTTCAAAAGGAGGGGGGGAATCCTTACATAGCACTAAAGCAGCTCCAACGGCAGCCCTAAGTCATCAAAATGGTTTCAAAAATTGGAACCCCTAACTCATACAGCAACTGCCCTTTTATAGGCAAAAATTTCCAAGTACACGCCCTCAGATACGGGCGTGTCTGGGGGCGTGTCAGCACTATTCAACAGCAGAATTCAGTGAAGTGATGAATTTGACGGCGATTTGACTTTGCGGCCGAAAACGCGGCGGTCACGCCCCTGGTCACGGGCGTGATTGGGGGCGTGTCGTTCGGCGATTAAAGGCGTTGTTGACTTCGGGTGTTGCCGGCGGCGGTTTGTCGGGCTAGGTGAAGAAGTCACGCCCCCTGTCACGGGCGTGACGGTGGGGGTGTCGGGTTGAGTCGACACTCGACAAACGTCGAGCGAAATTTGTCGAGAGGAAAATTCGTCGAGCGGGAAGTGGAGTCATGCCCCAGGTCACGGGAGTGACGCTGGGTGTGTCGGATTGTTCGTCGATCGGCGAGCTGAAAAAGCGTCGAGCGGTATGAACACGGGCTTGGGTCATGCCCCGTGTTGGGTGACAAGGGCGTGACCCCGGTAGTGTCCAACTTTTCACTTCAGAAATTTGCTACTTCACGAGATTTTGAGCTGTCACGCCCTGGTCACGGGCGTGACCAATTTATCACGGACGTGACATGGCTTTTTTTGCAGATTTTGATTTTTTTCCTGAAAAATAAAATAAAACAAGTTAGTATAATATTTACAAAAATAGGAGCATTTTATTGAATAAAAACAAGTAAAAATGACAAAAATAAATGAAAACGACTTAAGTAATGTACATAAAAATAGGTATTTTTACAACTCATCAAATACCCCCATACTTAAGCTTTTGCTATTACAGAGCAAAAGTTTGAGGTGAACTTATAAGGAATAGAAAAAACTCTAAGTTTAGCTACCGCTTAATCAATTATAACACAGATCTAAATAAATAAACGGGGTGTAAGAATTAAGTCCTAAATTTATGAAGATGATTTAAATAGCGCAAAAGTTTTGGCCAAAAGATTTCTTGATATAATCAAAAAGAAAGCAATAATTGTAATGGTAAGATTAACAAGAATAGTTTGGAATTATATGAACTTTTAGTTTATAGAAGTTTTACTGGGAATAATTCAATTTATAAATTATGCTCTCAAAAAGATTTTTGAATTAAATCTAGAATTGTGAAATTGGCAAGGGGATTGATGTTGGTTTAAGAAAAGTGTTTTGATTTTGAGACGAGGTAATTTTTTCTCGAACCTCCAATTTTTTTGGATAATTAGGAAAATGAAATCTTATTTTCCTAATATCATTTTTTTTCATCTTCATAATAAAATTTAACCCAATGTATATGTGTAGGAGTAATGAATTTTATCCTCTTACTCCATAACATATAATCTTTTTAATCTATTGGGTGCCTATGTTTACGGAACGAAATCTTATTCCCATTGACATAGGATCTTTTGAGGATAACAATTTTATCATGCCAAGTAGGGCATGATAAGGAAGGTGAGAAAAGAAAACTAGATTTTTTATTAAAAAAACAATTTTGAGAGCAATCTTAATAAATTGTAAGTTCCAATTTTTCAGAAAGATAAAAGTAAACATAATCGAATCTTATAGTCGTTATTGTCTAACATAATACACGTGCTCCTATCAATGAAAAATTAGAAGTAGTGCCTAAAACGAGTTCGCTATTTTTAACAAAGCAAAATGAATTCTTTAAAACTTAACCCCGAATATTTAAATTTTTCAATCAATAATTAACAAATGAATAGTAAACAGAGAATTAATAAATTCACATATAAATAAACTCAAAGCAAAATTTTTGGATAGCAAGAAAATTAAGGATGGTATATTTGATTTATTTGTTTCAAAATATATTTTTTTGGTTTTTAGAGTTTTTATCATTTTTTGTGTGTTTCTGATCTATTATCTTTTTTTGTTTGAATTTTTGTTTAGTTTTCCTCTTTTTTTTTGAATGTTTTTAACTTATTTTCTTTTTTTAGATTTTTAAGTTTTTGCGAAAAGTTCGAGAAAAAGAGACGTTATTTACAAGAATGTTGGTAAAAAGGAAGGGGGGGAGAGAGAAGATTATTTACAAAAATATTTACAAAGATTTTTACAAAATGTAACTAAATATTTGTGGAATTTTTCGTTTTCTAATTTTTTTGGAATTTTGTTTTACAATTTTTTTGTGGAATTTTTGGTTTAAAAAGAAAGGAAAATTAAAAGACCTTAAGTTTTTGGGATTTTTTTTTCATTTTCAAATTTTTTTGTTATTTTTTTTATGTTTAAAATACAGAAAATAGAAATACAGTGCAAAAAATAGAAATGCAAAAAAGAAAGCGAGAAAACACCCCCATACTTAAGTCCAACATTGTCCCCAATGTTATAACGTAAGTATGCGGAACAAAACAGGTAAGATAATATATACAAAGAAAAGAGAGGGGGGGGGGGAGTAGAAGCTTCCCTGTCAGGAGGTGGGGAAGGCGCAGTTTAGGAATCCTGCATTATGAAGAAAGATAGCAAAGAAAAAAGTAAAGAGATAGCGAAAAAGATAAATATGGGGTGCCTCCCAGGAGCGCTTTGTTTATAGTCGCGTAGCTTGTCTATTTTGGCGGTTAATATATCTAGGAGGGTTATGGATTCGAAATTACCTTCCACAGGATCGCCTGCTATGTATAATTTTAAGCGATGACCGTTCACTTTAAACGAGCCTTTATCCGGGTGGGAGACGAGTACGGTCCCATAAGGCCAAACCTCTTCAACTTTGAAGGGGTCGGACCAACGTGATCTAAGTTTCCCGGGGAAAAGTCTAAGTCGTGAGTTATAAAGAAGGACAAGATCGCCCAGAGAAAACGTTTTTTGGGGCTTGAGTTTTCGGTCGTGATAAAACTTAGAACGCTCCTTATAGAACTTATTGCTCTCGTAAGCGTTTGCACGCCATTCATCGAGCTCGTTTAGTTGCAGTTTTCTATTTTGGGCGGCTAAGTTAGCGTCGAGATTTAAGAGTTTTAAAGCCCAAAGTGCGCGATGTTCTAATTCTACGGGGAGATGACATGCTTTGTCGTAGACTAATCGATACAGCGTACAACCAATTGCGGTTTTGTGTGCGGTACGATAAGCCCAAAACGCATCGTCAAGTTTGATGCACCAATCTTTCCTATTAAGTGAAACAGTTTTCTCTAATATGCGCTTTATCTCTCGATTTACTACCTCTACTTGGCCACTAGTTTGCGGGTAGTAGGGGGTGGCAAGTTTGTGCGTGACGCCGTATTTAGCTAACGTCTTAGCCATTTGGGTGTTGTAGAAATGCGTCCCCCTATCGCTTACAATAGCGCGCGGAGTGCCGAAGCGAGAAAATAGTTTTTTAAGAAATGTAACGACGACTCGCGCATCGTTGGTGGGGAGAGCTTGCTCTTCCGCCCACCTCGATACGTAGTCGACCGCCACTAAAATATACATATTTTTGAAAGACGGAGGTAAGGGGCCAACGAAATCTATGCCCCATAAATCGAAGACTTCGCAATCTAAAAACAAATTTTGGGGCATCTCGTCGCGACGAGAGATGTTACCCAACCGCTGACAGCTATCGCAGGCGCGCACAAAATTATGAGCGTCTTTGAATAGAGTGGGCCAAAAGAAGCCCGCCTCTAGCGCCTTCCACGCGGTCCGGTTAGCTTGATAATGCCCACCAGCCGGACCCTCATGGC
This sequence comes from Platanthera guangdongensis, assembly GCA_039583875.1. NCBI lineage: Eukaryota > Viridiplantae > Streptophyta > Magnoliopsida > Asparagales > Orchidaceae > Platanthera > Platanthera guangdongensis. The sequence continues at coordinate 184,440,187 of CM077152.1, read as the reverse complement.
AGTGCCTAAGGATTTGCGTGCACTCCACACCCGCGACACATCTTCGAACCGCTTGGTCCGCGCTGATACGAAAAAGAAAAGGGTCCTCCCAAAAGAAATATTTCAAGTCAGAAAAGAATTTCTTATTTTGCTGGTTCGAAAAGTCTTTTGGAAGCACCCTCGCAACTAAATAGTTCGCAAAATCAGCGAACCAAGGTGGGGAAGATGAACTAGTGTTATGGCTAGGAGTCATTACTCGGGGAATCTGTCATTTATGTCAGATTCGACGAGTGCTTCCGCAACGCGATTTTCTAAGCGGGAGAGGTGATTGGCGGCTAAATTTTCTACGCCCCTCTTATCCCGGATCTCTAAATCAAACTCCTGCAAGAGGAGGATCCAACGAAGAAGGCGGGGTTTGGCGTCCGTTTTCGCTAACAAATATTTTAAGGCGGAATGGTCGGTAAATACGATAACTTTGGATAGCGTAATATACGAGCAAAACTTATCGAAAGCAAATACGACGGCTAAAAGTTCCTTTTCCGTTGTCGTGTAATTTCCTTGTGCGGAAGTGAGTGTCTTGCTAGCGTAGTAAATAGGATGAAAATATTTTTTATACGTTGGCCAAGAACGGCTCCTACGGCAATATCACTAGCATCACACATAATTTCGAACGGAAGAGTCCAATCGGGCGCCACTAAAATAGGTGAATTGATAAGTTTTTGTTTTATGAAATTAAAGGCATATTCGCATTCGCTATCAAAGACAAAATTTGATTCCTTTTCCAAGAGGCGAGTAAGCGGCTTTGTTATTTTTGAAAAATCTTGAATAAAACGCCTATAAAAGCCCGCATGCCCTAAGAAACTCCTAATAGATTTAACGTTGGAAGGCGGGGGAAGTTTTTCGATAATATCAACTTTGGCCTTATCGACCTCCATCCCCTTTGACGAAATCATATGGCCGAGAACCAAACCTTCTCGAACCATAAAGTTACATTTTTCCCAATTTAAAACAAGATTCGTGTCCTCGCATCGCTGAAGGACACGATCTAAATTAGTAAGACAGGACGGGAAAGAGCTTCCGAAAACAGAGAAGTCATCCATAAAGACTTCCATAATGTCTCCTACCAGCTCGCCAAAGATCGCCAACATACATCTTTGGAATGTAGCGGGTGCGTTGCAGAGGCCAAATGACATTCTTCGATATGCGAAGGTACCAAACGGGCAGGTAAAAGTTGTTTTCTCTTGGTCATCGGGGGAAATGGGGATTTGGAAAAACCCCGATAATCCATCAAGAAAACAAAAATACGGATGACCGGACAAACACTCTAAAATTTGGTCTAAGAATGGTAGTGGGAAATGATCCTTACGGGTGGCATCATTTAGTTTTCTATAATCGATGCACACCCGCCAACCCGTAACAGTACGAGTTGGGATGAGTTCATTGTGCTCATTCTCCACTACGGTAAGACCACCCTGTTTGGGCACCACGTGAATGGGACTAACACACGTACTATCTGATTTGAGATAAATAATCCCCGCATCTAATAATTTAATAATTTCGGCCTTAACGACGTCTTTCATGTTTGGGTTAAGACGTCGCCGCGGCTGAATAGTTTTGCGGCAATTATCGAGCAGGAAAATCTTATGGGTGCAGAAAGACGGGTTAATCCCTTTGAGATCAGAAAATTGCAACGCAATTGCGTGGCGATGTTTAAGCAAAACTCCAAATAAATCGGAAGTCTCCGATTCGCTCAAATGAGAAGAAATGATAATAGGGAGTGTATCATCTTTCCCCAAAAAGGCGTATTTGAGTGAATCGGGTAGGGGTTTGAGTTCAAGGCAGGGCGGTTCTTCTAACGAGGTTTTAATTCCTATGTCTTTCTTACCAGTTGGTTCGAAAGGCAAGTTTATAGAGGTATCCTCATCGTAGTTAAAATTTTTGAGCGCATAAATATCGTCGTTTAAAAAAGTAGACTCAAAAATAGGGGAAGAACAATCTCCGGTATATGTGTCTAAATTATAACAAAAGTCATCGCTCGATGACGAGTCTCCTATAGAGGGATTAATAGAGAAAGTAACTTCGTCATCTCCTACCCGAAGAAGGAGACGACCGTTACTGACATCAATTAATGCGCAGGAGGTAGCGAGAAAAGGGCGACCGAGTATAATTGGTACATCGGTGTCCTCCTCGATGTCCAAGATGATGAAGTCTACCGGAAAGATAAACTTATCAACTCGGACAAGTACGTCCTCCACTACCCCGACGGGAAACTTAACCGAGCGATCCGCTAGTTGGATTCGCATTTTAGTAGGGGCCGGAGTGCCCAAACCTAATTTTTGAAAGAGCGAGAACGGCATCAAATTAATGCTCGCGCCTAAATCTGCTAGAGCGTATTTTACTAATATATTGCCAAAAAGGCACGGGATGGAGAATCGTCCCGGGTCATTTCTTTTTAGGGGCAATTTATTAGTAAGAACCGCTGAGCAGTCAGCATTAAGAGAAATATGCGAAATATTTTCTAATTTTTGTTCATTGGAAAGAAGTTGTTTTAAGAATTTCGGATATTTAGGCATCTGAGAGATTGCCTCGCAGAAGGGAACATTAATATGAATTTGTTTTAATAATAATAAAAATTTTTCATATTGCGCGTCCTTACGCTCACAATTGAGCTTGTGCGGATATGGCAAGGGCGTTTTAATAATTTTTTTCATTTAAAATTTGTAAAGGCGGCGTAATCGAAGAAGGGTGAAGAGGGGTCAGAGGTGAAATATGTACCTGAGGATCAGTCCGTTTTGGATCGATCACCTCCTTTCCGCTACGGAGGGTTATAACGTTGATATTTTCCCGCGGATTGGGTTCCGTGTTTCCCGGCAGTGCCCCGAGCACGCGCTCGGACATCATTCGCGCAAGCTGTCCAACCTGGAGTTCTAAGTTTTTTAGCGATCCGGTGATGTTCCGGATATTTGACTCTTTGGAAGCGATATATTTAGAAAAATTCTCCTCCATCGGGAGGGTTTTGGAAGAGGGGGAGGCGGCAGAAATCCGGGCGCGAAAGAATTGGGCGGGAGCTGCGCATTATTCACATTGCTCCATGAGAAGTTGGGGTGGTTCCTCCAACCCGGATTATATTTATTGCTATAAGGGTTATTATTGGGGTTGAATGAAGGTCGCCCAGTATTTCCCACGTAGTCTACGAATTCATTGACCATGCCGGCATTAGGGGGAATCGCCCAAGGATGAGTGGTGGAGGCAGCAGAAATCTCCGCCACCTGCTTCGTCAGCCTTTCAACTTGAAGGGCTAAGTGGGCAGTGGCATCCACTTCAAAGAGGCCGGCCGCCTGCTTGGGACGTCCCCGCAGGACGTTCCATTGGTAGGCGTTGATAGCCATCTCTTCAATAAGAGCTTGGGCAGCCTCGGGGGTCTTATAATTCAAGGTACCCCCGACAGCCGCGTCAATCATTTGATGCGTCTGATAATAAAGCCCATTGTAGAAGATTTGGACCTGCAACCATGCAGGCAGCGCGTGGTGCGGACACTTGCGGAGGAATTCCTTAAAGTGCTCCCAAGTATCAAAAAGAGACTCGGAATCGTTCTGCATGAACGAAGAAATGTCCGCCCGCAACTTTGCAGTTTTGGCGGGCGGAAAATACTTCGTTAAGAACTGTTCCGCAAGATCCGCCCAGGTGGTGATACATCCTCGTGGGAGGGAATTCAACCATGCCTTAGATTTGGATCTGAGGGAGAATGGAAAAAGGCGCAAACGAATGGCGTCATCAGTGACGCCATTGATCATAAAAGTATAGCAAATCTCCAAAAACTAGACAAATGAACGTTCAGGTCCTCATCCGGCTGTCCGTCGAACTACACGACATTTTGGATCATTTGGATAAGGCTCGATTTGATTTCAAAATTATTGTTTGCCACCGTCGGGCGAACAATACTTGACCCAGTATCGTCCAAATTCGGCCGGGCGTAATATGACATTGTACGCTCGACGGCCGCGTTCGGATTGGGGTCGGCCATAGCAACGGCAGGGGGTTCTCCGATGGATTCTTCGGGATCCAAAGAGGGATTTCGGCGTTGAGACCGAATACGTGCAAGCGAGTGTTTGATCTCAGGATCGAAATCCAAATTTTCGGACTCAGAAGGCTGTCCACGGGTCATACACCCTTAAATAGAAAGTAGAAAATTAACTTCTCTTTTTTTGTTTTTTTTGGATTTTGAAGAAAAGTTGTTAAGTTTTTTTTTAGTTTTTTTTTTAGAAATAAAGGTAAAAGTAATAGACTTCGGATTCGGAATAACAACTCAAAGAGTACCCGGCAACGGCGCCAAAAACTTGATTGGCCCGCGAACAGACTCTTACTGTGGTTGGTTCGGTGAGTCAATTGCCGCGATCTTGCTAGGGTAGGCAAGTGCACCTATCGCAAGTAGTACTCGATATTCGGGAGAATACCAAAAACATAAAAAAATTCCACAAAAAATTGTAAAATAAAATTCCAAAAAAATTAGAAAACGAAAAATTCCACAAATATTTAGTTACATTTTGTAAAAATCTTTGTAAATATTTTTGTAAATAATCTTCTCTCTCTCCCCCTTTCTTTTTACCAACATTCTTGTAAATAACGTCTCTTTTTCTCGAACTTTTCGCAAAAACTTAAAAATCTAAAAAAAAGATAATAAGTTAAAAACCTTCAAAAAAAAGAGGAAAACTACACAAAAATTCAAACAAAAAAAGATAATAGATCAAAAACACACAAAAAATGATAAAAACTCTAAAAAACCAAAAAAATATATTTTGAAACAAATAAATCAAATGTACCATCCTTAATTTTCTTGCTATCCAATAATTTTTCTTTGAGTTTATTTATATGTGAATTTTATTAATTCTCTGTTTACTATTTGTTTGTTAATTATTGATTATAAAATTTAAATATTCGGGGTTAAGTTTTAAAGAAATCATTATGCTTTGTTAAAAATAGCGAACTCATTTTAGGCACTACTTCTAATTTTTCATTGATACGAGCACGTGTATTATGTTAGACAATAATGACTATAGTATTCAATTATGTTTACTTTTAGCTTTCTGAAAAATTGAAACTTACAATTTATTAAGGTTGCTCTCAAAATTGTTTTTTTAATAAAAAATCTAGTTTTCTTTTCTCACCTTCCTTATCATGCCCTACTTGGCATGATAAAATTGTTATCCTTAAAAGATCCTATGTCAATGAGAATAAGATTTCGTTCCATAAACATAGGCACCCAATAGATTAAAAAGATTATATGTTATGGAGTAAGAAGATAAAATTCATTACTCATACACATATACATTGGGTTAAATTTTATTATGAAGTTGAAAAAAAATGATATTAGGAAAATAAGATTTCATTTTCCAAATAATCCAAAAAGAAAAAAAAATGGAGGTTCGAGAAAAAATTACCTCGCCTCAAAATCAAAACCCTCTTCATAAACCAACAACAATCCCCTTGCCAATTTCACGATTCTAGATTTAATTCAAAAATCTTTTTGAGAGCATAATTTGTAAATTGCCCTATTTCCAGTAAAACTCCTATAAGCTAAAAGTTCATATAATTTCAAACTATTCTTATTAATCTAACCATTACAATTATTGCTTTCTATTTGATTATATCAAGAAGTCTTTTGGCCAAAACTTTTACGCTATTTAAATCATCTTCATAAATTTAGGACTTAACTCTAACACCCCGTTTATTTATTTAGATCTGTCTTATAATTGATTAAGCAGTAGATAAACTTAGAGTTTTTTCTATTCCTTATAAGTTCACCTCAAACTTTTGCTCTGGAATAGCAAAAACTTAAGTATGGGGGTATTTGATGAGTTGTAAATATACCTATTTTATATACATTACTTAAGTCGTTTTCATTTATTTTTGTCATTTTTACTTGTTTTTATTCAATAAAATGCTCCTATTTTTGTAAATATTATAATAACTTGTTTTATTTTATTTTTTAGGAAAAAAATCAAAATCTGCAAAAAATGCCATGTCATGCCCGTGACAAATTGGTCACGCCCGTGACCAGGGCGTGACAGCTCAAAATCCCGTGAAGCAGCAAATTTCTGAATTGAAAAGTTGGAGATGACCGGGGTCACGCCCGTGTCACCAGACACGGGGCGTGACCCAAGCCCGTGTTCATACCGCTCGACGATTTTTCAGCTCGCCGATCGACGAATAATCCGACACGCCCAGCGTCACGCCCATGACTTGCGGCGTGAATCCTCTTCCCGCTCGACGAATTTTCCTCTCGACAAATTCCTCTCGACGTTTGTCAAGTGTCGACTCAACCCGACACGCCCACCGTCACGCCCGTGCCAGGGGGCGTGACTTCTCCACCTGGCCCGACAAACCGCCGACGGCAACTCCCGAAGTCAACAACGCCTTTAATCGCCGAACGACACGCCCACCGTCACGCCCGTGACCAGGGGCGTGACCGCCGCATTTTCGGCCGCAAGGTCAAATCGCCGTCAAATCTGTCACTTCACCAAATTCTGCTGTTGAATAGTGCTGACACGCCCCCAGACACGCCCGTGTTTGAGGGCGTGTACTTGGAAATTTTTGCCTATAAAAGGGCAGCTGCTGTATGAGTTAGGGGTTCCAATTTTTGAAACCATTTTGATGACTTAGGGCTGCCGTTGGAGCTGCTTTAGTGCTATGTAAGGATTCTCCCCTCCCCCTCCTTTTGTAGTTTGTTTAAGCTTTCGTAATCAACATGTTTTATTAATAAAATCGTTATTTTCCTTATCCTTACAATGCTTTAGAATGTCTTTGAAGGCCTCCTTTTCATCAATCTTAAGTACTTTAGTTTTCATTTTCATAATACGTGTATGTATATGAGCTTAAAATGGCGAAATCGATGTTTTTAAAATGAAAATCTTTTTGTTTTATTTTCAATTTTATCAAACTTTCTAGCCGTTACTATAGCCGTTTTTTCTTATCACATTCTTTAAAATTGATTAGACTTACAATTTTGCTTTAAAATACGTTCTTATGAACTTGTAAAACGTTAAAAAGGTGGTTTTCTTCCCTCTTAACTTAGCTTTTACTTTGTTTTAATGATAAAACTTTTGCTTTTTTTAGCTTACTCCCACTTTTTAAACCATTTTACAAGGCTATAAGAATGTATAAATTGTCATTTTTATTTTTCATCAACTTTTATTTTAAGTAATCACAAAAAATATTTTCGCTCGAACAATTTTTATTTTCACTTTTTATGCATTTCTATCAAAATCTAACGGTAAAAATGTAAACGTTTTAATTTTTCGGACACTTGCCTTTCTCACTTTAATTTGAAAACTTTTTGCTCAAACAATTTTTAATTCGTCTTTTTACGCATTTCTACCACATTCCAGCGGTAGAAATGCAGTTGTTTAAATTTTTCGATAACTTTGTTTTTCTTATTTCTCGCCCGAGTGTGCGTGTATGAGATATTTTTCAGCTCCTAAGTTTAATTCATGCAAGTGTGTGTGTGTATGTGTTTATTTATGTCGAGTGCATGACTAGTTACTTTCAAGTAGAGTGCGTGTGTTGTTTTTATTTTTCCGCCTACTCATTTGAGTTAATTGGCTGGATTTTATTCACGTAGAGTGCGGGTGTTGTTTTTATTTATCCGCCTACTCATTTGAGTTAAATGACTGGATTTTATTCAAGCAAGTGTTTGTAGCTTTTGTTTTTCCGCCTACTCACTTGAGTTAAATGGCTGGACTATATTTTCAGTCCTACTCGTTTGAGTAGGACTTGTAATTTTCATTCTTTATTTTTCCGCCTACTCACTTGAGTTAAATGGCTGGATTTGATTTTCCGCCTACTCACTAGGAGTTAAATTGTCGGACTTTATTTTGATGTAAATATTTAAGAAAGCCTTGTAATCGCATTTATTTTCTCCTACTCGTTTGAGTAGGACTCACTTTCATTTCAGTCCTATTCGTTTGAGTAGGACTTGCAATTTTCAGCTTTTATTTCCCGCACCTACTCGTTTGAGTGGGACCTGCAAATTTCAATTATGCAATTTTCTCTTATGTGTAACTTAGTTTTATTTCCGTCTCTTGTTATATGTTTGAATGAGTGCGGGTGTGTTTAATTGTGATAACTTTTCTAATGTTAGGGTATTTTACTTTTCTTCTTATTTTCTTTATAACCTTTCAGCGAATAGTTTAGAATGCTCGTATAACCAAACATATAAGCTATCCTCATTCCGATGAGTGGCTAATTGCTTTTAGCCCTCGGTATCGAAGAGCTTTGGGATCTAAAATATTTTAAATAACCAAATGTCTAATTTTTCAATTTAATTAAAAACTTAAGGTTTACCCCCGGGTTAACGACGCGTAGAACCACATATCGATGTGTGGGCTCTATTTCTGTTATCCATACGCTAGCTTGCCGAGAGGCCGTGCGTATGGACAGATCACCTCTGGGTAAATAGAGTTCTGCACTAACCCTCGAGAGAGGAGGCGCGCTAACTCTACCGGATTGGGTTCCCCACCAAATAGCGGGGTTCTTAGCATACTGCGGGCATTAAGGGGAATCCTTCGTCGGACGAGAGCCCGGTCGAATACCCTTAATGTCCAGGTGAGCGATATTCCTAGAGATAGGTGAGCTCATTATTTTGAACCTCCACGGCCAAGTTTCTGCTTTAATTAAATTGAAACTTTAGATCTCTAGTTATTCAAATCTATTTTTAATCCTAACGTAATTCGATACCGGGAGTTATCTCTTCATCGACTATTTTCTTAAATCTATTTTCGTTCCTATTTTAATTAAAACCCTCAACTTCTATTTCGGTAAAATAATAGTGTTTTCGGAGCAGTAGGGGTAATCAACACGTCCCCGGCAACGGCGCCAAAAACTTGATTGGCCCGCGAACAGACTCTTACTGTGGTTGGTTTGGTGAGTCGATCGCCGCAGGCTTGCTAGGGTAGGCAAGTGCACCTATCACAAGTAGTACTCGATATTCGGGAGAATGCCGAGGTCGTATTATTCCCGGGAACGGGTTGATTACCCCTACTGCTCCGAAAACACTATTATTTTTCTGAAATAGAAGTTGAGGGTTTTAATTAAAATAGTAATGAAAATATATTTAAGAAAATAGTCGATGAAGAGATAACTCCCGGTATCGAATTACGTTAGGATTAAAAATAGATTTGAATAACTAGAGATCTAAAGTTTCAATTTAATTAAAGCGGAAACTTGGTCGTGGAGGTTCAAAATAATGAGCTCACCTATCTCTAGAAATATCGCTCACCTGACATTAAGGCTATTCGACCGGGCTCTCGTCCGATGAAGTATTCCCCTTAATGCCCGCAGTACGATAAGAACCCCGCTATTGGGTGGGGAACCTAATCCGGTAGAGTTAGCGCGCCTCCTCTCTCGAGGGTTTGTGCGGAACTCTATTTACCCAGGGGTGATCTATCCATACGCATGGCCTCTCGGCTAGCTAGCGTATGGATAACAGAAATAGAGCCCACACATCGATATGTGGTTCTACGCGTCATTAACCCGGGGTAAACCTTTAGTTTTTAATTAAATTGAAAAATTAGACATTTGGTTATTTAAAACATTTTAGATCCCAAAGCTCTTCGATACCGAGGGCTAAAAGCAATTAGCCACTCATCGGAATGGGGATAGCTTATATGTTTGGTTATGCGAGCGTTCTAAACTATTCGCTGAAAGGTTATAAAGAAGATAAGAAGAAAAGTAAAATACTCTAACATTAGAAAAGTTATTACAATTAAACACACCCGCACTCATTCAAACATATAACAAGAGACAAAAATAAAACTAAGTTACACATAAGAAAAAATTACATAATTGAAATTTGCAGGTCCCACTCAAATGAGTGGGGGCGGGAAATAAAAGCTGAAAATTGCAAGTCCTACTCAAACGAGTAAAACTGAAATGAAAGCGAGTTCTACTCAAACGAGTAGGAGAAAATAAATGCGATTACATGTCTTTTTTAAATATTTACATCAAAATAAAGTCTGACCATTTAACTCCTAGCGAGTAGACGGAAAATCAAATCCAGCCATTTAACTCACGTGAGTACGCGGAAAAATAAAGAATGAAAATTACAAGTCCTACTCAAACGAGTAGGACTGAAAATACAGTCCATCCATTTAACTCAAGTGAGTAGGCGGAAAAACAAAAGCTACAAACACTTGCTTGAATAAAATCCAGCCATTTAACTCAAATGAGTAGGCGGAAAAATAAAAACAACACACGCACTCTACTTGAATAAAATCCAGCCAATTAACTCAAATGAGTAGGCGGAAAAATAAAAACAACACACACACTCTACTTGAAAGTAACTACTCACGCACTCGACATAAATAAACACACACACACACACACACACACACACACACTTGCATGAATTAAACTTAGGAGCTGAATAATATCTCATACACGCACACACTCGGGCGAGAAATAAGAAAAACAAAGTTATCAAAAAATTAAAACAACTGCATTTCTACCGCTGGAATGTGGTAGAAATGCATAAAAAGACGAAATAAAAATTGTTTGAGCAAAAAGTTTTTAAATTAAAGTGAGAGGCAAGTGCCCAAAAATTAAAATGTTTACATTTTTACCGTTAGATTTTGATAGAAATGCATAAAAAATGAAAATAAAAATTGTTCGAGCGAAAATAGTTTTTGTAATTACTTAAAATGAAAGTTGATGAAAAATAAAAATGACAATTTATACATTCTTATAGCCTTGTAAAATGGTTTAAAAAGTGGGAGTAAGCTAAAAAGAAGCAATAGTTTTATAATTAAAACAAAGTAAAAGCTAAGTTAAGAGGGATGAAAAACACCTTTTTAACGTTTTACAAGTTCATAAGAACGTATTTTAAAGCAAAATTCTAAGTCAAATCAATTTTAAAGAATGTGATAAGGAAAAAACGGCTATAGTAATGGCTAGAAAGTTTGATAAAATTGAAAATAAAACAGAAAGATTTTCATTTTAAAAACATGAATTTTGCCATTTTAAGCTCATATACATACTCGTATTATGAAAATGAAAACTAACGTACTTAAGATTGATGAAAAGGAGGCCTTCAAAGACATTCTAAAGCATTGTAAGGATAAGAAAAATAACGATTTTATTAATAAAACATGTTGATTACAAAAGCTTAAACAAACTACAAAAGGAGGGGGGGGGGGGGGGAGAATCCTTACATAGCACTAAAGCAGCTCCAATGGCAGCCCTAAGTCATCAAAATGGTTTCAAAAATTGGAACCCCTAACTCATACAGCAGCTGACCTTTTATAGGCAAAAATTTCCAAGTGCACGCCCTCACACACGGGCATGTCTGGGGGCGTGTCAGCACTATTCAACAACAGAATTCGGTGAAGTGACGGATTTGACGGCGATTTGGCTTTTGCGGCCGAAAACGCGGCGGTCACGCCCCTGGTCGCGGGCGTGACGGTGGGCGTGTCGTTCGGCGATTAAAGGCATTGTTGACTTCGGGAGTTGCCGGTGGCGGTTTGTCGGGCCAGGTGGAGAAGTCACGCCCCCTGTCACGGGCGTGACGGTGGGCGTGTCGGGTTGAGTCGACACTCGACAAACGTCGAGCTGAATTTGTTGAGCGGAAAATTCGTCGAGCGGGAAGAGGAGTCACGCCCGAGGTCACGGGCGTGACGCTGGGCGTGTCGGATTGTTCGTCGATCGGCGAGCTGAAAAATCGTCGAGCGGTATGAACACGGGCTTGGGTCACGTCCCGTGTCGGGTGACACGCGCGTGACCCCGGTTGTGTCCAACTTTTCACTTCAGAAATTTGCTGCTTCACGAGATTTTGAGCTGTCACGCCCTGGTCACGGGCGTGCCCAATTTGTCACGGGCGTGACATGACATCTTTTGCAGATTTTGATTTTTTTCCTGAAAAATAAAATAAAATAAGTTAGTATAAAATTTATAAAAATGGGAGCATTTTATTGAATAAAAATAAGTAAAAATGACAAAAATAAATGAAAACGACTTAAGTAATGTACTTAAAAATAGGTATATTTACAACTCATCAACGGTCTTCTCTTCTGCAACTTGTTTCCCAGTTCAATAAGATGTCCGCTTCTGGCGGGTTATTCAGTTCGGTAGCAGCAGTTCGCGTGATCTGGAGGCTAGGCGACCGTGCGGTTAGGTGGCTTGTAGAACAATGAATAGAGGTCTACATTAGATTAACAGGCAGTCCGCGCGGCTAGGTTGTGGTTTGGCGACTTAGCAAATTTAACAGACTCCTTAGTGTAGCATGTAATGCCCCGAAACTCAAAAGAGCGACGGGGGACGTTTTGGGGCAGTTTTGTGTTCTGGCAGGAGGCACACGGCCTGGGACACGGGCGTGTCCCAGGGCGTGTCAGGCTTATGTAGACACTCAGCCGGCGAAGTCAACATTTTGCTCTCGACATTGTGTCGAGACTGGGCACACGGCCTGCGACACGGGCGTGTCGACCCGTGTCGACACTCAGCCCGCGAAGTCGACACTCTGCGCTCGACGAAGTGTCGAGACATGGCACACGGCCTGCGACACGGGCGTGTCGCAGGGCGTGTCGACCCGTGTCGACACTCGTCCCGGGGAGTCGACGAATTTTGCTCGACGATGTGTCGAGATAAGGCACACGACCTAGGACACGGGCATGTCCAAGGCCGTGTCGCGAGGTCGACGAACTTTACTCGACGAAGTGTCGAGTGTCGAGACCGTTTACATGGCCTTGAGCCCAGGCGTGTTGAGGTAGACACGGGCAAGGACACGGGCGTATCCTAGAACCCGTGTAGTACTCGGGTTGTTTTCGGGTTAAATCGATGCTGGTACACGGCCGGCCACACGGCTGTGTCAGGTGGAACACGGGCATGTCAGGTTGAACACGGGTGTGTTCAATGCCCGTGTGATGTTCCAGGCGCATCGATTTTGACGGTGAATGAGGCACACGGCCCTGGACACGGGCGTGTGCCAGGCCGTGTTCGGTCTAGATTGGACATTTCAGTCCCGAATCAAAGCCGTTCGTTTCTTTAATTGGTGATCGAACGGCTGGGGGTTGTTCCTGATGGGATATACCCGGGATTGGGCCTTAGAAACCCTCAGTTTTACATGAGTGGTTATCTTTCTAAAGCTTAGAGAGAGAGGAGAGCCAAGGAAGGAAGAAGAAGCTAGATCCGGCCATTGGAGGAGCTTCGAAGCTCCAAATCGGGAGCCGACTTCGGATCTACGGAGGCGAAGAGAGTGCGGTGCTTTTCATCTGCTTACTTTTCCATGGCGCCAAAGAGAAGCGCTAGGGTAACGATTATCTTCTTGAGCATGTGTAGCTCTCCTTCTTTGCATGGGAAACCCGCTCTCGCGAGTTTGCGGTGAGTTGGAGGCGTTTCTTCGGGTAGATATGTAAAGTCCCCGTTGTTTCGAGTCCGTAAGCGAGAATGGACATAGGCATGATGTGTGAAGCCTACCCGGACATGTTGGTCTGGATCGGTGATGTTGCATTGCATAAATGCCGGAGAAGACTCCGCGCGATTGGTTGTTTTTCGGGTTTTCTACGTGGTAGATTGCAACAGGGAGCCTTGGGGATTAACCCAAAGGTGCACCCAGAAAACTGGGCAGATGCGTGATCTTGCCAACTTGTGGGCCTAGGAGCCAACTTGTACATAACTGGGTTATGTAATATTGTACGTTTGATTCACGGGCTTCGGGGAAACTTAACTCGTGCCGATGATATTTAAGTGTCGTGGCAAGTGAGCAACGTGCTGAGTGGGAACTGTTCCTTCTTTATGCCGAGGGCATAGAGGTCGGGTCTTGATGTCGATGACATTAAAGTGTCGTGACATAGGCTGTTGATGACATTAAAGTGTCGTAACATTTGCCTAAAAGACCAATTTGCTCACGAGATATTGCCGTCCTAGAGATGGTGGTGAGTTAGCGGCTTAGACTACGATCACCGAGAATGTTCCCTGAGAGCACGGGGCGTGTGGCCATGTGTGCCAACTCTTGTGATGCAATGAGTTGTTATATTGCTTGCTTATGCTAATGAAATGCAGGGAAGGAGCATCGCCGCCCCGAGTTGCTGGCGGGATCGTTATAATTAGGTCAGCATTGCTGACCGTTGCCTTTGTTTGCCACCGTGCGGTGGTTTTGTTTCTTGCAGGTGCTGCTGCACCAAGCGGTCAATACCGGGCTAAAGCCCAAATTGTGAAGCCGGCCCTCGAAGGCCTAATTGGAGTGTTTACTGCTTTTACTCATGTATAACTGGCCTGTGTGCCGTGGTTTGTAAAACATGTAATATTGAAGTAAACCATTTTGTAAAGCCTTAAGGCTTGTACTCGTGTATGTACGACATTCCTATTTGGTTTTAGTGGACATTCATGCTTTTGTGCTGGGTTCTTTATTGCAACTTATACAAACTGCTTCCGCTAGAATGCTCTGTGTAAGACGTTATGATTGGTTGGATGATTTCCATGAGTAACCACCCGGTCTGTCTGTATCATACGGTGTCTGGCCCCGGCCGGACCTACTGCTATATGCTATGCGACGGATAGGGGGTGTTACAATTTGGTATCAGACTACTGGTTTTGGTCGGGCTTAAGATGAATTCGTGGGCGAATTCTGTTTAAGGGGTGGTGAGCACATTGTGTGCGTCATCGTTATAATGGTAAAAGAACTCATGAATGTCCACTTAGGAATGAAAATACACGTGTTTGAGGAACCTGCGTGTTCCTATAATTGCTGTTTGCAATTTTATTTGGTCGCTTAACAGTGTTTTGTACCACTATAGCTGACCAGAAGTGGTGTTGGGCCGTCGGAACGTCGAGTTTCTGAGGCTAGCAGTGCACCAGATGTTGCTCCTGCAACACCTCTATCGGCTAAGAACATACGATTGGTGGCCGAAGCAGTGTTGGCCGTGATAAATGGGCAGCCTGCAAGGCAAACGTAGCAGCCCGCTCCTGCGATGGAGCAGGAACCTCTTCCAGAGGTTGAGCCGAGGAGAGTGGAACAGGTGGTAGTGGAGCCGGTGGTGCCAAGGAGGGCAACCGAGAGACAGCTCAAGCATGTCATGAGCTTTAGTCCTCCGATATTCTCGAGGTTGGGAACCCCATCTCAAGTTGAAGACTGGCTCTCCAGGGTGAAGAGAGTCATGACAACAACGGAGACGGAGGAGTGGCAAATGACCACCATGGCTACGTTCCTTCTCGACGGTGAAGCGAGAATGTGGTGGGAAGGTTTGGAGCTGCACGTATTGAGAGGTAGGCAACTTGTTGATGTCTCGATGGATGAGTTCTCAAGATTGTTCTTGGCTAGCTACCTCCCTTCAGCGCAGAGGATAGCGTTGGAGAATGAGTTCCTGAAGTTGGTACAAGGAGACAGTACTGTGGATGAATATCTCCACGAGTTTACCCGTTTGAGTCGATATGCTTGCTCCACCATTGCGGATGAGGAGCGCAAGACGAATCGATTCTACGAAGGGTTGAGAGATGAGTTGAGATTACTACTCTCGGGGCCGATGACGCAGGGTTTCTTGACCTTGGTCAACATGGCCCGGTCCTTGGAGAAGGACATGAAGAATGTGCAGGCAAAGAAAAGCTTGGGCGAGAAGAAGTCGTAGTTCAGAGGGCAGAACACCTCAAAATCTGTGTTCCGAAAGTGGAACAAGAAAGCTAGGACTTCGGGTCTAGCCCTCTCTGCAGGTGCTTCTGGGGCGACTACGGGTCGGACACCGGGCGCATGTTACAACTATGGGAAGTTGGGACATTATGCCCGTGAGTGCCGGAGCAGACTTCCCAAGTCTGAAAGGAAGCCGGGAGCTACTTACGAAGAGAAGGGCAAGGCGGTGGAGTCAACCGCGTCCCACTATGCTCCGGCCCAACCAAGGGTCTATAATATTTGCCAACAGGAGGACATCAAACAGGCTGATGTGGTGACAGGTACGGTTTACTTTATAGCAAGTCAATTTCTTTAAATACTTGTTATGCACATGTTACCTTACCACTACTTGTTTAGGATTTGTTTTGATTTGTGAAAATCCGGCAAGAGCACTCTTTGATGCGGGAGCTTCACACTCCTTCTTGTCCGAGGGATTTATATCACGCATCGGAGTGCCTTCTTCGATAGCGAGGGAAAAGTTGGATGTGTTGTTTCCCAATGGGTGTTCGATGCACGCGGATAGGATCTGCGATGTTAAGATTCGTATTGGGAATCAGGAGTTCGATCTGCAAGCATCGTTACTTCCGTTGGTGGAGTTCGACGTCATATTTGGCATGGACTGGCTCTCGGAGAAGCAGGCCTATATTGATTGCAGTCTCAAGGAAGTGAAGTTGGGAGCAAGTCGTGAGACAACTTTTACGGGTTTAAAGGGGTCGAGCAAGACGTTGATGTCTGCTCTTCAGGTGGTGAAGGCGGTTTGTGCCGGTGCAGAACTGTTCTTTACACTAGTGGAGGTTGCAATGCTGAAGCCCGCATTGGATTGTATTTCAGTGGTATCAGAATACCCTAATGTGTTCCCCGCAGATCTTCGTGGAGCCCCGCCTTAGCGGGAGATAGATTTCACGATTGAGCTAGTGCCAGGTGCAAAGCCTGTGTCACGATCTCCTTATCGGCTAGCGCCTAAAGAAATGGCAGAGCTGAAAGTTCAACTGCAAGAGTTGTTGGAGCAAGGGAATGTGCGCCCAAGTTCTTCTCCTTGGAGCGCACCGGTCCTCTTTGTTAAGAATAAGGACGGAAGCTTGAGGCTATATATTGATTATCAGGAGCTCAACAAGTTGACGGAGAAGAACAAGTACCCGATCCCCCAGATTGATGATCTTTTTGATCAGTTAGTCGGGTCGACGGTGTACTCGAAGTTAGATCTCAAGGCTGGGTACTATCAGCTGCGAATAAGGGAGAGTAATATCCCGAAGACAGCGTTTAGTACGAGATACATGCATTATGAGTTTACGGTCATGCCGTTTGGGCTGAGTAATGCGCCGTCAGTGTTCATGGATTTGATGAACAGGACTTTCAGGGAGTACTTGAACCATTTTGTGATCGTCTTCATCGACGATATTTTGGTGTACTCGCAAAGTGAGGAAGATCACTTCAAGCATCTTCATTTGGTTTTGGAGATGCTAAGGAGGAATCAACTGTATGCCAAGTTCTCGAAGTGCGAGTTTTGTTTATCCTCAGTGGCGTTCCTCGGTCATATTGTGAGTGGAGAGGGTATTGCAGTGGATCTGGCGAAGATTGTTGCGATACGAGAGTGGCCTGAGCTTACTACGGTAGAGGAAGTCCGGAGCTTTCTGGGGATTGCCGGCTATTATAGGCGCTTCATAGATATCTTCTCGCGGATAGCGTTACCTCTCACTACTTTGACGAGGAAGGAACAGAAGTTCATTTGGACGCCGGAGTGCGCACGAGCTTTTGAGGAGTTAAAGGGTCGGTTGACCACGGTGCCTGTGCTGAGTTCGCCGTGTGGGACCGAAGGCTATGAGATTTACAGTGATGATTCGGGTAGCGATTTGGGTTGCTTGCTACTGCAACACGAAAGTCTAATAGCTTATGGCTCGAGACAGCTAAAAGTGCATGAAAGGAACTATCTGGTCCATGACTTGGAGTTAGCGGCCGTGATTTTTGCCTTGAAGCTGTGGAGATACTATTTGTACGGTGTGAAGATTGATATCTACACCGATCATAAGAGCCTGGAGTATCTGATTGAACAGAAGGATCTGAATATGCGGCAGCGTAGATGGATGGAGTTCCTGGGGGACTATACATTCAAGATCCACTACGTGCCTGGTAAGGGTAATGCGGTTGCGGATCCGTTGAGTCACCGAGCCCCAGCTCAAGCCAATTGGCTATCGGTGCATGATGAGCGGTTGGTGCGGGAGTTGGAGGCATTGGAGATTGTTTGTGTGGATAGGCAATCAAGTGCTGAAGCAGTTCTGAATTGGACTGAAGTCCAATATGACCTGGCTGATCGGATTCGGCAGGGTTTGGATATGGATGTTCATATGAAGCAGTCCATGGTAGAAGCTCTGGATGGGTCAAATTCCCAATTCGTTGTGAAGGACGGATTGCTTTGGAAAGACGGTCGTCTGTGCGTCCCAAGTGTGGGCAATTTGCGGGTGGAATTGTTGTACGAGGCACACTATACCAAGTACTCGATTCACCCGGGGAGCACGAAGATGTACCGCGATGTGAAGAAACTATTTTGGTGTCCGGGTTTGAAGAAAGATGTGGCACTCTACGTGGTGAAGTGCCAAACTTGCGCCTTGGTGAAGGCGGAATGCCAAAAGCCGGGAGGATTTCTTAAGTCCTTGCATATTCCGGAGTGGAAATTCGACGACATCTCTATAGACTTTGTGCACGGGTTTCCAAGGTCGCAAAAGGGGAACGATGCCATTTGGCTGGTCGTGGATCGGTTAACGAAGGTGTCGCATTTCATTCCGCATAGGAAGGATGATCTGGTGGAGAAGTTGGCAAAACTTTATGTGGATAACATTGTACGGCTTCACGGTGTGCCCCGCAGCATCGTGATTGACCGAGATGGGCGGTTCACGTCCAATGATTGGAGGCTTGCGCAGCAAATGTTGGGAACAAAGCTAAAATTCAGCACAGCCTTCCATCCGCAAACGGATGGACAGACCGAGAGGGTCAATAGAACCATGGAAGACATGCTCCGCATGTGTGTATTGGGCTTTGGAAAGTAATGGGAAGACCACCTTTATTTGGTGGAGTTCGCATACAACAACAGCTACCAAGCGAGTATACAAATGGCGCCCTTCGAGGCCCTATATGGTAGAAAATGTCGCACGCTGTTGTCTTGGTTAGAAACGGGTGAGTAAAAGTTGTATAAGCGATTGGAAGTGGAGGATGCTACTTCTTTGGTGAGAACCATTCGGGAGAGCTTGCTTATCGCTCAGGACCGGCAGGCGAAGTACTATAATGCCAAGCACAGGAACGTGGAGTTCGCTGTGGGCGACTATGTGTACTTAAAGATCAAGTCGTTCAAGGGTGTCTCGCGGGTGCGGCGATTGAAAAAGCTAAGCCCGAGGTACCTTGGGCCGTTTGAGGTTCTGGAGCGAGTTGGTGAAGCATCCTACCGTTTGAAGCTTTTAGTGGAGCTTGGTGGATTATATGATGTATTCCATATTTCGGTGCTTCGGAAGGCGGTGAAAGAGCCTACGCAAGTGATCGCGGTTGATCAAGTGTCGGTGGATAGTGGGCTGACAACAAAGGTCAAGCCCGTGCGGATTGAGGACTCGGAGGTCAAGCGGCTACGCAATAAAGAGATCAGGATGCTCAAAGTCTGATGGGACAATTGCGGTCGTGAGGAGCTCTGTTGGGAGCGACAGCAGACTATGCTTGACGAGTATCCGGAGTTGTTCCGCTCATGTACAAATTTTGGTTTTGTACATGTCTTTCCTTTATATAATTTAGTGGACGAAATTCTTTTAAGAGGGGGAGAGTTGTAACGCCCCAAAACTCAAAAGAGCGACGGGGGATATTTTGGGCCAGTTTTGGGTTCTGGCGGGAGGCACACAGCCTGGGACACGGGCGTGTCCCAAGGGGTGTCAGGCTTGTGTCGACACTCAGCCGGCGAAGTCGACATTTTGCTCTCGATATTGTGTCGAGACTGGGCACACGGCCTGCGACACGGGCGTGTCGACCCGTGTCGACACTCAGCCCCTGAAGTCGACACTCTGCGCTCGACGAAGTGTCGAGACATGGCACACGGCCTGTGACACGGGCGTGTCGCAGGTCGTGTCGACCCGTGTCGACACTCGTCCCAGGGAGTCGACGAATTTTGCTCGACGATGTGTCGAGATAAGGCACACGGCCTAGGACACGGGCGTGTCCAAGGCCGTGTCGTGAGGTCGACGAACTTCGCTCGACGAAGTGTCGAGTGTCGAGACCGTTTACACGGCCTGGAGCCCAGGCGTGTTGAGGTAGACACGGGCAAGGACACGGGCGTGTCCTAGAACCCGTGTAGTACTCGGGTTATTTTCGGGTTAAATCGATGGTGGTAGACGGCCGGCCACACGGCCGTGTCAGGTGGAACACGGGCATGTCAGGTTGAACACGGGTGTGTTCGATGCCCGTGTGTTGTTCCAGGCACGTCGATTTTGATGGCGAATGAGGCACACGGCCCTGGACACGGGCGTGTGCCAGGCCGTGTTCGGTCCAGATTGGACATTTCAGTCCCGAATCAAAGCCCTTCGTTTCTTTAATTGGTGATCCAACGGCTGGGGGTTGTTCCTGATGGGATATACCCGGTATTGGGCCTTAGAAATCCTCACTTTTACATGAGTGGTTATCTTTCTAAAGCTTAGAGAGAGAGAAGAGCCAAGGAAGGAAGAAGAAGCTAGATCCGGCCATTGGAGGAGCTTCGAAGCTCCAAATCGCGAGCCGACTTCGGATCCACGGAGGCGAAGAGAGTGCGGTGCTTTTCATCTGCTTACTTTTCCATGTCGCCAAAGAGAAGCGCTAGGGTAACGATTCTCTTCTTGAGCATGTGTAGCTCTCCTTCTTTACATAGGAAGCCCGCTCTCGCGAGTTTGCGGTGAGTTGGAGGCGTTCCTTCGGGTAGATATGTAAAGTCCCCGTTGTTTATAGTCCGTAAGCGAGAACAGACATAGGGATGATGTGTGAAGCCTACCCAGACATGTTGGTCTGGATCGGTGATGTTGCATTGCATAAATGTCTGAGAAGACTCCGCGCGATTGGTTGTTTTTTGGGTTTTCTACGTGGTAGATTGCAACATGGAGCCTTGGGTATTAACCCAAAGGTGCACCCGGAAAACTGGGCGGATGCGTGATCTTGCCAACTTGTGGGCCTAGGAGCCAACTTGTACATAACTGGGTTATGTAATATTGTACGTTCGATTCACGGGCTTCAGGGAAACTTAACTCGTGCCGATGATATTTAAGTGTCGTGGCAAGTGAGCAACGGGTTGAGTGGGAACCGTTCCTGCTTTATGCCGAGGGAATAGAGGTCGGGTCTTTATGTCGATGACATTAAAATGTCATGACATAGGATGTTGATGACATAAAAGTGTCGTAACATCTGGCTAAAAGACCAATTTGCTCACGAGATATTGCCGTCCTGGAGATGGTGGTGATTTAGTGGCTTAGACTGCGATCACCGAGAATGTGCCCTGAGAGCACGGGGCGTGTGGCCATGCGTGTCAATGCCTGTGATGTAATGAATTGTTATATTGCTCGCTTATGCTAATGAAATGCAGGGAAGGAGCATCTCCGCCCCGAGTTGGGGGCGGGATTGTTATAATTAGGTCAGCATTGCTGATCGTTGCCTTTGTTTGTCACCATGCGGTGGTTTTGTTGCTTGCAGGTGCTGCTTGACCAAGCGGTCAATAGAGGGCTAAAGACCAAATTGCGAAGCCGGCCCTCGAATGTCTAATTGGAGTGTTTACTGCTTTTACTCATGTATGACCGGCCTGCGTGCCGTGGTTTGTAAAACATGTAATATTGAAGTAAACCATTTTGTAAAGCCTTAAGGCTTGTACTCGTGTATGTACGACATTCCTATATAGTTTTAGTGGACATTTATGCTTTTGTGCTGAGTTCTTTATTGCAACTTATACAAACTGCTTCCGCTAGAATGCTCTGTGTAGGACGTTATGATTGGTTGGATGGTTTCCATGAGTAACCACCCGGTCTGTCTGTGGCATACAGCGTCGGGCCCCGGCCAGACCTACTGCTATATGCTATGCGATGGATAGGGGGTATTACATAGCAGCAGAGCCGACGGTTACTTTTTGAGTCTGCACGGCTAGGTTATTGCCTTGTATGTTTTTCTGCTTCCATCGGGTACATCGACGAATCATGTCTCGCCATGTATGCCTCGCCATATAAAGATCTTTTTTGATATACAAGATTCCTGCTTTTCTGTTTGCATCTAACTTACTTGGGCTCAGTTTGATTGAGTGTTCCTAAGCTTGCTATCCCGTTTTTCGCTTATCATAAATTTTTACAAACATCAGTCGATGCTTTTAGCCCCTGGGTGTTGAGTGAACGACCTTCACTCAAAGCTTCTGGACTTAACCAGATTTCTGCTTTGCCAGCATCTTGTTATGAGTTCATCTGACTTTGTAACTTTGACAACCTGTCAAATCTGTTCAACAAAGAACATCCTGCATACATTGAACTAAGGGCATGCATCAAATACATTCATATGTATACCATTGACTTGTGAACCTTCTTGAAATCTAGGACATTGTGATCAATGGACACAACACCTACCTTAAAAAATTACTAGTGAGT
Source organism: Platanthera guangdongensis (assembly GCA_039583875.1). Taxonomy (NCBI): domain Eukaryota; kingdom Viridiplantae; phylum Streptophyta; class Magnoliopsida; order Asparagales; family Orchidaceae; genus Platanthera; species Platanthera guangdongensis. Next base: position 184,417,948 of record CM077152.1, on the reverse strand, counting down.
TTTACCCCCGGGGGCATGATCCTTAGGGTGGATAAGATTCTTGAAGGTAACTTGTGAACATGAGCTTGCTGAATGTAAACCACAGATCAGATTATCTCACGGGTATAGTCTGACACCTATCTTTAGAAAATCCAACACCCTCGCAGGTCAAGGCCAACACTTGCCAGATATACACTATGTTAACCTTTCTGTGGTGCTCACCCCTATGGCTTGGACAACTAAGACGATGTCGTTGCATGCCATAAAATTACTAGTGAGTTTTACCCAAGTACCCATGGATGCTAGTATGTACCACGCATGACAAGATGTTTATTTCTAGCAAAATGTGGGTAAATCAGGGGGGTGAGGGTCTCAAGTGAACTTATGACCCCCTACACTAAGGGTTTGGTGGTTCCGCTTCCCGATCAACGAATGGGGGGTCAAGGGGGCAGCGACCCTTGCGGGGTCTGAGGGTAGTGCCCCCAGATTTGTTTTTGCACCCTTGCTCGGTTGGATTTCATCTTGCCCGATATCTCCAACACCCTCCTCAGGAGCTCTCGCCCAACATATCTAGCACACCGTCTAACATTTTCCTGGAGTAGACAGAAGGGGATTCGCCTGGCACTCTCCTAGCACTCGCCTGACATAAGCCGAGGGGCACTCATCTGGCACTCGCCTAACACACAACTGACAGAAGCCTGACAAAGGCCAAGGAGCACTCACATGCACTCGCCTGACACAGGCCGAGGAGTACTCGCCTGGCACTTGCCTAATACACGCCCACACGCCTGACATGGGCCAAGGAGCACTCGTCTGACATAGGCCCAGGAGTACTCTCCTGAAAATCGCCTGGCACTCGCCTGACACTCGCCTGACACTCGCCTGATATAGGCCAAGGAGCACTCGTTTGGCACTCGTCTAACACAGGCAGAGGAGCACTCGCCTAACACAGGCCGAGGAGCACTCGCCTAACACAGGCCGAGGAGCACTCGCGTAGCACTGCCCTGACACTCGCCTGACATAGGCTTAGGATCACTCGCCTGGCTTATACAGAGTATAGCCCATAAGGGTAGAACAAGAGCGGGTGGGTACCTTCAGGTTGATTAAGCCGAAACTTTCCTAAGTCAGAACCGGCCCAGATGGAGGTCTCTTCTCCATATACTCGCCCAACTAGGCTCGCCTCTCTGCCCCCTTGCTTATAGCCATGAGATTAGCTTGGGATTTTCTTATATAGGCTACAGTCAATGCTCACCACACCATAATGTTGAAATCGAAACTCGGTTCCTCGAGGAGTTCGGACCCAACAGGGTAGCTTGAACGTATTTCTCTCAAGAGAGAGCACCAGACCAGCTGCTTGGAACTAAGAGACAGATGCCAATCTTCAGCGAGGAGGTCTCACCACACACCCGAAATATCAAAGAGAACTTCCCCTCCCTAACTAATTCTGAGCTGGGCACCTTGGTGGGCCTTGAGAGCACTCGCCAACCAGAGTCAGCCTTGGGGGGTGAGGGGAAGGGGTAGTAAGAAGAAGCAGTCCCCTCAACAAGGTCCTCATGGGGGTCTATTTACAGTTTTCCAAGTTTGACTTGCAAATAGAGGAATCCCGCCTTTTGGATTTACTAAATGCACTCAAAAGTGGTCTGCCAACATCCAAACTCCATTGTTTGTTGGGGCAATTAACAAGCCAAAATGGGCATCATGGGTGTGGCAAGTGCCTGGTGAAGCGAGCACTTGCCACTCACCCTGATCCTGGATCTCTCCCCCAGGGAGATGGTCTCGCCCTAAGGGGGCCTGCACTCGCCCCTAGAGTGCTGAACTTGCCTCCGGGTGTTTGGTCTCTCCCCTAGGTAGCCTGCACTCGCCTCTGGTGGGCTGAACTTGCCTTCAGGGGACTGGTCTCACCCCTGGGTAGCCTGCACTCACCCCAAGAGGGCTGAACTTGCCTCTCGGGGTCTGGTCTTGCCCTTAGGTAAGTAAGATCCTCTAGGCCCTCCTCAGTCGTCTTTGGTCTGGACGACTTACAATTTATACATACACGCTCTCCGGTCATGCTCATACTCAGAGCATGTAAAACATTTCTCTCCTTTTTCGAAAAATTGGTGAACAAATTTTTTTCAGGAAAAATAAAAGTTACCGTCTTGAAGCATTAAACGAACTTTGGAATGGCGAGTCTGCCGGACTGTCTTCCGTCAAACCGCTTTCAAACCTGTAAACACTTAATCAAACATTAAGAGAAAAACTATAAACTTTGATTTATCCTCTTTTTTGTTTTTTTCATAAAAATAAAAATGAAACTGAGGATTAACATGGGGTGCCTCCCACGAGCACTTTTGTTATCGTCGGTGAGCTCGACCATATTGTTGTCGCGGGCTACCCTGTTTTCCACTTATCATCAAATAATGATAAGGGCTTTGGAAATTTTGGGGTTGCAATGGTGGACGTATTAATACTAATATTTTGATACCATATTCATAGGGGAAGTGTACCCTCACCTACATAAAAAATAGGGTGCATGGTGGCTAAAAATGGATGTCCAACGAAAAGGGGTATTATGTCATCCTCATCCATATCGGGAATAACAAAGTCTACCGGCAAGATAGACTTTCCAATTTCGACCGGAACATCATGAATTACCCTCATAGGGTTTGCTACGGAAGTATCAGTAAATTTTAATGTGATATTAGTGGGGACGGGCTTGTTGGATCCCTAGTTTGATTTGGGCTAAGTCCACTAAGTTTGGATCATCTGACCCAACATGTATAGCCAGGGTCATGGTTATGTCTTAGAGTATAGGCCAAGTCCTTAGACTTAACACTACATGGACCAACCATCAGCAGACTGCATAAAGACTCAAGACTTAGAGAAATATCAAAGACTCGGAAAATAAGTTCGACGTTCGTCGAACTCTGGTCGACGAACTCACAACATTTCGTCGAACCCAGAAAGACTTAACAAAAATTATAACTATAACAACAATTCTATTAAATCCAGAAAACCATCTAATCCATTAGCTGAGTGGATAATTCCACCAAGAAGATATCATCATTTAGGATACAAATCTCAACCAGAATTCTCTGTGATATCTAGTTTTTCATATAAACAATATAGAAGACCCAAGATAACCTGGTTCAAGAACAACTAACTATTTTTACTGCAGGAAAAGGGTTGTCCATTGATTAATCAAACTTGGTACCTGGACAGTGGATGCTCCAAACATATGACTGGCAACAAGGATATTTTAATCAACTACAAGTCCAAGCTGGGACAAAAGGTACTCTTTGGTGACTCAAAATATGGCCAGTCAGAAGGCCATGGAGAAGTGAAAATTGGAGCAGTCACCTCCAAGAAAGTGACTTATGTTAGAGGACTCAAGCATAACATCATCTTTATAAGCCAATTATATGATGAAGGTTATTAGGTACACTTTAACTCAACCTCCTGCACTATCCATAATAAAGAAAAACAAAATGTTTTAATTGGAAATATACAAGGTAACATCTACTTAGTTAATTTCTACTCTGCCCATTCAGATATCTGTCTACTCAACATAGTTAGTACTCAGAATGAATTATGGCATAAAAGGCTAGGTCATGTTAACATGAAAAATATTGCTAGGCTATCAAAAGACAACCTTGTGAGAGGCTTACCTTCTGGCCCCTACAAGAAGGAAGGCCTTTGCAGGGCTTGTCAACTAGGCAAACAAACTAAATCTAGCTTTAAATCAGTAAATAAAAGTGATTCACCTAGGATTTTGTACTTGCTTCACATGGACCTTTTTCAACCTATTGCTGTACAAAGCCTAGGAGGGAAATCCTAAACCTTAATTATTATATATGACTTCTCAAGGTTCACTTGGGTGTTCTTTCTGAGATCTAAGTCAGATATCTTTAAAGTTCTTACAGATTTTCTCAAGACCATACAGATTGAGTACTCTACTAATATTGCATTGATCAGAAGTGATCATGGTACAGAGTTTGAGTCTCTTCTTATGCATGAGTTCTATGAGAAGGAAGGTATCAGGCACTGTTTCTCAGCTCCTAGAACTCCCCAACAAAATGGGGTAGCTGAAAGGAAAAATAGGACCCTAATTGAAGCTGCATGCACATTACTTGCAGATGCTTACATGCCACTAACCTTTTGTGCAGAGGCTGTAAGCACAACAAACTATGTCCTGAACAGGAGCTTGATACATAAACTGAAGAATAGGACTCCCTATGAATTACTTAAGGGGAAGAAACCTAAAATCAACTATTTTAAAGTATTTGGATGTATATGTTATATACATAACAACAACAAGAAATACATTAGAAAGTTTGAAGCTAAGGATGAAGAGGGAATATTTCTAGGATATTCCCAAGTAAGCAAATCTTATAGGGTATTCAATAAATCATCTTTAAAAATTGAAGAATCTATTCATGTTACTTTTGATGAGGCTAATATGTCTTGCAAGGAGAAAGAGATTTCTAACAGCAATCCTTTGCAGGTACCTCACTTGTGTGAGAACTTGGATGGACTAAGCCTCTCCCAAGAGGCTCCAATACATCCTTCTCCACAAGATGAAGAAGAAAGTGAAGCAAAAGGAACTGAAGTGACTGAACCTCATCCAACAGCAAATATAATTCCACAAGAGGAATTAATTCAAAATGTTGTTGCTGAACCAACTCCACCAAATGATCTTGTTACACTAAGGGATCACCCTAGATCTCAAGTGATTGGAGACATATCTGCAGGTGTACAGACAAGGCATCAACTCAACCAAGATTTGATGCATGCCTATTTTCTCTCTCAGGTTGAACCTCAATCTATACATGATGCTGAGCAGGATCCCCACAGGATCATTGATATGCAAGAGGAACTAAATCAATTTGAGAGATATAGAGTTTGGGATTTAGTTCCAAGACCCCAAGCCTACCCAGTCATTGGAAACAAATGGGTATACAAAAATAAACTGGATTCCCAAGGTACAATTGTGAGGAACAAGGCTAGGCTTGTTGCTCAAGGATATATGCAAGAAATGACATATATTATGATCAAACCTTTGCACCAGTTGCAAGGTTGGAGGCCATCAGAATTTTTCTGTCCTATGTTTCCTACAAGAAATTCAAGGTGTATCAGATGGATGTGAAGAGTGCATTCCTGAATGGAGTACTTAAAGAAGAGGTTTATGTTGAACAACCTCCAGGTTTTGTCTCTCCAACTCATCCTTATCATGTATTTAAATTGCATAAAGCTCTTTATGGTTTAAAGCAAGCTCCAAGAGCTTGGTATGAGACCCTAGCTAGCTTTTTAATAGAGCATAAATTCATTAGAGGCATAGTAGATAAAACTTTATTCACTAGACATCATAAGGATCAAACCTTGTTAGTACAAATATATATGGATGACATCATATTTGGGTCTACTGATTCCAAATTATGCAAGAGGTTCTCTGACCTCATGCGTTCTAAATTTGAAATGAGTAGCATGGGTGAGCTCTCCTACTTCCTTGGTCTCCAAGTGAAGCAGCTCCCTGATTGCATCTTTATCTCCCAAGCTAAATATGCTAAAGAGATTATAAAGAAGTTTGGGATGGCTGATGCCTCAGCAAAGAAAACACCCATGGCTACAAATGCTATAATAGACTCTGATGCACATGGGAAACCTGTGCACAGAAACTATATAGGGGCATTGTTGGGTCCCTACTATACATTACAGCAAGCAGACCTGATATTATGTTTGACACATGCCTTTGTGTAGGTTCCAGGTGAACCCTAAAGAATCTCACCTAATTTTCTTAAAAAGAATTTTGAGATATATAAAGATTTGTCCTAGTCTAGGCCAATGATATCCTACTGAGTCAGAATTTAAGTTAACTGGATACTCAGATGCTGACTTTGCAGGATGGACAGAAAAATCACCTCAGGAACTTTCCAGTTCCTTGGGATGAGATTAGTGTCTTGGTTCTATAAGAAATAATCATCTGTGTCCACGTCAACTGCTGAAGCAGAGTTCATTGCAGCTGGCAACTGCTATTCACAGATGTTGTGGATTCAGAATCAACTACTGGACTATGGCTTCAACTTAAATAATTCAACTCTCTTATGTGATAACACAAGCGCTATAGCCATAACACAAAATCCAGTCCATCACAGTAGGACTAAGCATATAGACCTTAGGGATCATTTCATTAGAAATTATGTAGACAAAAACAAAATTAAACTTGTTTATATCTACACTGATTTACAAAGAGCTGACATTTTCACCAAACCTTTGGATGAAAGAAACCACTTGTTCTTTATAAATCACCTTGGAATGATCAATGGAGAAGACTTAGTTTAGTTTCTGTCCGCACTCGACAAATTTTCTAAAGTTCGTCGAACGGAGTTCGACGAACAGAGAAAAGTTCTTGAGATATTCGTTGAACAGAGGTCGACGAACTCTTTGTGAGTGAAGTTGTGTTCGTCGAATGGAGATCGACGAAGCTACTTCAGAAAACTTTCATCAAACGGAGCTCGATGAAATGTCTTCAAATCTTCAAACTGAGCTCGGCAAATTATTTAACTATCAATTATTTCGTCGATCTCAGGCCGAAGAATTTCTTAATTTTCGTGGAACGGAGTTTGTCGATTCATATTCTGAAAACCTTATATCTAGGTTTTCTTCGACCTCCATCCCGCGCATTCAGTTCCTTTGCACTTGATCTTCGTTTTTCTCTTGTAGGTGCTCTAATGGCGATTCCAGCAGGAATTCTGGCGGCAATGAAATTTGATACTGGATTCGATGTGGATTTTGACTCCTTCCAACATTCCGATCCCATCTTCCTGGGAATACTGCAACTACTTGAAGACCAGCAACTGAAAACTCTGCTGTCGACTAGAATCAAGATATCTGCAATAGAAATCAGGGAATAGGTGTACACCTCTGCCACAACAGATGAAAATACCATGACCAACACTATTGCGGGTAATACCGTTTCCCTTACTCTCGCCGTTCTCATTGAAATTTTTGGATTAAACAATGGTGAAGAGGATTTAGAAATGGATACTGAAGGGTATGATGAGATGTTAAGTTTGATGGGTTATTCTGGACAAATACCCAATAAGTTGCTGAAGAAACATCTTTCTGCTGAATTTAAAATCTTAGCAGATATAGTGGGAAAAGTGCGGCTAGGCAAGCATACAGCCCATGACTACATAATTAGGCACCAATTCCTGGTTATGTGTGCTGTGGTTAACCAGAAGAAAGTAAACTGGGCTCACATACTGTTTGATCTGATAAAGAGAAAGAATAATAAAAAGGAAGTCTGTTTTGGAAGAATCTTAGGGATCTTCCTCAAAGAAAATACTACTGAATCCCTGGTCTCGCAGACCATATTCATAAATGCCTCTGAGAGGCTAACTTGTGCCCTTTTTGGCAAGTGGGAGAGGACCATCACAAAGCCCTCAAAGGCTCCCTCTTCCACAAGAGCTTCTGAAAGTACAAGGGCTGATCCATCCACTTCCCACCCTTCAGAAGAGATCCCCCCTACACCTCCATCCTCTTCCACCATTCCTTCTCTCCAACAAACACAACAACAACCACAACAACAACCACAATACCCTGTTCATATTCCTACTCTAGCTACATCTCCTACAACCTCTCCACCAATAGATCTCACTGACATCCCCTCTTCCCCTCCTCAGTAATCTCAACAACCTTCTCCATCTCAATCACCACAACCAATCCCACCTCAGTCCCCCCATGATACACACATTTCATCACCACCTTCATCTCCTTTACCACACCATCTAGACAACATCCCATTATTTACTCTACCTACCTCCCCTCCTCATACTTCCTCTCTTATAGATATCCACATGCAAGATGCTCTCCCTCCTACTCCACCATCAACTTGCATTCCTCCATCTGTTTCCACTCAAACACCTTCCATTCCACCATCTGCAAATCTACCCTTAGAACCCTCCACCATTTCATCTCTTCTTGCACTGCTTACTCCTCTCCTCAAAAATCATATAGCAGAGGCCATTACACCTCTTGCTACATCTATATCGTCCCTTGCTGCTCAAATAAATGCTCTCTCTGCTGCCTCCTCTTCAGTTAGGGGCCTGAATCCAGTTTGCACTGAAACTAGGCAGGGGGAGATACTTGATGAAGAAGCAGCATCAATAGTATCCCGAACAATATTAGTAACAGCAGTAATAGTAGTACCAGCAGCAACAACACCAGAATTAGCACCAGAAGAAACAACATCCGGTGCTGATCAAGAGTTACTATATTTAATTAATTTTATTGAGTCTGATATGGACTTGGATGAGCCAGTGTTGGATGAGGAAATAACTGTTGGTGATTACATTATTAATCCCATAGTAGATCTATCAAGCTTGCTAAGCATTTTTGATACATCTCATTTGAGCTCTCTTCCAGCAGACAGTACTAAGCCATCTTTGGCTATAATCCCTTACACCACACCAATAAGCCCCAAAGTTGCCAAGCAACTCAAGTCCATTTTTGATGTTCCTGAAGCTCCAGCCATTCCATCTCATCCAAGAGCTATTTCCCCCATTGTTTCATCCCCTACAGCAGCCATTTCTGCCCCAGTTTTTGTCATGGATGATTCCCCCATGCCTGATATTGACTCTTTGATCATGGCTGATATAGAGGAGGAAAATAAGACAGTTGCTGAAAGCACTGTTATAAATAGCTCTCTAGCTCCTGCTCCAGCTCCAGTTGCAGCTCCTCCTCCAGCTCCCTCCCAGCCAGAGAAATATGAAATATCTGTTGGGTCCTTAAAAGCATTAAATGCATTATATGATAACCCTCAGGACTCCATTGATGATGATGAGGATGCAGATGAAGAACCTAAGAAAAAGAAATTTCTAAGAAGAGGAAAACTCCTCCACCTCCTGCTCCAAAGCCCAACCCAGCAAATGACACACCCTATTACATACTCCAGAACATCACTCCTTACAAGGGCATGCCAGCTTGGATGTGGCTGTCCAAAAATGAACAGAAAGAAAGGAAAAGAAGCAGAATATATTCTTCTCCTCCACAGGAAGGATCCTCCTCCACCTCCTCCTCCAGCTGCTGGTGCTTCAGGCACAACATCTCAAAGGTCTACCCAGTTTCAAACAAACCAAAGACATCAGGGTAGATCTTCATCTCCAGGAAGCAGCCAGCGGAGACACTATTCATCTAACAAGCAGCACCAACAACAATAGCAGCATCAACAACAAAAACAACAACAACTCTCTGAACATCAAAAAGCTGAAAGCTCCAACAGACCTGCTTCCCCTGTACCTTTTGAAGATCTTGAAACAGCTACAAAAGCAAGGATGGCTAGGTTCCAGGAACTGGTTGGCCTTTCCATGATCAACAAAGCTAGAGCTGAAGGGAAGAATACATCTGAATTCACAACAATGTCTAAGTACAGGAAGGAAGAGCTGAACAGGTTTGCTAAAACTAATAAATTTTTCAATGTTGATGACTATATGAAACTGCATCCAGAAGCAGTAGTGCCTAGGGATATATCTTTAAAAATCATAGGGGCTGCTGACATGACTATGACAAAGGTGCAAGCTGTAGATCCCAATAGGTTAATCATATTCACTCAGTCTGGAGAAAAAGGCAAAGAGGAGAAGCAAAAGGAGAAAAGTAAAAGAAATGATACTTGAACTATCTTTAATATTTCTGAGTTAGTTTGAAAACTGCTTTTTATATTTCCTGATACAAAGCTTATTATATATATATCTGCTGCATATACTAATTTTTCCTGCCAGATATATATTTTCTTGCTTTGTAAATTTTTGTTTCATTATGAGTCTATAATTAGTGACCTCACCCAAATAGGGGGAGATTGTTGGATCCCTAGTTTTATTTGGGCTAGGATCACTAAGTTAGGATCATCTGACCCAACATGTATAGCCAGGGACATGGTTATGTCTTAAAGTATAGACCAAGTCCTTAGAGTTAACACTACATGGACCAGCCATCAGCAGACTATATAAAGACTCAAGACTTTGAGAAATATCAAAAACTCAGAAAATGAGTTCGACGTTCATCGAACTCCGGTCGACAAAAGCCGTGCTCAGCTCGACGATCTCAGAGACAATTCTCTGAGATGAGCTCGACAAACTTGGGACTTAGTTCGATGATTTATGGACACTACTTCAACATTTCAAGTCCAGAATTTCTCTAAACTCCACTCGATGAACTTGGTATTCAGGTCAACGATCTATGGGTATTCTACTTCAACATCTTATTCTAGAAACAAGTAAATATTCTAAGTCCAAGATCATACTCCAGTCAACGAATTCACCTTCTCAGCTCGACGAACTTAGACCACATTCCTGGTAAGACTTATCTAGTAGTTCGAAGTTCTCAGGTCGACGTATCTAGTTCTTAGTTCGATGATTTCTGGCAACTCCACTTCAACACTTCATTTCAGAAACATCTAGAATATTCTAAGTCCATAATCTAAAGATACTCTATTCACCCCCCTCTAGAGTATTCCTGATCTAACCCCTCACTTTTAATTGGTATCAGAGCCTAGATTCCCTTGGTTGTACAAGTTAACCCTTGAACTAAAGATCCTGAGTTAGATATGTCTTTTCATTTCTATTAGATTTTCACACATAGTATGGCGCAGAACAAAGACTATAAAAGCACCAGACCTCCAGTTTGCAACCTAAATAGATTTGCCATTTGGAAGGCAAGAATCAAATTATATATGAACTCTATTGATGAGGATATTTTCAATTCCATTATGACAGGTCCTCCCCAAGCATCTATCTCTACAGTAACATCCAGCAACAATGCAGTTCCACCACCTGAGTGGACTGAGGCCCAGAAGAAGGAAAAAATTGTTGATGCCAAGGCCATGAATATTCTGGCCCAAACAATGTTAGATGACATTTTTCAAAAAGTGGCTGAATGCACATCTGCCAAAGCCATCTGGGATTCCCTCAATCAAATGTGAAAGGGACAGATCTTAACAAACCTAATTAAAGTAAAAAATATCACAGCACAAAAACAATGAAAGAAGTGCAAGCAACCAGAAGACACAAGGAGCTATAGTGGTTCCCCAATCAACCTGGGTACATCCACTCTTCTACCACCCTAGGTAGGAATCCACTCAGGTTTTGATCAGGTGACTGCCACCAATGGGTTTTGATCAGGTCCCCAAAAACCAACTCAAGTCTTTTGATAAGGAGACTTGCAACCAGGAATCACTTTTGAAGGGAGATGACAACCCTTTATACAGGAGGGGGTGAGAGAGTGATATTATATTATCTATCAACAATCAGAGACAAGATTCAAGTGGAATGATGTTAGCAAAGGCTCCCCCTGAGATATTGATTGGTTCAGGTATGTTGGAAGCTTTGCTTCAGGGTGATAGGCCTTCAATCTTCAGGCCTGGACCAGAGTACTTTTCAGGAACTTCTGACAGATAGAGATTTGTTGTCCTTGAAGTTGTCCTGCAGTGATGATGAAGAAGAAGACTCTAGATATGAATGGATGTTCTTCTTCTTCTTGTTATTGTTGTCTCCTCTGGTCTAGGGCTTCTAGTTACTGTAGAGATATTGCACTTTCTGTATATGTTTTTCTCTGTCTGCCTTGCTGTGTGTCTGTTTTATTCTATTCGCTTCTTCTATATTTGAAATCCTTAACCTTGATGGCGGAAGAAACATTCCCGAGAGTGAAGATGCTTTGGAAATTGATCCTCACTTAATTCCTCTGTAACTGTCCATTTGAATGGCTATTTTCACTGAGAATGTTGACTGAGATTAATCCCCAATTAATTCTGCCAACTGTTACTGATTCCATAGAAATCGTCGAACTGAACTTTCGTCGAGTTCATGAATCGTCGACCTGAGTTCGACATTTGTCGAACTCAGCTGGAATCGTCGAGCTGAATATCTTGCCTGCGTTCGTCGACCGGAGCTTGCAGTTCGTCGAGCTCAGTTTCTGTGTTCGTCGAGCTGAATATCTTGCCTGCATTCATCGACAGGAGATCGCCGTTCGTCGAACTGCGTTCGACGATCGTCGATCTTATTTTCTGACTTTGTCTTAACTGCATTTCTTGGACTTCTTTTCTGCAATGCTGGAGAGTCCTTCTGAATGACCTGTCCTGGAAAGTCTTATGACCCATGACTATACATGGTAGGTTAATCTAATATTCCTAATAGTGTTCCTTACCCAAATCCTAACTGGGGTTCCAACAATCTCCCCCTATTTGGGTGAGGACACTATTTACATAAAAACAGATAAAATACAAGTAAAATACAATTAAAAACAATCTCCCCCTAAATCTGAAAAAAAAAACAGCTGTTGCTGTTGAAGATCCTTGTCCAAATCTGCATCATTATAATCTGTTGTTGTTGCTGCTGCTAGAATTTCTGCAGCTTCATTTAGAGGCATCTCCCCCTATTTTGCATAACCATTATTCAACCAATCTCCCCTGTTTACATTTCTTTGCCCAAATCTGACAGCCACTGATATAGCCTGTATATTTGCTGGACTGAATTCTTTTCCTGCAAGGAGATGTTAGGAGCTCTGGACCCAGATAATCTTGGGTCCTGGTTCTCTTTTAAAATAATCAGAAATAAAAGAATAAAAATTTCTTTTTTGAAATTCTGAGTTCGACAAATTAAAGTACTTTCGTCGAGCTAAGTTCGACGAATGATTTTGAGATCGTTGATCTCCATTAACCGAATGATTATCTGTATACCATTTTCGTCGACCTCTGTTCAATGAATGATATTTATTTCATCGAGCACAGATTCTAGAATAGTTCAAAGCAAAATCTTTGTTCAGCGATCGTCGATCTGAGTTCGATGAATAGAATTGATTTCGTCGATCTCCGTTCGACAAATTATTTTGAACTAAGATTTTCTGAAGATGTATACCTGATGAAAGATCAAGGGCAAAGATTACCTGATCTTCTTCTTCCGGTTCACATTCTGGTTCTTCTGATTCTTTAGCATAGCTGCTGCGATAAGCATCTATTGCCATTAGGCAAAATTCTATTGCTCTTGCTTCTTCTTCAGCCAATGTTGTGAGGGAGTCCCACATCTCTTTTGCAGATGAACATTCAGCAAGTTCTTCAAAAATGTCATCAGAAATTGATTGTGCTAGAATGTTCATGGCTTGTGCATCAGCAATCTTCATCTTTTGCTGAGCATGTGTCCATTGGGATGATGGAACAACATCTGAACTTGATGTTTGCTATGGTGGAGCTGGACCCAACAAAACAGATTGAAAGATGTTTTCATCAAAGGAGTCCATATAGAATCTAATCCTTGTCTTCCATAGTGCAAACTTATCTAGATTGCACATGAGCAGTCTGGTGCTTGAAAACTCATCAAATTTTGCCATGATAAATTCTAAAGATTTTTAAGATCTATCAAAGGATCTTTTGGTTCAGGTGTTAGCCTATACAACTACTAAGGTGTGGTATTTTTAACTAACCTGCTAGGTCTGGTATTTTAACCAATCTGTTAGGTCTGGTATTTTAACCAACCTGCTAGGTCTGGTATTTTAACCAACCTGCTAGGTCTGGTATTTTAACCAACCTGGCTTTGATACCAATTGAAAGGGACAGATCTTAACAAACCTAATTAAAGTAAAAAATATCACAACATAAAAATAATGAAAGAAGAGCAAGCAACCAGAAGACACAAGGAGCTATGGTGGTTCCCCAATCAACCTGGGTACATCCACTCTTATACCACCCTAGGTAGGAATCGACTCAGGTTTTGATCAGGTGACTGCCACCAATGGGTTTTGATCAGGTCCCCCAAAACCAACTCAAGTCTTTTGATAAGGAGACTTGCAACCAGGAATCACTTTTGAAGGGAGATGACAACCCTTTATACAGAAGGGTTGAGAGAGTGATATTATCATCTCTATCAACAATCAGAGAGAAGATTCAAGTGTAATGATGTTAGCAAAGGATCCACCTGAGATATTGATTGGTTCAGGTATGCTGGAAGCTTTGCTTCAGGGTGATAGGCCTTCAATCTTCAGGCCTGGACCAGAGTACTTTTCAGGAACTTCTGACAGATAGAGATTTGTTGTCCTTGAAGTTGTCCTGCAGTGATGATGAAGAAGAAGACTCTAGATATGAATGGATGTTCTTCTTCTTCTTGTTATTGCTGTCTCCTCTGGTCTAGGGATTCTAGTTACTGTAGAGATATTGCCCTTTCTGTATATGTTTTTCTCTGTCTGCCTTGTTGTGTGTCTGTTCTGTTCTATTCTCTTCTTTTATATTTGAAATCCTTAACCTTGATGGCGGAAGAAACATTCCCAATAGTGAAGATGCTTTGGAAATTGATCCTCACTTAATTCCTTTGTAACTGTCCGTTTGAACGGCTATTTTCACTGAGAATGTTGAGTGAGATTAATCCCCAATTAATTCTGCCAACTGTTACTGATTCCACAGAAATCGTTGAACTGAACTTTCGTCGAGTTCATGAATCATTGACCTGAGTTCGACATTCGTCGAACTCAGTTGGAATCGTCGAGCTGAATATCTTGCCTGCGTTCGTCGACCGGAGCTTGCAGTTCGTCGAACTCAGTTTCTGTGTTAGTCGAGCTGAATATCTTGCCTGCATTCGTCGAACGGAGATCGCCGTTCGTCGAACTGCGTTCGACGATCATCGATCTGATTTTCTGACTTTGTCTTAACTGCATTTCTTGGACTTCTTTTCTGAAATGCTGGAGAGGCCTTCTGAATGACCTGTCCTGGAAATAGTCTTATGACCTATGACTATACATGGTGGGTAAATCTAATATTCCTAATAGTGTTCCTTACCCAAATCCTAACTGGGGTTCCAACAAAATGGTGGCTGGATCTACTGATGAAAGAAAGGATAGGAGATCCAATCTCATATCCTAATATGAGAATTTCAAGAAGGAGGAAGCTGAATCAGTAGCAGACTTGTACAATAGGTTGATCTCAATCATCAATGAGCTGAAAACCTTGGAGAAGGACATCACCCTCACAGAGGTGAATGATAAAATCCTTATGTGTTTCCCGAGCTCATGGGATTCAAGGATCTGACCCATCAAGGAGGTCAGGAGCCTGAATGAGATTTCCATTGAATCTCTTTTAGGAAAGCTTAATTCCTATGAGCAGCTTATCAAATCCAGAGAAGCAGCTGAGGAAAAAACACCTCCACCAGTAAGGAAGGAGCACAGCATTGCATTCAAAGCTGCTGAGGATACAAAGACTCCAACAATGAATGAAGAACTGATGTCTCTCTTTGCCAAGAGATTCTACAAGATGGCAAGGAAAGACTTCAGAAGAAAGTCATCCAGATAGGATGACAAGCCAAGGTATGACAAAACCTCTACTAAAGAAGTGGTGTGCTTTGGCTGCAGGAAACCTGGACACTTCCTCTCAGAGTGTCCAGAGACTTAGAAGAAGGAGAAGAGAAGAGAGAAGGATACAAGAAGACAGCAAAGTAGCAGATCTTCCTCTAGCAGACACAAGAAGAAGGATAAAGGCTTTGTAGCTGAAAGCTGGAGTGAAATAGAAGATGAATCCTCATCTTCCAGATCTAGTGAAGAAGAAGAGGAGGCAAGGGCCAAAGAAGTATGCCTCATGGCCATTAATGCCTCCAGAAGCCAATTAGATGAAGATGCATCTGACAATGAAGAAGCTTCAGAATCTGAAGCTGACCATGTATTTTCTTCTTTGGATTATAGCTCTGATACCAATTGAAAGTGAGGGGTTAGATCGGGAATAATCTA
The DNA here is from genome assembly GCA_039583875.1 of Platanthera guangdongensis. Lineage (NCBI taxonomy): Eukaryota > Viridiplantae > Streptophyta > Magnoliopsida > Asparagales > Orchidaceae > Platanthera > Platanthera guangdongensis. Next base: position 184,402,237 of record CM077152.1, on the reverse strand, counting down.
TAGGGGGGGGGGGTGAATAGAGTATCTTTAGATTTTTAAGACTTTTTACTACAAATAAAACTTATGAATAAAATTATCCTAAGTTAAGTGAATCTACCATAGGTGCTGCAGAAAATAAACTAAACAAACACAATTATCCTAACTAGCACAACCACAGCAAGAAACAAAAGAAAAGAGCAACCAGACAACACAAGAAATTTATAGTGGTTCCTCAACCCGGGTACATCAACTCTTCTACCACCCTGGTAGGAATCAACTCAGATTTTTGATCAGGTGCCTGACACCAATGAGATTTTGATCAGGTGCTCAAAAACCAAATCTCAAGTCTTTTGGTCAGGTGACTTGCAACCAGGAATAACTTTTGAAGGGAGTTAAGAACCCTTTATACAGTGGGGGGATCAGAGATTGATTATGTCTTCTCTTTCTCAAATCAACTGAGAAGACGTTTGTGGATTTAATGTTAGCAAAGGCTCCCCTTGAGATATTGAATGGTTCAGGAAAGATGGTGCTTTGCTTCACGGTGATAGGCCTTCAAACTGTTACTTTAACCAGATGAACTGCAGGAACACCTTGACAGATAGAAGATTTGTTATCCTTTGAAGAGTCCTGGCAGAAGACAGAAGAAGACTCTTGATTTGGATTTGCTGTTCTTCTTCTTCTTCAGCTTGATGTTCTTTCTCTGGTTAGGGCTTCTTTTTCTGTATCAGCTTTCTATTTCTTTTTGTCTCAGAGTGTTGTTGAGAGAGAGCAGCAGAAGATTCTTGATCCTTGATTCACAAACTAACTGTCTGTCTGTCTAAGAAGGAGATGGAAAATCCCTTTTGTATTTTCCATATTATCTTCCTTTTGAAATTTGAAATTCTTCTGCATTCATTGCTGACGGCCTGGAGAATATTTTGCATTGAATGATTTCTCCAACTGTCCCATTGAAAAACGACAACCAATAATCCTAATGAAAACCGTAATCAATGCTTGCTTCTAATGGTAATATTCAGAGAATATTTTAGCATTGATTACTCCGGAATTCTTGTCACAGAATAAGGACAAATGAATGAAAATAACTAAGTCTGGAATCGTCGAACAGAGAACAGAATTCTTCGAGCTGATTACACAGTTCGTCGAGCTGAGAAATTAAGTTCGTCGATCTGATAATAGCTGTTCGTCGAGCTGAGATCCAAGATCGTCGACCTAAGAACAAACTACTGCTTTCTCCAGAACCTTGCCAATTCTGTGCATGAAGTTCGTCGAGCTGATATTCTAAGTTCGTCGACTGGAGTTCAGCAAAGTGTTTCTGGACATAGAATATTCTAGATTTTTCTGAAATGAAGTGTTAAAGTGGAGTTGCCAGAAATTGTCGACCTGAGAACTAGATTCGTCGACCTGAGAACTTCTAACTGCTAGATAATTCTTGCTGGGAATATTGTCTAAGTTCGTCGAGCTGAGAAGGTGAATTCGTCGACTGGAGTATGATCCTGGACTTAGAATATTTACTTGTTTCTGGAATAAGATGTTGAAGTAGAATACTCATAGATCGTCGACCTGAATACCAAGTTCGTCGAGTGGAGTTCAGAGAAATTCTGGACTTGAAATGTTGAAGTAGTGTCCATAAATCATCGAACTGAGTCCCAAGTTCGTCGAGCTCAGCTCAGAGAATTTTCTCTAAGATCGTCGAGCTGAGCACGGCTTTCATTGACCTGAGTTCGACAAACGTCGAACTCATTTTCTAAGTCTTTGATATTTCTCTAAGTCTTGAGTCTTTATGCAGTCTGCTGATGGCTAGTCCATGTAGTGTTAACTCTAAGACATAACCATGACCCTGGCTATACATGTTGGGTCAGATGATCTTAACTTAGTGAACCTATCCCAAATCAAACTAGGGATCCAACAATCTCCCCCTATTTTGGGTGAGGTCACTAATTACAGACTCATAATGAAACAAAAATTTACAAAGCAAGAAAACATATATCTGGCAGGAAAAATTAGTATATGCAGCAGATATATATACAATAAGATTTGTATCAGAAAATATAAAAAGTAGTTTTCAACTAACTCAGAAATATTAAAGATAGTTCAAGTATCATTTCAGGAATAACAAAGTCTACCGACAAGATAGACTTTCCAATTTCGACCGTAACATCGTGAATTACCCTCTTAGGGTTTGCTAAGGAACTATCAGTAAATTTTAATGTGATATTAGTGGGGACGTGCTCCCCTAAATTAAGAGGGGAAGTGTACCCTCACGTACATCAAAAATAGCATGCATAGCGACTAAAAATGGATGTCCAAGGATAAGGGGTATCATGTCATCCTCATCCATATCCGGAATAACAAAGTCTACCGGCAAGATAAACTTTCCAATTTCGACCGGAACATCGTGAATTACCCTCATAGGGTTTGCTACGGAACTATTAGTAAATGTTAATGTGATATTAGTATGGACGGGCTCCCCTAAATTAAGCTTTTGGACAAGACTAGAGGGAGAATATTAACACTTGCGCCAAGATCGGCGAAGGAGGTTGAAATGTGAGTTTCCCCTATAGTACATAGAATATTAAAAGCAACATTAGAATGCACATTCCGCTCCACCAAACAAGCGGGATAGGGCAAACGAGGTTGAAAAAGTTGAAGAGGAAGGGCTGGCGTAGATTTTGAAATCTCTACTTCATCATGAACTCCTAAATCATTGGCCAGGATTACTGCCAAGGCATTTGTGTGTGCAGACGGTGGCATATTGGCAAGATCAATGACTATTTTTATAATTGCCCTACTTGATTTTTTAGATTGCGTAAAGACCCTTGAAGATTTCAGATGTCCGCATCATTTTTAGTAAAATATTTATTTATCACTTTCTCGAGAGAGGGTGGTTTAGGAGCTTGCAGAGGGAAAGAATTTATAGGCATATGAAGAGTGTTAGGAGCAATGCCCATATTACCCTTATTTCCACCAAGACATATTGGGTTGATTCCACCAGCCTTGATGATATGTATTAATGTAGTTATTGTGATTCGAGTTGAAGGGAGGCTGACTTGGATTACCAAATTAATCCACTTGCTCTACTTGCTCTGCTGCATTATGAGTAGACTCCAAAGTAGGTGCGGAATGTGTAGCAGACATCCCATCCATTTTCTTGCTAATTCGCTCAACTTGGAGGCATAAGTTAAAAATATTATCAATTTCATACATCCTGGTTGGTTTATTCGGACGAGACCGAGGTGTACTCCATTAGCAGATTTTCATGGCCATTCCTTCTATAAGCACTTGGGCGACTGCTAGGGTTTTGTTATTCAAAGTCCCACAGAAGGAAGCATCAATATGTTGTCATGTTTGAGCATTAAGGCCTTATAAAAAGTTTGGACTTGCAACCAACCTGGAATTTGATGATGGGGACAACGGTGAATCAATTCCTTAAATCTTTCCCAAGCAACATATAGCTTTTCTGAATCATCTTCGGAGAAATATGATATATCATTAAGCAACTTAGCCATTTTTGATGGCGAAAAATATTTTGCAAGAAAGTGTTCTATCATCTTGGCCCAAGTGGTGATAGATCCTCTTGGAAGAGAACCCAACCATTATTTTGCCTTAGTACACAAAGTAAAAAAGAAAAAAGTCTAAGTCATATCGCATCATCCGTAACTCCATTAATTTTGAAGGTATCACATATTTCTATAAAGTTAGCAATATGTGAATTGGGATCCTCATCTTGAAGCACATCAAATTGTACGTATTGATGTACCATTTGAATAATACTTGGTTTCAACTCAAAATTATTGTTTACAAAAGCGGATCAAACAATACTTGATTGAACAACATCTAAATTTGGTTGGGCGTAATAGGACAGTCCTTTATTCGGCCATATTCATATCTCACATACTAGAAGAAGAAATACTAGAAGAAGGAGAAGAAAGAAAAGCAGGACATGAAGAAGAAGGTGACAAAGGTAAAGAAAAGGAAGTTTCCCCTATTGATTCTTCATCTAAATCTTGAGAATTGACATCACGGAATTGTAAGCATCGCCGTAAGGTTTGCTCAATTTTTGGATCCAAGTAAAATAGATTTGAAGGATTCTTTCGGGTCATACAACAAAGAAAACAAAATTAAGACAAATAGAAAAAGATTAAACTATTATTTTGATTTTTTTAAAAATAAAAATGACAAAAGTAAAAGAAGCTTGTTTTCAAAATATTGACAAAATCTTTACCCGTTAACGGCGCCAAAAACATGATCAATGCGTATGTGGTTGTGTGTAACTGTAGCTATGATTAATTATGCTTTCAAAAGGAAAGTGCACCTATCGTTATAGAGTATATAATCAAGTGTCATATTTTTTTGGGTCTGTCAAGTATTTAAACTCGCAAGGAAGAGCTATTATTTTATCTTAATAAAAGAGTGGTAGGTTTGCAAAAGGAGAAATAGTGCAATTAAAACTATTGAGAGAAATTCGATGAGGTAAAGGCTAGCACTTGATCTAGAATCCATTTGGATAAAATAAATTTTGATAAAAGATAAAAGTGCAAGTTTCTAAATAATTTGTCTTCGACCGTGGATGATCCCAAATTATGTTTATGCCTCTCTCGAGAATACAATGACATCTAACCTTAGGCAGAATGATTAAGACCCCTCGATCAGTCAAACCCTCTAAGATTGCTTTAGGCGATGAACCCACTATTAGCTTTGATCCCAATCTGGATGATTTGGGTTGTCCTCTAATGAGGATTGCATGACAACTCCTTTTATCTTTGATTGATCTCCTCATATCCATAACCTCTCTGTAAAATCTAGGATACAGATCTAGGATCAAAGACTATGTAGCAATACGTTTAAATGATCTCCTTGCATCTACAAGCTCTTGGTAAAATCTAGGTTACGGATCTTGGATTGGACTCAAATAACTAGAATATGAACAAATAGAAATCAAAAACAACTCAAAGTAAATTAAGGTAGAAAGCTTTGCTAGATATTAAAAGTAAAACCAAAGTTCATTTCATTTCAAAGTTCATCATGATCAAGTGCTTATAGAAATTTAGCTACTCATCATGATGGGGAATGTACATCCCATATTCATCAAGGGTGGACCCCTCCAAAGCTAGGTAAATAAGGGTCAAAGTCAGCAAGTTAAGATAGAAGTCAGAGTCAATGCATAAGAGGGAAGAAGGTCTGTGCAAGTATGGCGAGCTCCACTCGCGTACTCTCTAGGTAGGCGACTAGGCCTGTTACTTGCCCAGCCGAGCGAGCTCCCCCCAAGAGATCACTTAGTCGCCAAGGGTGGGGATATAAATAAAATCCCCCCTCTTTTTGGATTTGCCTATTAATAGGACCCTAGGAGTACGTGGAGAAAGACTTGGAAATCTCACAAAAGATCTCGACTTACTTTTTCCTATATAACAAGTCCAGCCTTTGGATCCTTTTTTCAGAGAGATATATCGCGAGTTTGCGACTATCCATGTTAGTCGACGTAACTTTATTATCTGTCAGTCTACCTCGTACTCTGCACGACCATTTTTGGTCGTGGAGGGGTTGCTTCTTTGAAGCATCCGGGTACGTGGTGAGACCTCCCTACAACAGCTCTTGTGGTCCTTTTAGTTGTCTGACATAGTTTCTGGGTCTTAACCCATAAGCCGTCAAGCCAGACCGCTGAACCGGTAACCTTAGGTTGCCCTTATCCAATTTTTTAGAGTAAGGGATTTTCCCGGCATCAACACTTTGGTTCAGTAAGCATGGATCACAGCCAAGGAGGAAAAGTTTCGCGAGTAGGTGAGATGGTGAATGTCAGCGAGCATGAGAAGATAGTCAGCAACTCGACCGGAGTTGGCAACTCGGCGCGAGAAAGCGACTTCATAATGATGGAGGCATTCAAAGAGTTTGCTAGGAGGATGGTGTGCGAGAAGAAAACAAGAGACCGAAAAATTGGAGTAATAAAATTTTTATTATCCAAAAAGGTATCTATTACAAAGTTATAGCCTTCCTTTTATAGAATGGAGGAGATGAGAGAGATTACAATTAAGAAATGTGGGACTAAATAATTACATGAGTAATCGATTTAACATGAAAACAAGTCGAACAGGCCGCGTAGTTAGACAAATAGGCTAACCGCCCGGACACCATAAGAAAGAGAGAACAATCCGCCATAGGAGACCGCCAGACCGCCTGGTCTCCAAGGCACTTGAGACAAGTCATCAGACAGCTCGGTCTCTAAACCGCCAGAATCTGACCGCCAGACCGCCCAGTCTCCATACAACAACACTCCCCCTCAAGCTGGAACATATATGTCGATCATGCCTAGCTTGTGGAAAATATGAAGAAAGGAGGCGGACACCGGCTTGATGAAAATATCTGCAAGTTCTTTATCGGAGGTGACGAATGGAGTATAAATTTGTTTCTTCAAAATCTCTTCCCGAATAAAGTGGCAGTCGACTTCAATGTGCTTTGTTCTCTCATAGATAACTGGATTTTTGGAGATGTATATAGGGGCCTTGTTGTCACAAAACATAGGTAGAGGATGGTTGTAGACCTCTCCTAAGTCAAGCATAAGAGCCCGTAACCACTTCAATTCACATGTGGTCGATGTCATACTTCGATATTCTGCTTCTACGCTGGACCTAGAGGCGACATACTATTTCTTGCTCTTCCAGCTCACAAGATTTCCCCCAACAACGGTACAAAAGCCCGACGTTGACTTATAGTCTCCTTTGTCATCAGCATAGCTTGAATCTGAGTACACTTCAATCTTCAAATGACCATTCTCCTAAAAGAGCAGTCCTTTCTCAGGCGCTGATTTAAAATACTCCAATATCCTCAGGGCAGACTGTAGATGGCACTCCCTAGGAGCTTGCATGAATTGGCTAACCTTTCCTACAGCATAGACGATGTCGGGTCTGGTCACCGAGAGATATATAAGTTTGCCAACTAGACATTTGTACCTCATAACATCTGAAAGAAGAGGAGAATCATACGTCCCTGGTTTATCTTCTCCAGTCGCCATGGGGCATCGGGCAGGTTTAGCCCCAGTCAACCATGCCTCTTTTAGTAAATCAAGAGCATACTTGTGTTGGGAGATGATAAGGGAATTAGGATTTCGAGAGATTTCTATCCCCAGAATATATTTTGGAGAGTCCATATCCTTTGTGACCAGGTGTTGGCGAAGATGCTTCTTTGTCAAGGTTATCCCGGCCTAGTCATCTCCATGAGAAGAATATAATTAACACATACAACAAGCACTACCAGACCCAAGGAAGGTTTGCGAATAAATAAAGAGTGATCGACAAAACTTATCGTAAAACCCACGGCCGCCACAATCCCGCTGAACTTGTCAAACCCTGCCTGAGGGCTTTGCTTTAGACCATAAATAGCCTTCCGTAGCTGGAATACCTGTGTCTCCCCCTGAGCAACTTACCCTGGGGGTTTCTCCATATAGACGTCCTCCTGAAGATCCCCATATAGAAAAGCATTCTTAACATCTAGTTGAGACATGGACTAATCTCTATTGACATCCACAGAGAGCAGGACCCGAATAATGCTGAGACGAGCAACTGGAGAGTAGGTGTCAAAATAGTCAACCCTATATGTCTAGGTAATGCCTTTGGCAACAAGACGGGCCTTGTAACGATCCACACTACCGTCAGGTCGGAACTTCACCATATAGACCCAGCGACAGCCAACGACATCTGTGCCGAAAGGAGGGGGATAGAGTGTCCATATACCCCGTTTAGTGAGAGTAGAAATCTTCTCATCCATGGCAACCTTCCAATGAGGAATAGTAAGGGCCTCTTGGTAGGAATAGGGAGTGGCAGTGGCCGAGATAGCCAGTGCAAAAGTTCTGCTAGAAGGGGTAAGACGATCATAGGAAACAACAGCAGCAAGCGGGTGTTAGGTTCATGCCCGAACCCCTTTGCGAAGATCAATGGGGAGATCCAGGTCAGCGGGTTCCTCAGTATTCAGAGCATCCGTGGTGGAGAGAGCTGGCCCAGGAGTAGAGAGAGATGGCTGTGGAGAGGAGGGAGATATCGCTGGAGGTCAACACGGAAGAGGAGAGGGTGGAGATGGTGGAGGTGGCGGAACGTCAGCAGGTGTAGAGGGGAAAAATGGGTTGGTATGAGAAGTAGGATCATAAGGAGTAGAGGAGGAGTTAGGAGAGAAGTAAGATGCATTTTCAAAGAAGGTGACATCCGCAGAGACGAACTGCTTTCGGGTAACGGGGTCAAAGCAACAATAACCTTTCTGAGTGGTAGAGTACCCCAGAAAGACACATTTAGTGGCCCGTGGTGATATTTTATCACCGGTGCCAGCGGGAGAGTGCACAAAAGGTTGTACACCCAAAGATGCGTAGAGTAAGAGGAAACAGATTCTTGTTTGGATAAAGAATGAAGAATGGGGTTTCACCGTGGAGAACTGTGGAAATATTGTGATTGATGAGATAGCAGGAGAGAAGGACAGCATAGCCCCAATAGGAGCAAGGAACTTGCATCTCTGTCATCAGAGTGCGAGCGACATCGAGGAGGTGACGGTTTTTGCGTCCTGCCACCCCATTTTGCTGTGAGGTGTAGACACAGCTAGTTTGATAAATGACACCATTTGCATACAGAAAGAAGAGAAATCATGGCTAAGATATTTGTTAGCATTGTCAGAACAAAATATTTTAATAGAGGTATCAAACTGAGTCTTAATCATAGAACAAAACGATGTCCATACAAAGAACAGTTCAGAGTGATCCTTGAGAAGATACACTCACATACACCTAGAGAAATCATCAATAAATGTGACAAAATATGAACTACCCTGACCGATGGTGAGGCTAGGAGCAGGACCCCATACATTAGAGTGAATGAGGTCGAATAGACGGGAAGAGCCACAACTTTGCATTGGTGGGAAGGAGAAGTGATGCTTGCCAAGCTGACATGCTTCACAGTTGAGAGGTGGATGATGCGGAGGGATGTGGAACAGAAGCTGGCGAAGAAGTCGAGGAGGAGCATGACTAAGGTGATGATGCCATTGGTGAAGATCTGTAGAGGATGAGGATAAGGCACATAGAGCAGAAACGTTATCGAGGAAGTAAAGGTCGCCGCTCTCAGTCGCAGTAGAATTCGTCCGTTTGGAGTACAGATCCGGAAAAGAACAAGAAGTAGTAGTGAATGTGACTGAACAACGTAGTTGCTTGCATAGAGAAGTAACCGATAATAAATTGCAAGGGAACTTGGGCACATAGAGGGTATCTTCCAGTCGTAGAGATGAAGTGACTTGAACCACTCCCGTCCCATTGACCGGTGAGGGAGAGCCGTCCGTGACAAAGATCGGGGACAACCGATCATGTGTTTCTAGAAGAGTAAAATACTGAGGATTGCCTGTCATATGATTGGTAGCACCAGAGTCGATCATCCATCGTCCGTGAGTAACACCGTGGGCACTATCGGAAGATATGACCACCGAGGCGGACTACATGGAGGAGGAGGTGGAGGCCATAGTAGAGAGACCACACAATCAAACAGGAGAGCACGCGAGAAAAGCAGGAAGCGGCGAGAAAGAAGGTCGCAGCGACAAGGACCAGGTCGCGGCGAGAAGGGCAGAGAAACCAAGACGGGCGAACAGCAAGCAACACACCCCAACAAGTAGGTCACGTGGCTAGGAAGGCCGCAACGGACAAAGAAAGACTTTGCAGTGGTCACGGTGTCAACACACCAGCGGCAAGGAAGGCCACGACCAAGAAGCAGAGCAAAACATAGGGAAAGAAGTCACACAGCTAGAGAGAAAGCCGTGCGAACAGGAAAAAGAGAAGACCATGCGAATTGGGAGGAGTTCGCGAGAAAAGGCAAGTAGGTCGTGCGAATAGAGAAGAGACTGCACGAACAGAAACTGGCCGCGCGAATAAAAGGAGATCGCGGGGAGAGAAGAGGCAGAGCAACCACAAAAACAGGTCACGGAAAAAAGGAAGAGGTAGGCCGCGCAGACAAAGGGCATCGACAAAGAGGAGACAGAAACCGCACGAACAGGGCGCAAACACGCAGAAGAAACAAGTCGCAAAGGTAGGTCTCAGGAAGAAGGAGCAAGCCGTGCGGACAGGTTGCGCGGACAGAGGAAGCTCACAGAATCAGGAGAAAAAGATCAATGGCTCTGATACCATGTGCGAACAGAAAACAAGAGACCGAAAAATTAGAATAACAAAATTTTTATTATCCAAAAATATATCTATTACAAAGGTATAACCTCCCTTTTATAGAATGGAGGAGATGAGACAGATTACAATTAAGCAATGTGGGACAAAATAATTACAGGAGTAAGCGGTTTAACATGAAAAAAAGCGGAACAGGCCGCGCGGTTAGACAAATAGGCTAACAGCCCGGCCACCACAAGAAAGAGAGAACAAGCCGCCAAAGGAGACCGCCAGACCGCCTGGTCTCCAAGCCGCCTGAGACAAACCGTCAGACCGCTCAGTCTCTAAACTGCCAGAATCAGACCGCCAGACTGCCCAATCTCCATACAGCAACATCTACCAGGATAGTAGATCAAGAAGGGCTCCCTAAAGCCCTCAAGGACTGGGGCTGTGAGGATCTCATCACAAAAGGGGCTCCTCCCTCCTTGGCAGTGGGGAGTTTCATCCTCGCGAGTATCCTTATCATACTCTCTATCATAGTTAGTATCATGATATATCGCATGCTGCTCCACTTCTCAGAACCTAATCTCAAAGCTGCTCATTTGTTGGTGTTGCAACTGTATTGGTCACTCCTCTCTCCCTGTCCTGCTCCTTTCCTGGTCTCCTTGGCAGCGCTTCCTCATCTGATGGTTTCACGTGATGAGGCGAGGTCATCATGACTTCAGGGCGAGTAGGAAACCCTATGAGGATGTTCCTCTCCATCTGTTGAGATTATATAAGCCATCAGGACACGTGTGTGTGGGACCGCATATATGTCTTCCCCATCACGTTTCAGGTCTAGGTGTTGACCTTGGTGGGCCCCCTTATGGTGGAATATCCCCGCGGTCCTGTAGTTGGGGTTAATCCCACATCACTTGTAGTCTTCTCCCCTTTGTGTTCATGTACCCCACCACCCTTCATCTCAATACCTGGGTTTTGAGATGAACTAATGGGTTGGCCGGTTCTAACTTTGGTTTTAGGGAGCCCTTCTTGATCTACTATCCCAGTAGAGATGACCCATTCAGGCATCTCCAGTGGTTCGAGGACGTGGTGTCCATCCACAACAAGATAGACGCCTTCAAGTGCAGGTTCTTATCCATTACCTTCAAGGGTAATGCGAGGATTGATTCCATCAGTTTCCTGCCGACTCCATCTACTACTTTGAGGACCTGCATCGGGGCCTGATGGCAAGGTCCGCGACGTCCAAGAAGAGGAAGAAGGAGGCAACTGATTTCTTTAAGATAACAAAAAGGGCAGCGTGAAATCCTCGACCACTATATCGATTGTTTCCTGGAGGAGGTCCTGGAAGTTGAGGAGGTGTAGAACTTCACCCTAATGCTGGGCATGATTGTGGACAACCCCGTATTCGCGGAGTGGGGTCCCCAAGAAGGCGCAAGTCTTGCTCCATATTTTTAAGTTTTTCGGGGGTTTTGCACTCTTGGAGTCAAATTGATGGTTGATCAGCATAATATACTAGTAGTGGGACGAAAAAGTTTCCTAGCTTACTAGTGCTTGGTGTACTCTTCAGAGGGCGAGTGCGGTGGGAGGCCTGCACTGCCTCATCCCCTACCCTAGGGGGCGAGTGTGGTAGGAGGCCGACACTCGCCCCAGCACCTACCCTAGGGGGCGGGTGTGGCGGGAGGCCGACACTCGTCTCGGCCCCATTTCAGGGGGGTAGGTGCGGTGGGAGGCCAGCACCCGCCCATCTTGCCCGGCGGGAGTACTCGTATGACTTGAGGGACTCGCCTGGCTTGAGGGTCTCGCCCAACTTGAGGGTTTACTATTTTGCCTCTGGTGGGCTGCGAGTAGCTGTTCAGAATAGTGAATGTGGTTGTTGGCAGACTAGCCACAGGGTATTTTAGTAATTTTAGAGCAGCGGATGACTGATATTTGTAGGACATTTTTAGAAATCTATAAATAGACCCTTGGGGTTCCTTGGATAGGGATCGGTTTTGACCCATCTTCATCTTCCTCCTTCATCCACCAAGGTACCTAGCTTAGTATTGGCTAGGGTGGGAGAGATCTCAAAGGTATTCCGGGTGTGCGGTGGGACCTCCATGCTCGAGCCAATGGTCATTCTCCAAATTCATGTCTCTCACTAAGGGATCGCTTTGGAGAAGTAGGTTTGAGTTGCACCCCTAGGTCCAAACTTTAGGTGGAACCGAATCTTGGTTCCAACATTTTGGTGCGGTGAGTGTGGACCGAGGCTCATACAAAAGTTCCCAAGTAGGTTCTATTACGGGAGATCGCAGAGGTTGTGATGACCTCAATGAGCCCCCCAACCCAGCACCCATTGTAAGGAGGGAAGAGTTCATGACATCCATCCAAGGCATCATGGATATGATACGAAGTATTGCTGCTCGGGGTGACTGCTCAACTCCCTCCCGACTAAGAACCAGCTCCCAGGAGGGGTAGAAGAAAGTGCATCAGGAAGATGGCCTGAGAAGGATAGGATGGGAGAGGGGGTCGAGCGAGACCTCACCAGTCAGGAGTTATTCTCCAGCCCAGTGAATGCATGCCTCCCAAGAGAGCAGTTTGGGCGAGTGGAGCATGCGAGACCACTAAGTAGGGGGTCACCCTTCAGCGAGCAGATTGTCTCAACTCCCGATCCCGAGGGGTTCAAAGAACATGACATAACTTACTATACCGGGAAGGATGACCCCGTCCAGCACCTGTTGTGGTTCGAAGATACAGTCTTTATCAGGCCAATGACAGATGCATTCAAGTGTCGTCTCTTCACGATCACGTTGAAAGACAAGGCAAGGGATTGACTCCATCAACTCCCGATAAGATCGATCTACGGGTTCGAAGACTTGAGCCGGTGTTTTCAGCTTCGCTTATCCACTTCCAAAAGGAGGAATAAGAGTCCCGAGTCCATCTTCCTAATACGTCCGAGGGCGGAGGAGTTGTTGGCCCAATATATGGACAGGTTCCAAGAAGATATCTTGGACATCTATGGTATGTCAGAGTATTCCATCCAGATGGCGTTTATAGTGGGATTATGAGAGGGGTTCTTTAAGATAAGTCTGACCTGAAAGGCCCCCTATCCTCCAGGGAGCTGATGGAAAGGGCGGCAGAGGAGATAGCAACTGAAGCAGCCAACTCGGCTTTTGTCAAGAAGTTCGCAAGGTTAACAAAGGCAGAGTAAAAGGAGCAAGGTGGCTTGAGGCATCAGGAGTGAAGAAGGAGTGAAGAGTAGAGAGCTCATGGGTTCCAGGGACCTCAGGAATGTTCGGAGCCTGGTTGGAGGCAACAGGGAGGGACAGTTCAGGGTCCAGGAAGAGGTCTCGTCCAGGGTTGGGGGAATATTCATGGAGGCCAAGAGAGGTTTAACTTCCAGATGCAAGCCCCTAGGAAGCTCCTGCCCTCACCATAGCAAGCCATAGCGATAGGACGATGGGGAAGAGGCAACGAGAGAGATCGCCCAACCCGTCGCAGAAGGGGAGGAAGAGAGTTGTCGTACTGTGACTTCCACCAGGTATAGGGTCATGCAACGACTACCTGTCCCAAATTCATGGAAGTAAGAGAGGCGAGAGGTCCAGCCCAGTAGTAGCTGCCGGTACGGATTGAGGAAGTTCTACCCATAGCAGGGGAAGATGTCGTATGCGAGTATCAGGTCAATGTAGGATGCCGAGGATGTATTGGAGTGATCCACATTGGAGTGGGGATTGAGGCCACTCGGAAGGCAAGCTTCCATGCCATGTACCGTTGGAGCGTCACTTCGACATCCCAAATCCCACCCCCAGAGGAGAGGATCACCTTCTCATTCAAGGACATGTCGGATCGTGAGGATCCGTTCTATGATGCGATGGTCATCCAGGCAGTCATCGAAGGCTACACCGTCTCCCGAATCTTGGTTGACAATGGGAGCTCCGTCAATGTCATTTTCAAGATGGCGTTTGATGGGATGAAGGTGGAACCAAGGAGGGTGTGGCCTCGGACAGACCCCTGTTCGGATTTTTAGGGTAAAGGAAGGAGGTAGAAAGTGGAATCAGACTCCAAGTGAAGTTGGTGAGAACCATCCCTGAGAGTATCTCCTCACCCAAGCACTCACTATCTGGATGGGTCGAATGTGCCTCGGGGGAGAGAAGGTACCAACACCGAGAGGATCTCGTCACCCAGGCTCTCACTAGCTGGATGGGTTGAATGTGCCTCGGTGTAGAGTAGGTACCAACTCCAAGAGGATCTCCTCACCCAGGCTCTCACTAGCTGGATGGGTCAAATGTCCCTCAGTGGACAGAAGGTACCAACCCAGAGAGGATCTTCTCACCCAGCCTCTCACTATTTGGATGGGTCGAATGTGCCTCAGTGGAGCGTAGGTACCAACCCCGTGATGATCTCCTCACCCAGGCTCTCACTATCTGGATGGGTCGAATGTGCCTTGGTGGAGAGAAAGAACCAACCCCCGAGAGGATCTCCTCACCCAGGCTCTCACTACCTGGACGGGTTGAATATGCCTCAGTGGAGAGTAAGTTCCAACCCCAAGAGAATATCCTCACCCAGGATCTCACTAGCTATATGGGTCAAATGTTCCTCGGTGGGGAGTAAGTTCCAACCCCTAGAGGATCTCCTTACCAAGGCTCTCACTATATGGATGTGTCGAATGTTCCTTTGTGGAGAGAAGGAACCAACTGCCAAGAGTATCTCCTCACCCAGGCTCTCACTAGCTGGATGGGTCGAATGTGCCTTGGTGGAGAGCAGGTTCCAACCCCGAGAGGATCTCCTCACCCTAGCTCTCACTAGCTGGATGTGTCGAATGTGCCTCGGTGGAGAGAAGGAACCAATCCCCGAGAGGATCTCCTTACATAGGCTCTCACTAGCTGGATGGGTCGAATGTGCCTCGGTGGAGAGAAGGTACCAATCCCATGAGAATCTCCTCACCCAGGTTGTCACTAGCTGGATGGGTTAAATGTGCCTCGATGGAGAGAAGGTTCCACCCCTAAGGGGATCTCCTCACGCAGGCTCTCGCTAGCTGGATGGGTCAAATGTGTCTCGATGGAGAGAAGGTTCCAACCCCGAGAGGATCTCCTCACCCAGGCTCACATTAGCTGGATGGGCAGGTTAACCCCTCAGAGAGGCCAAGTATTTTCGGTACCAAGACTGCTACACTCGGTGAATACGTTGGGTTTGATGTTTCTTTCCTAGCATGGAACTCGCTCGAAAAGAGCGGGGATTGTATACAACCCCAGGAAGGCGCAAGACTTGCTACAAATTTTTAAGGTTTTAGCGGGTTTTGCACTCTTGGAGTCAAATTGATGGTTGATCTACATAATATACTAGTAGAGGGAAGAAAAATTTCCCTAGCTTACTAGTGCTTGGTGTACTCTTCAGAGGGAGAGTGCGGCGGGAGGCCGACACTCTCCCCAGCCCCTACCCTAGGGGGCGGGTGCGGCGGGAGGCCGACACTCGCCCCAGCCCCTATCCTAGGGGACGATGCGGCGAGAGACCTACACTCATCCCGACCCCATTTTAGGGGGCCGGTGCGGCGGGAGGCTGGCACCTGCCCAGCTTGCCCGACTGGAGTACTCGGACGGCTTGATGGACTCGCCCGGCTTGAGGGTCTCGCCCGGCTTGAGGGTCTGCTATTTTGCCTTTGATGGACTATGAATAGTTGTTCAGAACAACGAAATGGGGCTTTTGGCAGACCAGACCCGAGGTATTTCAGTAATTTTAGAGCAACGGATGTCGGCTATTTACAGACCGTTTTCAGAAATCTATAAATAGACCCTTGGGGTGCCTTGGAGAGGGATCGATTTTGACCCATCTTCATCTTCCTCCTTCATCCTCCAAAGCACCTAGCTCAGCATTGGCCATGGAGGGGGAGATCTCAAAGGTATTTCGGGTGTGATATGGGACCTCAACGCTCGAGTCAAGGGCATTCTCTAAATTCAGGTCTCTCGCCAAGGGACGGCTTGGGAGAAGTAGGTGTGAGCTGCACCCCTAGGTAAGAACTCTAGGTGGAACTGAGTCTCGGTTCCAACACTGATGTTTGTCTTGAAGAAGGGTTTCTTCAATCTGGAGATCGGGTCCAAGCCCCCGCGATATTTTGAAGAGATGATCGAACAAGATAATACATTTGTGTATGGAGAGGAGAAGAATCCATACTTCTTGGCGAGGCTAGATGGAGAAGAACTCAAAAGAAAGGGCAAGGGAGGATTTTTGGAGGCTAGGGCTGGGGCGGTGGAAAAAAGGTAGGTAGAGAGAAGGATGTAAGAGCAAAGGAGGAGAGAATATCCCAGGAGGGCAGCAGAGCCGAGGAGGCAGGAGATGCCTTGGAGTGAAGAGGAGAGGAGGCCCGCAACGGCTCTGGAGAGGAGGGAAGAAGCATGACGATTGCAATATCTAGTGAATTGGCCCCTGTGGTGGCCACCTGTTACGCCTCAGTTCCAGCAGCAGGAGACGAATAATGGCCACTAGTAGGGTGGAAGGCTAGGAAGGGCACAAGGAGAGACGATGGTCATTTCACAGTCGGGCAATAAGAATCGCAAGAAGGCTCAGCGGGCAAGGCGCCGGGAGGTAGATATTCCCCTTTACTGCGACCTGCATTGAGTAGAAGGGCACAAGAACAAGGCCTGCATAGAATTTTGTGAGGCTAGGAGGAGGCTGCAAGCCGGAGCGGCTGAGAGGGAGCAGCCAAGGCAGGAGGCACCAACAGGAACAATTGTATTCCAGGCTCTGGGGCGGAGGAGGAACAAGGACCGAGTCAACCTGGGAGGTGGCAGAGAAGTGGTCCACGATCTCGGAGGTGAGTAGGTTGGAGTGATCAACAGAGTGGCGGGCCTTGGAACTTCTCGCAAGGGAAGAATCCATCAGATCTATCAGAAGAGCGTCACCTCAACCTCTCAAGCACTGCCGCAGTTGGAAGAGATCATATTTTGCGAGGAAGACATGATCGGGAATGAGAAACCCTTTCATGATGCCCTGGTCATCCAATCCGCTATCAAGGACTTCACCATCGACCTAATCCTTACGAATAATGGGAGATCGATGAATGTCATTTTCAAGAGAACCATCGTCGGGCTTCAGGTGAAAGCAACCATGGTCCAAGCTTCAGACGAACCCTCTTTGGCTTCTCTGGAGAGAATAAAGAGGTGGAGGGAGGAGTGGATCTCCTGATGACCCATGGGGGTACTTCGATCCGATGTTGATTTATCATCATCGGAGCCCCAAGTTGTTACAAAGCCATCTTTGGATGACTGATGGTAAAAACTTCAAAATTATTTACGGTCACGCGGCGACCCGGCGGTTTTATTTGAGAAAAAGGCGAAGTGATTTTATTTAAGAAAACGGGGCGCGCGTATTTATTTATTTGGATATAAAACAGGTTGGATCGAGTTTTAACGAAAGGAGGCAAGTGCACCTATCGTGAGTAGTACAGGATATTCCGGGTGGAAATATCGAGGTCGTATTGTTCTCGGGGCCGGTTCGATTATTTCTACTCTTCCCTGTAGGGGACTATTATTTTACCGATAATAATCTTGTCGGGATATTTTATATAATTATAAAAATACAGAAAATGGCAGAAAGAAAATGAAAGCATGAAGGTGGTGCCGATGAAGAGCTTAGCTCGATGGCACCGAGAAAACAAATGAACTAAAATAGACTTTAAATAAAAAGAGCTCCTAAATTTCTAATTAATTAAGGCGGAGACTTGGCCGTGGAGGTTCCACTAAAATGAGCTCACCTATCTCTAGGACTATCGCTCACCTGAACGCTAAGACTATTCGACCGGGCTCTCGTCCGACGAAGGATTCCTCTTAACGCCCGCATTACGCTAAGAACCCCGTTATTGGGTGGGGAACCCAATCTGGTAGAGTTGGCGTGCCTCCTCTCTCGAGGGTTAGTGCGGAACTCTCTTCGCCAAGGGGTGATCTGTCCATACGCACGGCCTTTCGGCGAGCGTATGGAAAACGGAAATAGGGCTCACACATCGATATGTGGTCCTACGCGTCGTTAACCCCGGCAAACCTTAAGTACTTTTAATTAATTAGAAAAATTAGACCTTTAGTTATTTTAAGCTATTTTATCTGTCCCAATGCTCTTCGATACCGAGGGCTAAGAACTGTTAGCCACTCATCGGAATGGGGACGGCTTGCGGGAAAAGCAGAAAAGAAAGCAGAAAATGGAAAGCAGGAAAATGAAAGCAGTAAAATAAAGCAGTAAAGGAAAGCTGAAAATTGCAAGTCCTACTCAAAAGAGTAGGACTGAAGAAAGCTGTAAATTGCGAGTCCAGGCGCAAATGCGTGGGCGGGAGAAAGAAAGCGGTAAAACACACACACGCAAGTCCTAATCAAATGAGTAGGAGAAAATAAATGCGGGTCCTACTCAACCGAGTAGGACAAAATAAATGCAACACACGCACAAACTCTCTCGACATAAATGAAAACACACACACACAAATCCTACTCAAATGAGTAGGGAAAATAAAGACCTGCCATTTAACTCGAATGAGTAGGCGGAAATAAAGAAAATTACAAACTCACGCACTCTACAGAAATTAAAATAAGCAGACGCCATTTAACTCTTAACGAGTAGGCGGAAATAAATGCGCTTACATAAAAAATTTAAAAAAACTAAGTTAACGAAAAATTAAAACAACTGCATTTCTACCGCTAAAATGCGTTATAAATGCATAAAAAGTGAAAATAAAAATTAAACGAGCGAAAAAGTTTTGCAAATAAACGAAAAATGAAAATGCTCTAAAAATTAAAACGAATACATTTCTACCGCTAGAATGCTGTAGAAATGCATAAAAAGAGAACGAAAAAATTAAACGGACAAAAGTTTTAAATGAAAATCAAAGTGCATGAAAAATAAAAACGACTATGTTATCATTCCTATAATTCCATAAAAATTGCTAAAAAAGTGCAAATAAAGTAAAAGGAAGAAAAGTTTTGCAACATAAAAGTTAAAATATAGCTTGAAGAAAAATGAAAAACACTTTTTTAAAAACATTTTTACGGGTTTATAGGAATGCAAATAAAAAGCTATGAAAACTTAATCTAGATGAAACTAAGTAAAATAAAGAAGACAACAAAGTAAAACTTACACTCATACACTCACACACCCATTTAAAAGAAGAAAATAAAGCTAAGTTAAAACAAGAAAGAAAGATAAGATTGTATAGGGGAGATTTGCATTAATTCATTCCAAAGTCATATTGAGAGAAGAAAATAAAACACATTTTATTAACTAAAAACACGGGTTACAAAGACATGAAAATAAAAGCTAAGGAGAGGGGGAAAAATATCCCTTACATAGACTTTGGAAGCATTTCGGCAGCACAACCCTATACAAAATGGAACCGAAAAGGGGAACAGAAGTCCTAAGCAGAACCTCTGAATTTATAGAAAAAATTTACATGGGTCACGCCCTTGGTCACGGGCGTGACAGGGGGCGTGACAGTACTATTTGAGAAGGCGGCCGGCGATTTGACGGGAAAGTGGACTTCGGGCTGGACACGTGTCGGTCTCGCTGTGATCACGCCCCAGGTTACGGGCGTGACGTTGGGCGTGTCAGGTAGGTGGATCTGGGCGCGGTGCGCGCCGAAAGTCTTCGGGCAGGTCTTGTCGGCCAGGCACAGTGGTCACGCCCCAGGTCACGGGCGTGACGCTGGGCGTGTTGGCTGGTGTCGACACTCGACGAATGTCGAGCTGAAAGTGTCGAGTTGAAAATCGTCGAGCAGAAAGAGGTGTCACGCCCTAGGTTACGGCCGTGACTCTAGGCGTGTCGGCTAGAGTCGACACTCGACGATCGTCGAGATGAATTCGTCGAGTGGAGTGACACAGGCTTGGGTCACACCCCGTGTCTGGTGACACGGGCGTGACCCCGGGCGTGTCAGGCTTTACACTTCAAAATTTGCTGATTGACTGGAATTTGACGTGTCACGCCCTTGTCACGGGCGTGACCAATATGTCACGGGCGTGACATGTCAATTTTGGCAGATTTTCCATTTTTTCCTGAAAAATAAAATAAAATAAGTTAGTATAATATTTACAAAAATAGGAGCATTTTATAAATAAAAATGACAAAAATAAATGAAAATAACTAAGTTAATGTACAGAAAAATAGGTATATTTACAATTCATCAAATACCCCCATACTCAAGCTTTTGCTATTCCAGAGCAAAAGTTGGAGATAAACTTATAAGGAATAAAAGAAATCCTAAGTTTAGCTACCGCTTGACTTAATTAAAAGGAAGATCAAAATAAACATCCGGGGTTAAAGAATTAAATCCTAATTTATGAAATGTTATGAATAGCGGAAGAGTTTCAAAAAGACTTCTAGAAAAAAATAAAATAGAAAGCAAAAAACTATTTTTGTTAGTTTAACAAAGATGGATTGGATTTATACAAAAAAAACTTTAGATTAAAAGAAGTTAAAGGAAATAATGCAATTTAAAAATTATGCTCTCAAAAAAATTTAAATTAAGTCTAGAATCATTGAAATATGCTAAGTGGTTTGTTGGTTTATGAAGAAGGCTTGAATATTGAGGCGAGGTAATTTTTTCTCGAACCTCCAATTTTTTTTTTGAATAGTTAGGAAAATGAAATCTTATTTTCCTAATACATAATAATTTTTTTCTTTCTTCATAAGTAATAAATAACCCAATGTATATGTGTAGGAGTAATGAATTTTATCCTCTTACTCCATAACATATAATCTTTTTAAATATTGGGTGCCTATGTTTACGGAATGAAATCTTATTCCCATTGACATAAGATCTTTTAAGGGATAAAGGTAAACATGTCAAGTAAGACATGAAAAAAAAGGAAGTGGGTTTAGTTTTTCAAAAGGAAAACTAGATTTTAATAAAAAAGTTTTGAGAGCAACCTTTTTAAAATGAACGTTCCAATGTTTCTAAAAGCATGAAGTAGAAATAATTGAAATCCATCGATGTTATTTTCTAACATAAAAAACGAGCTTCTATTTATAAAATTAGAAGTGGTGGTGAAAAACAAGTTCCCTATTATAAGAAAAAGACATAAAAGATTCTTTAAATCTTAACCCCAGACACTTAAATCTATCGAACTTTAATTAATAAACGAATAGTAGGCAAAGAATAACTAAAATTCGCATATAAATTAACTCGAAACTAGATTTTTGGAAATCAAAAAAGGTTAAGATATGATATATTCGAATTATTTTGTTACATAATTAACAAAACATTTTTTGGAATTTTTAGAGTTTTTATCCTTTTTTTTGTGTTTTAATTATTATCTTTTTAAGATTTTTAGAGTTATTATCTTTTTTTGGTATTTTTGGTTTTTCTAATTTTTTTTGATTGATTTTTTAGTGTATTTTGATAAGTCATTTACAAGAATGAGGAGAGAAAGAAGTGTTATTTAAAGAAGATAGGAGGGAAAGAGAGATTTTTACAAAAAAAGGGACGAAGCAAAAACTCGAATGCAGCCCCCGCGAACAGACTCTTATTTGAATGGTTGGTTCGATGAGTCGAACGTCGCGGGCAGGCAGAATGCAAGCTTTTACAAATAAGAAGATGGGGGGAAAGAGATTTTTTTTTTGATGTTTTATGAAAATAAAAACAAGGGAAAATTTTTTTAGGTTTTATGTTTTGCAAATTTTTTTTGTATTTTTGATGAGTACAGAATAAAAAATGCAGTATAGGAAAACACCCCCATACTTAAACCCAACATTGTCCCCAATGTTGCAATCTAAGTATGCGGAACAGATAATATACAAAATATAATAAGTACAAAAAAGAAAAAAAAAAGGGAGGGTAGGAGCTTACCTTAGACGAGTCCGGGAGGCCCGGGTCGAAACTCTGCATTATTATTAGAAGAGGAAAGAATAGCAAAACAATAATAAAAAAAACAAAAAACGAAAAATTCGGCTAAAGGGTTGCAGGCGGTAGGGGGCAAGTGCGTGGGGGAGTCGAAGGTAGCTAAGACCTTAGCGACCACTGCGTGATAAATATGTGATTCCCTAGCTTGCACAATAATGGAAGCGTGCCGAAGTAAAATGAAACGAAATAAAACAAATTAAAATAAAAGTAGTTAAATAAAATATATATAGATTTATTAATATCAAATTATATTTTTTTGGTGTTTTTTAAGTAGATTTTTTATTTTTTTAGTTGATTTTTTAGGTAGGTTTTTTAGTTTTTAGTTTTTTTTTGTTTTCATAAAAATAATGAAAATATAAGTTTTTTTTTATTATTATATTTTTTTGTTGTTTTTTGTTTTTTTTTCAAAACCAATAATGAAAATAAAAATATTTTTTTTTGTTAAGTTTTTTTTTTATTTTCATTTTTTGGATTTTTAGTTTTTTGTTTTGAGTTTAGTTTTTTTAGTTTTAGTTTTATAGTTTTTTTTTCAAATTTTAAGTTTTTAAGGTTTTGCAAAATTTTTTAGTTTTATAAGTTTTTCACATTTTTTTTTGTTTTATAATTTTGTAATATTTTGTTTATAGTTTTTATTATTATTATTATTTTTATATTTTTGTTGGCCATTTTTAATTTTTGTTATATATAGATATAGGTAAAATTAATAGATTTCCAGGGTTTAAAATAACGACACCAAAAATTCCCCGGCAACGGCGCCAAAAACTTGATGGTTAAAACTCCAAAATTATTTACGGTCACGCGGCGACCCGACGGTTTTATTTGAGAAAAAGGCGAAGTGATTTTATTTAAGAAAACGGGGCGCGCGTATTTATTTATTTGGATATAAAACGGGTTGGATCGAGTTTTAACGAAAGGAGGCAAGTGCACCTATCGTGAGTAGTACAGGATATTCCGGGTGGAAATATCGAGGTCGTATTGTTCTCGGGGCCGGTTCGATTATTTCTACTCTTCCCTGGAGGGGACTATTATTTTACCGATAATTACCTTGTCGGGATATTTTATATAATTATAAAAATACAGAAAATGGCAGAAAGAAAATGAAAGCATGAAGGTGGTGCCGATGAAGAGCTTAGCTCGATGGCACCGAGAAAACAAATGAACTAAAATAGACTTTAAATAAAAAGAGCTCCTAAATTTCTAATTAATTAAGGCGGAGACTTGGCCGTGGAGGTTCCACTAAAATGAGCTCACCTATCTCTAGGACTATCGCTCACCTGAACGCTAAGACTATTCGACCGGGCTCTCGTCCGACGAAGGATTCCTCTTAACGCCCGCATTACACTAAGAACCCCGCTATTGGGTGGGGAACCCAATCTGGTAGAGTTGGCGCGCCTCCTCTCTCGAGGGCTAGTGCGGAACTCTCTTCGCCAAGGGGTGATCTGTCCATACGAACGGCCTTTCGGCGAGCGTATGGAAAAAGGAAATAGGGCCCACACATCGATATGTGGTCCTACGCGTCGTTAACCCCGGGCAAACCTTAAGTACTTTTAATTAATTAGAAAAATTAGACCTTTAGTTATTTTAATCTATTTTATCTGTCCCAATGCTCTTCGATACCGAGGGCTAAGAACTGTTAGCCACTCATCGGAATGGGGACGCCTTGCGGGAAAAGCAGAAAAGAAAGCAGAAAATAGAAAGCAGGAAAATGAAAGCAGTAAAATAAAGCAGTAAAGGAAAGCAGAAAATTGCAAGTCCTACTCAAACCAGTAGGACTGAAGAAAGCTGTAAATTGCGAGTCCCGGCGCAAATGCGTGGGCGGGAGAAAGAAAGCGGTAAAACACACACACGCAAGTCCTACTCAAATGAGTAGGAGAAAATAAATGCGGGTCCTACTCAACCGAGTAGGACAAAATAAATGCAACGCACGCACACACTCTCTCGACATAAATGAAAACACACACACACAAATCCTACTCAAATGAGTAGGGAAAATAAAGACCTGCCATTTAACTCGAATGAGTAGGCGGAAATTAAGAAAATTACAAACTCACGCACTCTACAGAAAGTAAAATAAGCAGGCGTCATTTAACTCTTAACGAGTAGGCGGAAATAAATGCGCATACATAAAAAATTTCAAAAAACTAAGTTAACGAAAAATTAAAACAACTGCATTTCTACCGTTAAAATGCGGTAGAAATGCATAAAAAGTGATAATAAAAATTAAACGAGCGAAAAAGTTTTGCAAATAAACGAAAAATGAAAATGCTCTAAAAATTAAAACGAATACATTTCTACCGCTAGAATGCGATAGAAAGGCATAAAAAGAGAACGAAAAAATTAAACGGACAAAAGTTTTAAATGAAAATCAAAGTGCATGAAAAATAAAAACGACTATGTTATCATTCCTATAATTCCATAAAATTGCTAAAAAAGTGCAAATAAAGTAAAAAGGAAGAAAAGTTTTGCAACATAAAAGTTAAAATATAGCTTGAAGAAAAATGAAAAACACTTTTTTAAAACATTTTTACGGGTTTATAGGAATGCAAATAAAAAGCTATGAAAACTTAATCTAGACGAAACTAAGTAAAATAAAGAAGACAACAAAGTAAAACTTACACTCATACACTCACACACCCATTTAAAAGAAGAAAAATAAAGCTAAGTTAAAACAAGAAAGAAAGATAAGATTGTATAGGGGAGATTTGCATTAATTCATTCCAAAGTCATATTGAGAGAAGAAAATAAAACACATTTTATTAACTAAAAACATGGGTTACAAAGACATGAAAATAAAAGCTAAGGAGAGGGGGAAAAATATCCCTTACATAGACTTTGGAAGCATTTCAGCAGCACAACCCTATACAAAATGGAACCGAAAAGGGGAACAGAAATCCTAAGCAGAACCTCTGAATTTATAGAAAAAATTTACATGGGTCACTCCCTTGGTTACGGGCGTGACAGGGGGCGTGACAGTACTATTTGAGAAGGCGGCCGGCGATTTGACAGGAAAGTGGACTTCGGGCTGGACACGTGTCGGTCTTGCAGTGGTCACGCCCCAGGTCACGGGCTTGACGCTGGGCGTGTCAGGTAGGTGGATCTGGGCGCGGTGCGCGCCGAAAGTCTTCGGGCAGGTCTTGTCGGCCAGGCGCAGTGGTCACGCCCCAGGTCACGGGCGTGACGCTGGGCGTGTTGGCTGGTGTCGACACTCGACGAATGTCGAGCTGAAAGTGTCGAGTTGAAAATCGTCGAGCGGAAAGAGGTGTCACGCCCTAGGTCACGGGCGTGACTCTAGGTGTGTCGGCTAGTGTCGACACTCGACGATCGTCAAGATGAATTCGTCGAGTGGAGTGATACGGGCTTGGGTCACGCCCCGTGTCGGGTGACACGGGCGTGACCCCGGGCGTGTCAGGCTTTTCACTTCAAAATTTGCTGATTGACTGGAATTTGACGTGTCACGCCCTTGTCACGGGCGTGACCAATATGTCACGGGCGTGACATGTCAATTTTGGCAGATTTTCCATTTTTTCCTGAAAAATAAAATAAAATAAGTTAGTATAATATTTACAAAAATAGGAGCATTTTATAAATAAAAATGACAAAAATAAATGAAAATAACTAAGTTAATGTACAGAAAAATAGGTATATTTACAATTCATCAATGACCCCTCATCATGTACTTCAAGGCAGTTCCATTATCATATCATCAGTGTCTGAAGTACTGCCTGAGTCAAGTCCAAGTGCGAATCAGGGGCAATCCGATGGCTGCTAGGGAGTGCTACTTGAACACTGTTAGTACCATCAACTGGATTGAGGATGTAGAGAGGCTGGAGAAGGTTCTGGAGAAGGAGGAATGGCTGAGAGCCGCAGAGGAGTTGGGAGAGCTGGAGGTGATCTCCCAGGGAGGAGAGCCAAAGATGTTGAAGAACAGAGGATCCCTGCCGCTAGAGGGGAAGTTGAAGATCGTTGCATGCTTGTAGGAGAATGTAAACATCTATGTTTGGAGTGCCACAAAGATGCCAGGGTTTGATGTTGATGTTGCCTACCATCGCCTCAACCTAGATCCCAAAGTTTCCCTCGTCCATCAGAAGTAGGGAAAGAGAGACACGTTGCTGGCTGAGCCGATCCGGGAGGATGGTATCACCAGAACTGGATGCATCCCACCGACTTCCGTGATGTTTCTTTCATCACTAGCGATGGCTTCTACAACTATTAGATGTTGCCCTTTGGGCTAAAGAATACGGGCGTGACTTTCCAAAGGATGATGGACCGAGCCTTCAAAGGGAAAAAGGGGTGAAATCTAGAAGTGTACATGGATGACCTCCTGGTCAAGAGCAGGGGCATCGTAGATGTTGGAACACCCTATTACTAATTTGGGTCAGGATCACTATGTCTCTAGGAACCTTTGTTTGACCTTCTGTATAGCTTAATAGGTCAATTAGAATTGAGTCTAAGGGTTAGAAGTCTAGGTTTGGAAGCTGCCCTTGAGACCAAGTTTTTCTGTCTGGAGACTAAGTCTGATCGTCGAGCTCAGCACGACGATTCGTCAAACTCTGATTGACGATCGTCTAGCTCAACTCCGACGGATCATCGAGCTCCACTCGACGATCGCTGAGCTCAACTTCATAATATCGTCAAACTCCATTCGACGATCGGTGAGCTCAGGTCGACGATTTTGACTCTGCATTGGATCTTTATCTCTGAGCTCAGTTCGATGATCTTTGAGCTCAGATCGACGATTATTTTGATGCTTGAGTTTTCCAGTTCGCTGAGCTCAGCTCGACGATAGCATAGCTCAGTTCGACGACTTCAGATAACTTCCAGAATTCAAATTCAAATCAGTCAGGAGTTATTCTGCAATTAATTCAGAGATTTGCTAGCCATTTTCATTTACTTCTGGACCAAGTTTCAAGGGATTTTTCAAGGAATAATTCTGTGGACTTTCCTCTTAAAGAGTTTTTGCAATTAAGGATGCAATCAATGCAGACCAACGGCTATCCTTGACAGAGAATGATATTCTATTCTGGAACAGAGAATTAAAGACAGGATGTTTTTTGAATATATATATCAACCAGAAGAAAGAAGACACACTATATACAGAATACAGAAAGATACAAGGAAGTGTCTGTCAAAAAGAATTCTGAAGAACACTCATCAAAGAGATCAAGCTTTCAAAAATCTTCAGATCTCTTCAGCTCTCAAAGTGTTCAAGGCCAACATCATTTCAAGACTCCAGACACTCAACATTTCAGCTTGCTGAAATCATTTATTGCTAGAGTTCTATCTTTGAAGGCCTATCACCCTCAGCAAAGCTCTTCTTCCTGAAGATCTCAAGGACTCAGGGGGAGCTTTGACATCAATCCACATAGTCTTCTCAGTTGCTTGAGAAAGAGAAGACTTCCATCACTCTCTCACCCCCACTCTGTAAAGGGTTTTTCAAACTCCCTTCAAAAGTTTGAATCTGGTTTTTGAGCACCTTGTCAAAAGCTCATTGGTGGCAAGACACCTGATCAAAAAATCTGCTTTGGTTTTTGAGCACCTTATCAAAAGCTCATTGGTGCCCAGGACACCTGATCAACTCATCCTGCAGTAGATTCCTACCTAGGGTGGTAGAAGAGTGGATGTACCCAAGTTTGGGGAACCACTATATTCCCTTGTGTCATCTGGTTTTGGCTTGTTTTCTTTTTGTTTCTGGCCTTGATTTTTCTGTGCTTAGTATTTGCATAGTTTAGTACTGTGATTAGATTTATTTCTGCTTCCCTGCTCACACATATTACAACAATTGTTGTAAAAGTTTGCAAAAGCTTTTAAAGCACCATATACTCTATTCACCCCCCTCTAGAGTATATCAGATCTAGTTGCTCTTTCAATTGGTATCAGAGGGAGGTTGGTTAAACATACCATATCTGATTGGTTGTACAGGCTAACACCTGAACCCCAAGATCCCAAACTAGATCTATTTTTCTTCTGTATTTTATTATTAGTTTTTGTTTGCACAAATCATGGCCCAAAACAAAGATTATGCTAGCACCAGACCTCCAGTGTGCAATCTTTCAAAGTTTGCACTTTGGAAAGCAAGGATTAGACTCTACATGAATTCTATTGATGAAGATATATTTAATTCTGTTTTGACAGTGTGTCCAAGACCCCCAGAGAGCACAAGTACAAATGCTGTTCCACCTCCATCAGGAACAGATGCTGATATCAAAAAATGGAAAGTAGCTGATGCCAAGGCTATGAACATTCTAGCTCAGACAATGTCAGATGACATTTTTCAAAAGGTAGCTTAATGCAATTCAGCCAAGGAGATTTGGGACAAGCTCTCAGAAATAGTCTCAGGCTCAGCTGATGAGAGAAAGGACAGAAGATCCCATCTCATCTCCCAATATGAGAACTTCAAGAAGGGAGAGACTGAGTCAGTGGGAGACATGTACAACAGATTGAGTCTAATTGTCAGTGAACTAAGGACATTGGACAAAGAGATTTCTCTGACAGAACTTAATGACAAGATCCTAATGTGCTTCCCCAGCACTTGGGATTCAAGAATCTGGCCAATTAAAGATGCCAGAAGTCTGAATGAAATCACCACTGAAGCCTTGTTGGGTAAGCTCAAATCTTATGAGCTACTCATCAAGAATAGAGAGGAAGAACAGAAGGCTGCTTCACCAGCCACAAGGAAAGAGAAGATCATAGCCTTTAAGGCAACTGAGGATCTGCCTGAAGATAAGAGCACAGGCAATGATGAACTTCTCAGCTTGTTGGCCAAAAGATTCTACAAGATGGCCAGAAAGGACTTCAGAAGAAGATCATACAAGGAGCAGGACAAGCCAAGGTATGACAAGTCCATTAGCAACAATAAAGACATTATTGCTTTGGTTGCAGGAAACCAGGGCACATAGTTCCTGACTGTCCAGAGAACAAGAACAAGGACAGAAGGGACAGAAAAGAAAGAAGAAAGGAGAAAGACTCCAAAAGGAATGGAAGTGGCAAACCTTCTTCAAGCAAAAATAAGCATACAAGAAAAGGGTTTGTTGCTGAATCCTGGAGTGAGACAGAAGAGGAGTCAGAAGCCTCTTCCAGCTCCAGTGATGATGAGGATGATGCAGAAGAAAAGGAGTTCTGCATGATGGCAATCAATGCCTCACAGCACAACTCAGAGGAAGAGGAGTCAGAGTCAGACTCAGAGACTCAACCTGAAGAAGATCAGGTAATTAGTTCTTTTGATTTTACTTCAGAAGATTTTAAATCTGAATTTAAAGCACTTTGTTTAGACCTGCTAAAGTCTGAGAAAGAGATTATCTCTCTCAGAAATCAATTATCTGAACACAATGGTTTAAAGTCAGAAAACCTCAAACTCTCTCAGGAGTTGGAGAACTGTAGGGAACAGATAGCTACACTGAAAAGTGAGCTCTCTGAGGCCAAGAAGCTTGAAGAATCCCTTAATGGGAGAAGCATCAAGCTGATGGACATCACAAGCACAGTGAACTCTAGATTCAACAGTACACTGGGCTTGGGTGCTTCATCCAGCCAACCTATAGTCCTAACAACTCCCATCAAGTTTATTTCTGACAAGGGAAAGGGAGTTGTAGAGGTTGCCAGGAAAAATTCTGATCTGCCTCAGAAAACTAAGTCCCAGCAAAAATCGTCGAACGGAGATCGACGATCGCCGAATGAAGATCGACGATCGCCGAACGCAGCTCGACGATCTCAGGAAAAATCGTCGAACGCTGATCGACGATCTCAGCCAAAGTCGTCGAACGCAGGTCGACGATCTCATATACCTGACCTCACCCATAGTCGACCGTCGAACGGAGCTCGACGATCTGACCCAAGATCGTCGAACGCAGCTCCAAGATCGTCGAACAGAGGTCAGAGCTCTGGAAACTTTTTCAAAGGCAAATCAAAATTGAATCCTAAGGGTTCTTCATCCCAAACCTTTAACCCTTATACTGAATGGATTATACCTCCAAGGAGATATCATCCTGAAGGATATAAGAGTCAACCTGGGATGTCTTTCATTTCTGAATTTAGAGGTTATCAACCTAGGCCCAAGGTAAACTGGGTCAAAAACAAATGAATTGTTTTATGTGCAGGTGAAGACCTATCCAACATCTAACCAGCAATGGTATTTGGATAGTGGGTGCTCTAAGCACATGACAGGGAACAAGGACAACCTCACTTCCTTTAGAGCCAAGCTTGGACCCAAAGTTATCTTTGGTGATTCCAACTTTGGACAAACTAAAGGATATGGTGCAGTCCAGATTGGTTCAGTAACCTTCAAGAAGGTAGCATATGTGGAAGGACTGAAGCACAACCTAATCAGCATCAGTCAGCTATGTGATGAAGGCTACCAGGTGACCTTCAGCAAAACCTTATGCAAAATCAAGTCAGAGGACAACACAACTGTGTTGACAGGTAAAAGGAAAGGTAACATCTATCTAGTAGATTTTCTTTCAACTAATATAGATATTTGCCTGTTTAACTCTGTCTGTAGACCAAATGTTTTATGGCATAAGAGACTAGGACACCTAAACCTTAGAACTATTGCTAGGCTATCCAAGGACAACCTTGTTAGAGGACTACCTTCTGGCCCCTACAAGAAGGAAGGACTCTGCAGGCTTGTCAATTAGGCAAGCAAACTAAAAACAGTTTTAAGTCACTTAATAAGAGTGATTCACCTAGGATATTGTATCTGTTACACATGGATCTATTTGGACCCATCACAGTACAAAGCCTAGGAGGGAAATCCTACACTTTAGTAGTTGTAGATGACTTCTCTAGATTCACTTGGGTGTTCTTTCTA
Source organism: Platanthera guangdongensis (assembly GCA_039583875.1). Lineage (NCBI taxonomy): Eukaryota > Viridiplantae > Streptophyta > Magnoliopsida > Asparagales > Orchidaceae > Platanthera > Platanthera guangdongensis. The sequence goes on along the minus strand of CM077152.1, from coordinate 184,371,508 downwards.
AGGAAGAAGTCTGATAACTTTAAGTGTCTGACAGAGTTTCTCAAATGTATACAGATTGAGTTCAATACTCACATTGCCCTGATCAGAAGTGATCATGGGACAGAGTTTGATTCTCTTCTTATGCAAGAGTTCTGTCAGAGTGAAGGGATCAGGCATACTTTCTCAGCTCCTAGAACTCCTCAACAAAATGGGGTAGCTGAAAGGAAAAATAGAACCCTTATTGAATCTGCCACTACATTGTTGTCAGATGCTCATCTACCTCTATCCTTTTGGGCAGAGGCAGTGAACACCTCCAACTATGTGCTGAACAGAAGTCTGATACATAAACTAAAGGGAAAGACTCCCTATGAATTACTCAAAGGGAAGAAACCTAAAGTTGACTATTTCAGAATTTTTGGTTGTATTTGCTACATTCACAATAATGACAAGAAATATCTAGCAAAATTTCAAGCCAAAGCTGATGAAGGAGTGTTTCTGGGATACTCCATGATCAGCAAGGCCTATAGGGTCTATAATAAATCATCTTTGAAAATTGAGGAATCTGTTCATATTTCTTTTGATGAAACTAACATGTCTTTCAAGGAGAAGATTTCTTCTACCATAGAACCTTTGCAGGAACACTCTCTAGTTGAAGATATGAACAAGTTACAGGTTGCTCAAGAAGAAGAAAGCAGTGAAGATGAAGGGAATGCTCACATATTGAAGCACAATCTGAAGAGCCAGTTGTTGTACCACAAGAGGAAACAACAACACAGGTTGGTGAACAATCAACACCCCCTGTTGATTTAGTAACATCAAGAGACCATCCAATTTCCCAAATAATTGGAGAAATCTCAGCTGGTGTGCAAACCAGAAATCAGGTCAACCAAAACCTGTTGCACACCTGCTTCCTATCTCAAATTGAACCTCAGTCCATTCAAGATGCAGAGCAAGATCCACACTGGATCATTGCAATGCAAGAGGAGTTGCATCAATTTGAGAGGAACAAAGTATGGGAACTAGTGCCAAAGCCTAAGGATCATTCCATTGTTGGAACAAAATGGGTATTCAGAAACAAACTGGATGATCAAGGAGTAATTATAAGGAACAAGGCAAGGCTAGTTGCTCAGGGATATTCTCAAGAAGAAGGAATTGACTACGACCAGACTTTTGCACCTGTTGCAAGATTGGAAGCCATCAGGATATTTCTAGCTTATGCAGCTCACAAAGGCTTCAAGGTTTATCAGATGGATGTCAAAAGTGCTTTCTTAAATGGAGACATCAAAGAGGAAGTCTATGTCAGACAACCTCCAGGTTTTATCTCTCCAACTCTTCCTGATTATGTTTTTAGACTGAACAAAGCATTATATGGTCTCAAGCAAGCTCCTAGAGCATGGTATGAGACCCTAGCATGCTTTCTCTTGGAAAATGGTTTTATAAGGGGTAGAGTAGACCAAACTCTTTTTATTAGAACCCATAAGTCCCATACCCTACTAGTACAAATTTATGTAGACGATATCATTTTTGGTTCTACTGACTCAAAATTGTGCAGAAGGTTTTCTAACCTGATGCATTCTAAATTTGAGATGAGTAGCATGGGTGAGCTATCCTTCTTCCTAGGATTGCAAGTCAAACAACATGCTGAAGGCATCTTTATTTCTCAAACCAAATATGCTAATGAACTGGTTAAGAAATTTGGTATGTCTGAGGCATCTTGTATGAAAACACCCATGCCTACCAATGCTGTATTGGATGCTGATGAACATGGGAAACCTGTTGATCAGACAACATATAGAGCAATGATTGGCTCTTTACTGTATCTTACAGCTAGTAGACCAGATATAATGTTTGCTACATGTATATGTGCTAGGTTCCAAGTAAGCCCTAGAGAGTCACACCTAACATTAGTAAAGAGGATTCTCAGGTATGTTAAAAGTTGTCCAAATCTAGGTCTCTGGTATCCAAAAGATTCAGCATTTGAGTTAACTGGATTCTCTGATGCTGATTATGCTGGATGCAGAATTGACAGGAAAAGCACCAGTGGAACTTGTCAGTTCCTTGGTGATAGACTTGTCTCTTGGTTTTGTAAGAAACAAACATCTGTGTCAACTTCAACTGCTGAAGCTGAATATATGGCTGCAGGCAGTTGTTGTTCACAAATTTTGTGGATTCAAAACCAACTCCTAGACTATGGTTACAACTTAGAGAAGTCTAAAATCTTTTGTGATAACACAAGTGCTATTTCCATAGCTCAAAATCCAGTCCTCCATAGTAGGACAAAACACATAGAGATTAGGCATCATTTCTTAAGGGATAATGTTGAAAAACACAAAATTGAATTACAATATATCCCAACTGATTTACAAAGGGGAGATATTTTCACCAAGCCTTTGGATGAAAAGAAACACACCTTCTTCCTAAATCAGTTAGGAATGTTAGATGGAGGAAGCCTTAAATAATATCCAAGATTTTGAAAGCTTAAAATTGACCAAGACTAGGCAAACATTCTGATTTTCCTTAGTGTCTAGAATCTTTCTGATCTCTGAACTGCGCTCGACGATTTCCCCTAAGATCGTCGAACGGAGATCGACGATTTCCAAAATCGTCGAACTGAGTTCAGCGCCTCTCAGATAGTATGAACTATCTCTTCCGGTCAACGATCGTCGAACGGCGCTCGACGATCTTGTTCTCTGCACGATCGTCGAACGGAGCTCGACGCTCTCCAAGATCGTCGAACGGAGATCGACGATGTTGGAGTCTCTTCAGATTCCTTTAGAAGCCTCGATCGTCGAACTGAGTTCAACGATCTTTCCAATTCTGCGTCGAACCCTAATATAAAACTCATTTTTCGCCGTCGTTCTCTCTTGCGCTTTCGATTTCTCTGCAAGGATTTTCTTTCCCTCCAAACAGTTCTACGCTTGGTCGTTTTGTTTGTTGAATTTTTGCAGGTACAATGGCTGTGTCAGTTGCAGTTCTAGCCGCAATGAAGTTCGATGCTGGATTCGACATTGATATGGAATCTTTCAACACCACTGATCAAATCTTCCAAGATATACTGGATTTATTCAAGGATCAGAATCTGTCTGCCCTCATGACCACTAGAATCAAGCTGGCTTCAGATGAGATAAAGGAGTGGGTCTATACTGCTCATAATCAAGACAACTCCACAATAGTTGGGTCCATTGCTGGAACTCAGGTACCTCTGACCCCCACCATTTTAACAGAGGTTTTTGGACTAAGAAATGGAGATGATACTACTGAGTTATCTGGAGAGGAGTTTTCTGACATGCTTGCCAGGATGGGTCATCCAGAGGGAAACCCTAGCAAGTTATTCAAGAGGAACCTGTCTGTTGAATACAGGTTCCTAGCAGATGTGGTAGGGAAAGTGCTGCTGGCAAAGCACTCTGCACATGATACCATATCCAGATACAGCTCTGCCTCATGGGAGCTCTGGTGGATAAGAAAAGTTTGAACTGGGGAGAGGTCTTCTTTGACCTAATCAAGAAGAAAATAAACAAAAACTTTGTTAACTTTGGAAGGATTCTTGGAGTCTTCCTGCAAAACAGGTGCCCTGCCTTGCTGGTCTCCTCTGGAGTGCACATAAATGCCTCCAAGAGACTCACCTGTGCCCTCTTTGGCAAGTGGGACAGGCAAATCAGCAAGCCTGGCAGGCCCTCCTCAAGTGCTCCTTCAGGCACCAGGACTCATAGAGTCACTCCCCCACAGGTCTCTGCTCCTGCAGCTGACCTGGCTGTTGCTGTTGCTGCCTCCTCTCCTCCTCCATTCCAACCCTTCCTCTACCATCCACCATTCCAGCTCCATCCACCATTACCATCTCTAGCCCATCTCCAACATCAATTCCATCTCCAGAACCCATTCTGCCTCCACCAGTAGACCACTTCCACCCTCTGTTCTCATACCCTCCACCAGATGTCACCTCTTCTCCATCCATTCCATCCTTCACCCTCCTGGATGACTCCTATATGGATGATTCCCCATCCTCTCCTCCAGAATTACCCTCCTCCTCAACTTCATTCCAAGATCTCCTCCACCATATCATTGACCAACCACTTTCACCCCATCCATATCCATCCCCTTGTCCTCCATTTCCACCATCCCAACACCTGAGCCATCCATTCCACTCTCCAGCCCTCCACTTCCAGCATCCTCAGCTATCCCCATTCCATCTACCTCTGCTCCTATTCTTGAGCAAGTAGACCTCTCAGCCCAAGCTGACAAGTTGTATGAGCTAATTGCCCCCAGGCTCTCCCTACTCTTGGAGACCTCATTGGCTCCTCTACACTTGTCAGTGGCAGCCCTCTCTGCCAGGCTTTCCTCCCTCCTTCCTCAGGCAGCACCACCAGCAGTTTGCCTTGATACAGATGTATCTGCATCTAGGCAGGGGGAGATGCCATATGAAGCAAGCCTTCATGCTGTTGCTGCTGCTGATGTTTCTGTGCCTGCTGCCCCTTCTGCTACTGTTGCTGTGCCTCCAGAATGTCAGGCTCCTACTGCAGTTCTTGCAATAGACCGAAGGTCTTTGCTTTCTGCCTTTGATCCTGTATTCTTCAGCTATCTCCCAGAGGTTAATGCTGTCCAGCCCCCAGAAGATTTGTCCAAGGCACTGGTGCCTGTCTCTTGCTGTGACCCTAGCATTATCTCTGCATTTGTACATTTAGTGATTGCTGCTTCTGAAGATGTTGCTGCTGCTGCTGCTGTTAAAGAAAACACTGACTTTGCTTCTGAAATTGTTGATACTGCTGAGATTGCTCACACTATTGCTGAAATCCTAATTGCTTCTGATGAGCCAATTTCCAAGGATCTTCTGATGACAGAGGCCACTGTTTTTGAGCCTGCTGCAGATTCTGATGATGTTACTGCTGTTACTTCTGCTGTCACTACTCCAGTATCTGTTGCATCTGCTGTATTTGCTCCTATTGCACCCTCTGCATCTGTTGCTCCATCTGCTGCTGTCCCTGCTGCTGCTACTTCTGCTTCTGCCTCATCTGATGCTATTCAACTGAAGAAAGATTTGATGAAGAGAATTGATGCTCTATATGATGCCCAGAGTTCTGAATCTGATGAGTTCAAGACAGACTCTGATGACTCTTCTGCCACTATTGCAAGGAAAAGGAAAGCTAGGAGCAAGGCTATGAAAAGGGTCCTCCTGCAAAAGTCAAGGATGATAATGATATTCCTTATTACATTCTGCATAACTGCCCCATCACAGAACATTGGATGCAATATTCTAAAAATCAGCTCAAGGCCATGAAGAAGAAGAGAAAGTATGAAAAGGGCTCCTCCCAGTTCCAGCACCCTCATCCTCCTCCACCACCTCCTCCTGATGCAGGTGCAGGTGGAAGCTCTGCAAGTCAAGCCCCAGCTAGAAGCCAGGCTCCCTATCAACCCCATGCCAGATCCTACCAAAGGGAAAGCCAGTCTAGGGGTTCTTATTCTAGGAGAGGAGGATACAGGGGTAATCAAAGAGATTTTCAAGTTTATTCCAAAGGGTATTCCAGGCAGCACCCATATTCTAGGGGAGGACATAGTCCTGCTGATACTACTTCTGGTCCCTTCCCCTACAAGCTAAAAGAGACAGTGTCTGCCAGGCCTCCTCAAGATAATTCTTCCAACAGGTATGAGCCACCTGTACCATTTGAGGACCCTGAAAAGAATCCAGCTGCTTGGACTGCCAGGATGAAGGAGTTGGCTGCACTAGATCAGATCAAGAAGGCCAGAGAGCAAGGTTTAGACACTTCAAATATTTCTACAATGTCAGAGCAAAGACAAAAGGAACTAGACAAATATGCTTCCAGCAAATTCTTTGATGCTGAGAGATATATGGAGTTGCATCCTGCTGCTGTGGTCCCCAGATCTTCAAAGCAAACTTATTTGGGTGCAGCAGATGACACGAGGTCCAACAAGGAAGCTCTAAATCCAAACAGAGAAATCAAACTTGTCAAAGGCAAAGAGAAGAAGTGACAGTGTAAGGTGACAATTTCTGTGAATTCTGACTGCTATCTGGATGACATATATACATATATATATATCTCTGTGATGTTTCTGCAATGTCTAGCTACTGTTTTTATGCTTTTCTGATTGTATATTGTTATTTGAATTCTCAAAAGTCTGTGAATAGTCATCCTAATCCAAATAGGGGGAGATTGTTGGAACACCATATTACTAATTTGGGTCAGGATCACTATGTCTCTAGGAACCTTTGCTTGACCTTCTGTATAGCTTAATAGGTCAATTAGAATTGAGTCTAAGGGTTAGAAGTCTAGGTTTGGAAGCTGCCCTGGAGACCAAGTTTTTCTGTCTGGAGACTAAGTCTGATCGTCGAGCTCAGCACGACGATTCGTCGAACTCCGATCGACGATCGTCTAGCTCAACTTCGACAGATCGTCGAGCTCCACTCGACGATCGCTGAGCTCAACTTCATAATATCGTCGAACTCCATTCGACGATCGGTGAGCTCAGGTCGACGATTTTGACTCTGCATTGGATCTTTATCTCTGAGCTCAGTTCGACGATCTTTGAGCTCAGATCGACGATTATTTTGCTGCTTGAGTTTTCCAGTTCGCTGAGCTCAGCTCGACGATAGCAGAGCTCAGTTCGACGACTTCAGTTAACTTCCAGAATTCAAATTCAAATCAGTCAGGAGTTATTCTGCAATTAATTCAGAGATTTGCTAGCCGTTTTCATTTACTTCTGGACCAAGTTTCAAGGGATTTTTCAAGGAATAATTCTGTGGACTTTCCTCTTGAAGAGTTTTTGCAATTAAGGATGCAATCAATGCAGACCAACGACTATCCTTGACAGAGAATGATATTCTATTCTGGAACAGAGAATAAAAGACAGGATGTTTTTTGAATATATATATCAACTAGAAGAAAGAAGACACACATATACAGAATACAGAAAGATACAAGGAAGTGTCTGTCAAAAAGAATTCTGAAGAACACTCATCAAAGAGATCAAGCTTTCAAAAATCTTCAGATCTCTTCAGCTCTCAAAGTGTTCAAGGCCAACATCATTTCAAGACTCCAGACACTCAACATTTCAGCTTGCTGAAATCATTTATTGCTGGAGTTCTATCTTTGAAGGCCTATCACCCTCAGCAAAGCTCTTCTTCCTGAAGATCTCAAGGACTCAGGGGGAGCTTTGACATCAATCCACATAGTCTTCTCAGTTGCTTGAGAAAGAGAAGACTTCCATCACTCTCTCACCCCCACTCTATAAAGGGTTTTTCAAACTCCCTTCAAAAGTTTGAATCTGGTTTTTGAGCACCTTGTCAAAAGCTCATTGGTGGCAAGACACCTGATCAAAAAATCTGCTTTGGTTTTTGAGCACCTTATCAAAAACTCATTGGTGCCCAGGACACCTGATCAACTCATCCTGCAGTGGATTCCTACCTAGGGTGATAGAAGAGTGGATGTACCCAAGTTTGGGGAACCACTATATTCCCTTGTGTCATCTTGTTTTGGCTTGTTTTCTTTTTGTTTCTGGCCTTGATTTTTCTGTGCTTAGTATTTGCATAGTTTAGTACTGTGATTAGATTTATTTCTGCTTCCCTGCTCACACATATTACAACAATTGTTGTAAAAGTTTGCAAAAGCTTTTAAAGCACCATATACTCTATTCACCCCCCTCTAGAGTATATCAGATCTAGTTGCTCTTTCAGTAGAGAACACTAATGATCCGATGGAGACCTTCGCAACCTGACAAAAGTACAAGATGCATCTCTGCCTGGCTAAGTGCATTTTTGGAGCTTGGAGGGGGAAATTATTAGGTCACCTCCTCACTTCGAGGGGGATGGAGCCCAATCCCGACAAAGTCAAGTCCATTTTAGAGATGGCATCCCCTAAGAATCCAAAAGAAGTCCAGAGGCTGATAGGAAGGCTGTCAATCCTTATACACTTCTAGTCCAAGCCTGGGGAGAAGCGCTCTACTTTTCTAAAGCTCTCCGAGGCAACTAGCAGTTTGAGTGGACCACAGAGTGTGAGGAGGCTTTTGGAAAGCTCAAGCATTAGTTAACTCAATCTCCTCTAATACAAGTCCCGTAGGGAAGTGAAGACCTCCTCCTCTATTTGGGAGTTGGAGCGGAAGCAGTCAGCTCGGTGTTGGTCAGATAGGAAGGAATGAAGCAGCTCCCCATATATTATGTGAGTAGAGTGCTGAGGCAGGCAAAGACAAGGTATCCCATCATAGAGATGTTAGTTTTTGCCTTGGTAGTTTCGGCTCGGAGGCTCCGCCGATATTTTTAGGCTCACTCCATTAAGGTTCTCTCTAATCATCCGCTGTTAAGTATCTTAGATGTAGTGGAACATTCAGGGAAGTTGGCAAAGTGGTCGGTAAAGCTCAACTGATGGCGAAGAGGTCCGGCCATGTGCTCGTAATGCTCGTAACCGGCTGATTGGTGGCAATGATGTCCCGTCATGATGTTGCAGATGGTGCTGACGAGTTCTTTGGCGAGCTCCATGGCAACGCCGGGTCCATGCATTATGTTGATTGTCGCCGCAACCGTACGTTTGAAGACTCGGATGGACGATGCCGCAATAATAATTTCAATGCATGCCATCGTCGCTACAATGTCATCGATGTGACAATTATTTTGCTACAACACCATCTCCACTACAACGTCATCGTCGCGACAATAATTTTACTACAACGCCATCGCCGCGACAATAATATAATAATTATAATTATAATATTATATTTATTAATTTCCTTGTTGCATTGTTTTAATTTGAGAGTTTTTATTTCATTTATTTTTATTTCATGTAACATGTTGGGTGCATATAACCATCATGAGGTATTTAATTTTCAATCGTGATGATTGTGTGGTGTAGGCTATAAATAGCCATGTTATGAAGGAATTTAAGGGAGAAGAATGAAAAATTGAAACTTGAATTCAAAATTTGAATTTCCCCCTTATCTCTCTCTTCCCCCTTAGGCAAAATTCAACCCCCCTCTTTCTCTTGCCTTCTCCTAGCCGCCTCCTCCCACCTCTCCTTGGCCGCCGGCCACATATCTTCCCTCCTCCTCTAAGCCCTTGTGGCCGACCCCTTCTCTCTAATCCCCTCCCTTCCCTCTTGAAGAATCCTAAGGAACATTCACGTATCATCCTCCGTGGATCTCCTCCGGTGACTCCGAATAAAACGGCGTGCGTCTTGTCCTTCCGGTGCGGCTCCGTGGAATTTCGTGAAAGTGAATCTTTCCACCATCGTCGTGTGATTACTCCACTCATCCTTGTGGAAGATTTGAAGGTCTATTATTTGGGATTGGGTAACGAAAATATCTACTCATATGTGATTCTTTTATTAATTAGTTGGGGGTTGCGAGACATCGACTTTTATCCGCGGCTTTTGAATACGTCATTTTTAAAATCTGATTTTATCGTTTATGTTCTTCAACTTCATTAATCGAATCCGGATCGGGTGGATCCTTTTCGCTTGATAAAAATATTGGCAAATTGCCCTTATTAGATCTCTAAAGGATTGACGAACCTTAATGTTATATTTGGATTTTTTGGGAGCGAACAAGACTAATTTTGGATCGTACTTTTTAGTCAAGTTCTTCTCGGATTGTGGTTGTGACGTTGCGTTATACATGACTAATATCGGAGCGGTTAGAAGTCATAATTTTAGGTGTTATGAATGTTGTGGTATTATTTGACTAACAAGGATAACGCATGTTAACTTAATCCCATGTGTTAAAGAGACCTCAATTAAAACTAAATCATTTGATTGTGCGAACGTAGAATTGGAACGTGAGAGAACGATTCAGTGTCGTTGTCCGTTGCGGTTCATCAGGAGATGTAGCCTGCATCAATTTGGTATCAAAGCGAGGTTCACGTCAATTTCTTAATTGGCACCGTCCCCTGGTTCTTGCACGTCGGCACACACTTTTCTTGTTCATTTTCGAGTCAAAAAAATTCAAAAAAAAATTTTTGCTGGTCTGCCAATAGCAACCTAGATTTCTTATTTTTCAGCAAAATTCAAAACAAAATTTTTTTTAATAATCTTCTTTTTATTTCCAGTAAGAAAGCAAAAAATAATAAATTTTTACCCTAGCCTTTAAGTGGGAACAATTCCATCTGTATTGTTTCGCTGGTCTTCTAATTTATTTCTAGTTATATATATATATATATATATATATATATATATATATATATATATATATATATATATATATATATATATATATATATATATATATATATATATATATATATATATATATATATATATATATATATATATATATATAAATTGTTTCTTAAAATATATCAAAAAAAAGGGTTTTGTGTTCACTTAGTTTGAGTTTTTCGTTGGTCCTTTATGGCGCACATTGGGAGCTTAGCTCACTCACTTTCATTCGTTGAGCGTAACGTTATGTTAGCACCATATTCGACACCACCACCGCGAACCTTTGGGCCTGATCGAGTTCCTGCTCCGACCTATGATGGAATAGGTGGACCGCGAGTATTTTTATGTTGGGTGAAGGACATGGAACGCTATTTTGAGCGATATCATATTGTGGACCCGCACAAGATTCCCGTTGCGAGACTACAACTAATTAGTCGAGCTCTGACCTTCTGGCTCAATGAGGAGAAATGTTTTGGGATGTCACTCAACGGCTCACTGGTAGGTTGCCAGATTATGAAGAATCTATTAACATGTGAGTATTACCCTCCCTACTGTCGTTCCCAGATTTCTGATTATCTGAGTGATTCGCCGCCTAAGACTTTGCCTACATCGAACCAGTACGTCCCCTCGTACCCCCATACTCGGATGTCTCATGATCTTATTTCTCCACTCCAGGGCACTAGACCCGTTTCTGATCACGGAAGTGACTTACCCCTCGAGCTCGATCTTCATCCCAGGGTGGTAGAGCTACCCATAGTATACCTGTACCTACTGATGGAGGAAAGGAGAAGCTTAGTACCCCTGTCCCTAGTTCGATAGATGTGATTGCTAGGAATTCCATGAGCCCGCGGGGTGACAGTTTCCTACCAGTATGGTTAGTCAGGGGATTATGACGTGTGTGGTTAGTGACATATCTGGACGTGGAACTAACGTTTGTCCTATTCCGACTACGCCCGTAGTCTCATCAGAGACACCTCCCGAGCTGTCGGATCTAGCTGTTGACGCTCCGGATGAGTCTGACGTAGTGGCTAGGACTGAGCCAGCCTCCGAGGGCGACGACGTCATTAGTGAAGAGCTGAGTGATGATGAGGATGTAGGTTATCCTAGTCACATGGAAGAGGAGTTCTTCTCTGAAGTGCCCCCCACATGACTATCCGACCCCCTCTCGACTATATTTTAGATTTGCCCCCCGCCCACCACTCAATTTCAGATCTGTCACCCTTGAGTATCGTGGAGTCTTCTGTTGACCCAGTGTTGGTAGATGTTTCAACGATGGTGGAAGAGTCACCTTGGGATGATCTTAGTGAAGCACATCCGGGGAATAGTTCATTGATATTATCGTCGTTGTTTGAGGTTCAAGCTAATTTAGATTCTCCCCGAGATTCGATTTGCTCACTCCTCTATCCTGATTTTGGCGATGTACCTACATCATGGGAATATTTGACTAGCGAAGGAAGTGTTGTATTGGAAGATTTGCCTTGTGTGGGAGGGTTATTTTTGGATGATGTTAACGCTGAGGACCCGAAAGATATTACTTTGATGTTATCCCCTTTGCCCGAAGCCCAATGCGGAATAGAAATTTTGTCGGGTTCGATTTTGCATACTTTTGAGACCGTTACTGCTTATGATTTGGATGAAATATCTAGTGGGTTGGAAGACATTTTGGCTGAGTTGGTAGAGTCAACCTGTGATGAATGTTTATCGGAGAGTGAGTTGGGTGATGACGATCCGGTTGAGTTTTCTGTGAGGACAAATCTACTGTTTGATTTTCCTTTTGATTTTGATGGCTGGCACCCGGTGGATTTTTCTTGGACGTTAAATCCGTGTTTTGACGGTGAGTATGACTTAGCTCCTCCTCCGGCATCGACCATGTCGACTCCCCATCTGGTTTACTTGACTCGACTAGATGACTTTGTTGGGCACGAATTTGGTATAACTAGCCGGAGACAGTTGGTACTGCCTTCGTTAGTAGCCCCTCCATTGGACATATCTCGTAAGATATGTATTAGTGAGTTGTTAGAATTCGTGTTCGGCCTCGTCACCAGATTTTGTAGTTCTGTATCTCCCAAATTTGCTATGATTAATCAATTCTCTGATTATACATCTACGATGAGGTCGTCGATTGTGTCCACTTCTGATTTCGTGATGGGTGTGCATCATGGTTTGCGTCTGCTAAGCGTGAAATATAATTTAAATCAATTAGACCAATTAGCACCGCCTTATTTTCCACCATGCCACGATATCTATGCACCCACTCTTGTGGCCATAGCTATCCAATATAAGTCGTGTCATTTGCATGTCAACTTACTCCCGAGTGTACCCAACTTACAAGTTGACGGTGCAATTTTAGTGCGTTCACCTCCCGACCAGTTGCTGACCGACACCATCTTGAAGATAACATGTAGAAAAGCTGACCCGTACCTGATTTATATTGAAATTTGAGACATTACAATTTTTTTGGATTTTATGAATGATTGGGGTATTTCACCCATTTTCAACGTCCCAGATTTTATGTCGTATGTTTCTCCTCCACTAGAGTGGCTTTCTCTGTTGTTTCTTCCTCCCACTAAATGTTCTCATGGGTTGGGGAGTGAAGTTATTGTCGTATCTATCTTCCACTGGGATTCCATGGTACTTGCACTGGTTGGTAAGACAAACGTCATTTTTCTTTCTGTCACATTTACGTCTAGTTTTTTGGAAACCTTGGTTGTTTTGGTAATGCTTCACAAGTTACTTTTGGCTATTACTCGGGAGCTCGTCGTGCGGCATTTGGAGGCTGCTTTATTCCACCACTCTCTCCTTGGCCACTCATCGGTGATGAGTGATTTTGAGTGGGGGAGGATTGATGGCGAAGAGGTCCGGCCATGTGCTCGTAATGCTCGTAACCGGTTGATTGGTGGCGATGATGTCCCGTCATGATGTTGCAGATGGCGCTGACGAGTTCTTTGGCGAGCTCCATGGCGACGCCGGGTCCATACATTATGTTGATCGTCGCCACAACCGTACGTTTGAAGACTCGGATGGACGATGCCGCAATAATAATTTCAATGCACGCCATCGTCGCTACAATGCCATCGCTGTGACAATTATTTTGCTACAACACCATCTCCACTACAATTCCATCGTCGCGACAATAATTTCGCTACAACGCCATCACCGCGACAATAATATAATAATTATAATATTATATTATATTTATTAATTTCCTTGTTGCATTGTTTTAATTTGAGAGTTTTTATTTCATGTATTTTGATTTCATGTAACATGATGGGTGCATATAACCATCATGAGGTGTTTAATTTTCAATGGTGATGATTGTGTGGTGTAGGCTATAAATAGTCATGTTATGAAGGAATTTAAGGGAGAAGAATGAAAAATTGAAACTTGAATTCAAAATTTGAATTTCCCCCTTATCTCTCTCTTCCCCCTTAGGCAAAATTCAGCCCCCCTCTTTCTCTTGCCTTCTCCTAGCCGCCTCATCCCCCTCTCCTTGGCCGCCGGCCACATATTTCCCTCCTCCTCTAAGCCCTTGTGGCCGACCCCTTCTCTCTAATCCCCTCCCTTCCCTCTTGAAGAATCCTAAGGAACATTCACATATCATCCTCCGTGGATCTCCTCCGGTGACTCAGAAGAAAACGGCGTGCGTCTTGTCCTTCCGGTGCGGTTCCGTGGAATTTCGTGGAAGTGAATCTTTCCACCGTCGTCGTGTGATTACTCCACTCATCCTTGTGGAAGATTTGAAGGTCTATTGTTTGGGATTGGGTAACGAAAATATCTACTCTTATGTGATTCTTTTGTTAATTAGTTGGGGGTTGCGAGACATCGACTTTTATCAGTGGCTTTTGAATCCGTCATTTTAAAAAATCTGATTTTATCGTTTATGTTCTTCAACTTCATTAATCGAATCCAGATCGGGTGGATCCTTTTCGCTTGATGCAAATATTGGCAAATATCCCTTATTAGATCTCTAAAGTATTGACGAACCTTAATGTTATATTTGGATTTTTTGGGAACGAACAAGACTAATTTTGGATCGTACTTTTTAGTCAAGTTCTTCTCGGATTGTGGTTGTGACATTGCGTTATACATGACTAATATCAGAGCGGTTAGGAGTCATAATTTTAGGTGTTGTGAATGTTGTGGTATTATTTGACTAACAAGGATAACGCATGTTAACTTAATCCCATATGTTAAAGAGACCTCAATTAAAACTAAATCATTTGATTGTGCGAACGTAGAATTGGAACGTGAGAGAACGATTCAGTGTCGTTGTCCGTTGTGGTTCGTCAGGAGATGTAGCCTGCATCATCAACGAGTTCAACATTTATTATTCGCCAAGGGTGGCGATGAAGGCCAGGGCGGTAGAGGACTTTCTAACCGGCTTCTCAAGCAGGGTAATAGGGGAAGAAGGCGCTTCCAGCGCAATCTCTTGGAAGATGTTCATAGACGGGGCTTCGGGCAAGAATTCTGTGGGAGCCGGAGTTGTGCTGGTGAGCCCGTAGGGAACTAGGATCGAGTAAGTTGTCGAGTTCCTGTTCCCCTTCACGAACAATCAAGTAGAGTATGAAGCCATGGTGGCAGGCTTGCCTCTCGCCAAGAAGTTTGGGATCCAGGATCTCAAACCCTTGACCGACACAATGGTGGTCGTGTCGCAGATCAGAGTAGAGTTTGAGGTGCGCGATCCCATTTTGCAGAAGTACTTAACAAAGGTTAAGGGCTTAATTGGAGATTTCAAATCCTTCTTCATTGAGCACGTACCTCGGTAAGATAACTCAGATGTAGAGTTTCCCGCCAAGTATGGTCCTAGAGTAGGAGGGACAGTGACATAGTTATTTCGACCATCCATCGAGGAAGGAGAGATGATGGAGATCTTGCAAAAGGCTTCTTGGAATGACCCATTCGTTACGTTCTTAACAACAGGTCTCCTTCTTTCCAGTGGAGGATATCAGAGAAAGTTCTGGTACAAGGATGCTTACTATCTGCTGCATGAAGGAGATCTCTATCACAAGACCATCTCGGGACCTCTAGCCAGATGCCTGTTAGAAGATGAAATCCCTCGAGTTCATGAGGACATTCATTCAGGAGAGTGTGGCATCCACTCGGGGACCTATACTCTAGAGCAGAGGATTTTAAGGGACGTCTACTTCTGGCCGACGATTCGGAAGGATGCAAAAACCTTCTTGAGGAAGTGTCTGAAGTTCCAACTCTACATACCTCTTCAGTAACAGCTATTGCAAAAACTTCATTCAATCACCGCTCTCTGGCCCTTTGACATCCGATAAATGGATTTGATTGGCCCTTTCCCCAAGCTAGTGGTCAGACGAAGTTCGTTCTCATCATTATCGACTACTTCTCTAAGTGGTTCGAGGCTCAAGCTCTTGCCAAGACCACATCTCAAGTTGTGAAGAAATTCATTTGGTGAGAGATCGCCTGTAGGTTCGGGATCCCTCTCGTCATCATCATCGACAATGACCCACAATTTTCCAGCATGGAGCTGGAGGACTTCTGCAAGCAGTTAGGGACGGATCTTCGATTTGCCTCTATAGATTATTTTCGTAGCAACGGACAAGTGGAAGCCTGTTAACCCCGAAATCGGTGATCCTTCCCAAGGCAGCCAGCTTGCTCATCACGGCCTGCCCCAGGTTATCCTGGAGGCAGTGATTCCCTAGGTTGGGCAGACATAATTACCTGTCCGCTCAGGCCGCGCGGCTTGCGCGGTCGCAGCGGTCTGACCCCCTAGGCCGCACACATTCCCTTGGTCAGCAGGGTCCGCGGACTACTTCCGCAATCCGCCTCTGCAGGCCGCCCCCTTTTCAGCTTAACCATGAGGTTGTTTCCGCAGGACCCTCTCTGCCGGACTCAACTATCTATCCGCCCAGGCCGGCAACAGGTCGCTCAGTCCTCGCCATCAGCCACATGGGAAGCCGACTCCTCCAGTCCGCCTGCAGGATGCGGACTCCACCTCCAGCGACCCGCTAAGACCAACATCAGTCCAAGTTCCTCTCGAGCTGGACGGACTTGAAGTGCGATCAAGACTTCCAGTCCGCCTTCAGTGGCGAACCCCAACAGCCTCATCAGCTATGCTCTCCATCTCAAGTAAGAGGACTCAGCTTCATAGCAGCTGCGAACTCGACGGACTTGGCGGACTCTCTATGAAGTCCGCCCTTCCCTTCGCCAGCACCAGCTTCTCGGCAGCAGCGGTGTCAACTCCTCCTCAGTCCGCAGGCCTTTCACAGGCTCAGCTAGTAGTAGCAGTTTCTCCCTCAGTCCGCAGCCTCCGTGGAGACTCAGTCAGTAGTGGCGGACTCCCTCCAGCCCGCCAGGCAGCAAATCCTCCAGAGCAGTCCCAGTCCGCATAACCTAGTGCGGACTCGCCAGACTCCGCGGGCACTCTGCTGCCCGCACCCTTTGTAGCTCGATCAGTTCAGCAGTGGAGGACTCCATGGATTCTCCTCGTAGTCCGCCACATAGCTTTCAGCATCCGCCACCCCAGCAGTTGGAGGACAGTCCCAGCTCAGCTGTGACGGACTCCGCGAACCCACATCGCAGTCCGCCACTAAGTCTCCCATTTTGCCGTCAGCAGCTCCGGCTTTAGTGCCAAGTCCCAATCCGCGCGGTCTAGTGCGGACTCGGCGGATTCCGTCTCCATCTCGCTCAAGTTACCGTCTCACCGGGGGTAACGTCACTGCAAGTCGTTACCTCCTCAGGCCTATAAATAGCCCCCCATGCCTCTCATATGGAGGTCTGCGTTCGAGGTCTCGTCATCGCCAAGGCGCTCACGCTCAGTCAGCCAGCAAGCCCTCCTGCGGACTCCGTTTCTCAAACCGCACCCGTCTCTGCGACTTTAGTCGCGCGGCCTATCAGCTGGTGGTTCTCCAGTCCGCGCGGTCTCCCGTTTCCCTTAACAGCGTGGCCTACCAGCTTTGCTCTTCAGTCCGCGCGGCCTCCTCTGGCATTCTTATCCCTTAGCCGCCAGCTTCCTTTTGTACCCCTTTATTGCTTTGTTGTGAAGGTGTACTAGCAAGTTGCAACTCTCACTGTTAATAAACTGAAAGCCCGTCGCAAGAGCGGCATTTAAGCCGCGGCTGGCAAAGTCTGATGTTGCCGCTGCTAGCGGCCCCTTCTTTCTTCCTAGCTCAGCTCAGCTCTCTCGGCAACTAACCTACAAGCACAACAGTCATTTTAACCGTTTGCTCGACAGCTCCTGATCAAGCTCCTCCTCTCTTGATCAACCTTCTCTGTTGATCAAGCTTCTCCTCTGCTCAGCACCCTCTCCTCTATCCCCACAACCTCCATGACAAGCTGCTTGCTCCACTCTCAAGGACTCAGAAGCTTCCCTCTTCTCCTCTATCCCTGTGACCTTCATCCTCTTCCTCTCCTAGCTTGTGAGATCGAACACCCCTCCGTGTTAGCTGCCCCGGTGCCGTTTTCCCGCATCAACAGTTAACACGCGGCCTTCAGATCCGGTCAGACGGTGAACAGTGACAGTTAACCATGTCAGATCATCAACCAGCCGAGAACTTTGCTCCAAGTCCTAGAGATGATTCTCTTTGGGAGGCCTTTGAGCAATCGCACCGTGAGAATTCTCAGCAGTTCCAAGCAATCAACAAAATTCTTACTGCAATCACGCAGCGACTAGACTCTCAACCAGTAACAGCTCCAGTTGCTTCAGCTGCTCCAATCAACCCAGCACCAACTTTGGAGCACCAGCAAGCTTATCCTCCAGCTTGCCCGCCGGCCTATCCTCCTTATACAGCAACCTTCCCACAAGGTCCTGCAGCTCCTCTGCAACCTCAAGATGAAGAGTTTGCTGCTCGCCAAAACTTCTTCCGGGAAGCAGCCGGGGGAAGTCCTGCTAAATTTCTCAATTTTCAGGGAAGTCATCCCTACCCTTCAGCCCCTGCCTTTGCTCCTCCTGTAGCAACTTTTCCTTTTTATCCTCCTGCTTCTTTTACAGCTGCATCTTATGCCCCCTTTTTTTCTTATGCTGTAGGAGAACAAGAAGAACCTTCACCATTCACAGAGAATGTCCGCCATGAGCATACTCCAGCAAACTTCAGAGAACCCCGGTTACCAATCTACACCAGAGAGACTGATCCAGTAAAGCATCTTCAAGTTTTTGAGTGGGTTGTTGCTCTCAAAACACTGTCAGATGCAACTAAGTGCAAGCTCCTTATCACAACCTTTGATGGGCAAGTGAGGGACTGGTTCTATGGCCTCCGTCCCCACTCCATCACTTCCTTCATTGATCTACGAAGGGAGTTTCTTCTCAGATTATCTACCTCAACCAAGAGAAAGGGGGGTCCTGAAGCCCTCTTTGAGATCAAGCAGCGCAACGATGAAACTTGGTCTCAGTTTGTTGATCGATTCCAAAGAGAGATTCTTGACATCGAGATTGCTGATCAAGAAATGTACAGAGTAGCACTTATTCACGGTCTTCGTGAAGGGCCTCTAAAATTCGAAGCCAATGTCCATGCTCCAAGAACATACCAAGAGTTAATTGCCTTAGCCAACTCATACATTCGAGGCGAAAAAAGCAACTCAGGCTTCATCTCCAAGCTCTTATTAGAGAAAGATCCTTTCCACAAGCATCCTCCTAGATCTCCTCACAATCATTTCCCATCTCATTCAAGAAAGGAGAGAAGGTTCCAACGCCTTTGATACTCCTTCCCGAGCCGTGAACGTGCTCAAGACCCATTGCTACCACTAGCTCCTTCTCAAGCAGCATTAGTTCATCAACAGCAAGATAATGACTTGCATGAGTCTGATCTCGACGTGGCCATGCAAGAAGTAATCCAAATTATGAAAGATAGGGCCAGCTACAAGAAGCCCTATCGGCCAACCGATCAAAGGTCTAGAGATTCAGAGCCTTACTGTGAATTCCACAAAGAGTCAGGCCACCTAACAGAAAACTGTCGAGCACTCCGCCAGCTTGTGCAAAGGATGCTCCGGCAGGGTAAGATGCGTGACCTGCTTCCCAAAGAAGATCACCCTGATCCAGCAACCTCAAAGGGCAAAGAAGTCGTAGATGTTCCTTGCTCCTCAAAAGGAGTAAACCTAGTCGAAGAGCCTCCTCTCCTCGTTATCAACAAAGCTGTCGAATGCTTGGATGCCGACGACGAGGGTGTGCTTGGAAGGCTATACTAAGCCAACAAAGGACTTCATAGTCCTCCAAATTCTCCTCACAACCTTGATGGGTTCTCTCAACTCTTACCCTTATTCTTTTCAGACATTTTCATTTCAAAGCACTTCCTAGTGTTCTTTCCTGTTTTTTAACAAAGCTTTTATCAGGGATCTTATACTGACACAGTTCCCCTCTTGTGATGCTTCCTCCTCTATTTTTTCTCTTTGCCAAAGAGATCAACTATACCAATGAGATATCTCCAAGTCTGGAATGCTCCCTCCATATTTTGTTCTCTGGCACGACCGCTTCGACCACATATGGCGGGAGTATACCCATATGTGTAGTGAGAATCGTTCAATCTATGATGTTGGGCTTCAGATTTTGGATCCTAGCCGGCATCTGACACAAAGTGTGTGCCAGGGGAGCCCCATGTGTTAGCTCTACTGTGCTTCGCAAAGGATACATTACAGTTACGATGATCTTTGCTTGACAAGCAATGGCGATCAAGCGTAGCCTTGTCTCTTTGATCATCTCACAACTGTGATGGCCGAACACTCTATGGTACTCTCGATCCGTGCCTTCGCGGGTTACCATAAATCCACTGATCAATCCACAAACAAGCAATAGGCCACTTGGCGCAACTAGTCTCATTGATCAGTGATGATTGTACCCGAGGCAAGAGAGCTATGCATCTAGCGATCCTTCTCAGGATTTTCCCTTGCTTTTCTCCTTTGTGCCCTCCTAGAGGATGCGTGGCCAGCCCGCTTTGTGTAGGACTATACTCAGGATGATTTTCTCAGGCAAGCGATACATAAGGCCCACGGGGAACACCTGTGGCAGCATTTAGCCTTCTTTAGTCATTCCTAGTATAGACCTCTTTTTTGTCAACTGCCTTCTTTCCCAGGTGAACATGTTAATCCAACCTACCAAAAGGATTTCCAGCAATCATTTTGCTTATGCTCATTTCATATACATTACTTGCTCTAGCTCTATCAGATGAAGATTCATAGAGCTATTCACTACTCTCATCAAATCTAATGGTATCAAGCATTGATCAAAGAATCTTCCTCTCCTCGATCATCAACCCATGCTATTGCAATATAGTTAAGATTGGCAGAATTCGTCAAGTTACTTCTTTGCTAATCTGATCAAGTCCATCCAGCCATATCAACAGTTAACGCTCGATTTATTGATCTGGGCTTCATGATAAAGAGTTCATCAGGCATTTTCCTTTCTATTTGGTCATATCGGCCTTATCTCATCAACAGCTAACACTTGCAAGCCTTCTCCCAGGTACTTGCAATCTTCTTTCACATATATGTTTGCTTCTAACTCTTCTCCTTGCAGAGGTTAGCAAACACTTGCAAGTCTCTTCCGGGTACTTGCAAGCTATTTTCATATATGTCTGCTCCTAACTCTTTTCTTGCAGAGACTAGCAGACACTTGCAAGCCTTCTCCCAGGTACTTGCAAGCTTCTTTTCGTATATTGTCTATTTCTGACTCTTCTCTTTGTAGAGATCGACAGACACCTGCAAGTCTCATCCAGGTACTTGCAGTTTAATCCAATATTTTATGTATGCTGCTCACTCTTTTCTTTACAGTGGATAGAGGACGCCTGCAAGCCTCTTCTAGGTACTTGCAGCTTATTTTTTGTATACAATGCCTGCTCCTAACTCTCTTCTTGCAGAGATCAGCAAACCCTTGCAAGTTTCTTCACAGGTACTTGCATATTACTCACATACACCATGCTTGTTCATAACTCTCATCTTACAGAGATCATCCGATACTTGCAAGTTTCTTCACAGGTACGTGCAAGCTACTTTCATATACTGTGCATACCTTTAACTTTTCTTTTGCAGAAACCAGCAAAGACTTGCAAGTCCCTTCCAGGTACTTGCAAATCATTTCTCCTTCTTGTATACTCTTCACCCTTCCATTTTTGCAGAGGATAATAGGTGCTTGCAAGCCTCCATCAGGTACTTGCAAGATATTATGCTTTTATGTTTTCCTCTCAATCTCATTTTGCATAACTTAGTGGAAGATACACCTTCTTCATTTTGCAAAGGAAAACTCAGGTACACACTCGATGTACCGCCCATACATGCCTACCCTAACTTTCCTCTTGCAGGAAAATAGACAGGCAACACCAAACTCCTAAGGAGAGCCTTCAGGTTCTATCTCTACTTGCCCCCTTCTCTTTCCGTTGGGGTGGATCAAGATTTTTGCGGGTCTCTAACTTTTTCGAAGTTCTATTCGGAACTTAAAAAAGTGCGGGGATTATGTTAACCTCGAAATCGGTGATCCTTCCCAAGGCATCCAGCTTGATCGTCACAGCCTGCCCCGGGTTCCTCCTGGAGGCCGTGATTCCCTAGGTTGGGCGGACAGAATTATCTGTCCGCTCAGGCCGTGCGACTTGCGCGGTCGCAGCTGTCTGACCCCCTAGGCCGCATGCCTTCCCTTGGTTAGAAGGGTCTGCGGACTGCTTCCGCAGTCCGCCTCTGCAGGCTGCCCCCATTTCAGCTTAACCGCGAGGTTGTTTCCGCAAGACCCTCTCTGTCGGACTCAACTATCTATCTGCACAGGCCGGCAACATGTCGCTCAGTCCTCGCCATCAGCCACATGGGAAGCCGACTCCTCCAGTCCGCCTGCAGGATGCGGACTCCACCTCCGGCTACCCGCCAAGACCAACAGCAGCCCAAGTTCCTCGCGAGCTGGGCGGACTCGAAGTGCGAGCAAGACTTCCAGTACGCCTTCAGTGGTGAACCCCAACAGCCTCATCAGCTAGGCTCTCCATCTCCAGCAAGCGGACTCAGCTACGCAGCAGCCGCGGACTCGACGGACTTTGCGGATTCTCTATGAAGTCCGCCCTTCCCTTCGCCAGAACCAGCTTCTCAGCAGCAGCAGGGTCAACTCCTCCTCAATCTGCAGGCCTTTCACAGGCTCAGCCAGTAGTAGCAGTTTCTCCCTCAGTCCGCATCCTCCGTGCGGACTCAGTCAGTAGTGGCGGACTCCCTCTAGCCCGCCTGGCAGCAAATACTCCAGAGCAGTCCCAGTTCGCATAACATAGTGCGGACTCGCAGACTCCGCGGGCACTTTGCTGCCCGCACCCTTTGTAGCTCGATCAGTTCAGCAGTGGCGGACTTTGCGGATTCTCCTCGCAGTCCGAAACATAGCTTCCATCATCCGCCACCCCAGCATTTGGCGAACAGTCCCAGCTCAGCAGTGACGGACTTCGCGAACCCACATCGCAGTCCGCCACTAAGTCTCCCATTTTGCCGTCAGCAACTCCGGCTTTAGTGCCAAGTCCCAGTCTGTGCGGTCTAGTGCGAACTCGGCGGATTCCGTCTCCATCTCGCTCAAGTTACCGTCTCACCAGGGGTAACGTCACCGCAAGCCGTTACCTCCTCGAGCCTATAAATAGCCTCCCATGCCTCTCATATGGAGGTCTGCACTCGAGGTCTTGTCATCGCCAAGGTGCTCACGCTCAGCCAGCCAGCAAGACCTCCTGTGGACTCCGTTTCTCAGACCGCACCCGTCTCTACAACTTTAGTCGCGCGGCCTGTCAGCCGGCGGTTCTCCAGTCCGCGCAGTCTCCCATTTCCCTTAACCGCGCGGCCTACCAGCTTCGCTCTTCAGTCCGTGCGGCCTCCTCTGGCATTCTTCTCCCTTAGCCGCCAGCTTCCTTTTGAACCCCTTTATTGCTTTGTTGTGAAGGTGTACTAGCAAGTTATAACTCTCACTCTTAATAAAAGGAAGGCCCGTCGCAAGGGTGGCGTTTAAGCTGCGGCGGGCGAAGTCTGCTGTTGCCGCTACTAGCGGCCCCTTCTTTCTTCCTAGCTCAGCTCAGCTCTCTCGGCAACCAACCTGCAAGCACAACTGTCATATTAACCGTCTGCTCGACAGCTCCTGATCAACCTCCTCCTCTCTTGATCAACCTTCTCTGTTGATCAAGCTTCTCCTCTGCTCCGCACCCTCTCCTCTATCCCCGCAACCTCCATGACAAGCTGCTTGCTACACTCTTGAGCACTCAGAAGCTTCCCTCTACTCCTCTATCCCCGCAACCTTCATCCTCTTCCTCTCCTAGCTTGTGAGATCGAACAACCCCTCCGTGTTAGCTGCCCCGGTGCCATTTTCGCGCATCAACAAATTCTCCAACAAGCTGATCATCAACCTCTTGAAGAAGAAGGTCACCAATATGAAGGGCAACTGGGAGGAGAATCTCCCATCAGTTTTATGGGCTCCGAGGACAACTCCTAACTCGTCCACGGGGAAAACACCTTTCAAGTTGTCCCACAGGTCTTAGGCACTCATCCCAGTAGAATTCGAGGTCCAGAGTCCGAGGGTAGTGGAAGCAGGGGAAGGCAATGAAGAATGACGCTTGGATAATGAATAAGCTCAGAAGCTCTCTCTGGACGACATCGAGGAACTTTGTGACTTAACTTCCATCCGTCAAGAGGAGATTAAGTGTCGAATGATAAAGCACTTCGACAAAAATGTTCGCCTCATGCACTTCCTCGGGGGAGACCTGGACATGAAGAAAGTGGGCGTAACAGGAAGGGCAGCTATTGTTGACAAGCTGAATCCCAACTAGGAAGGACCTTTCATAGTCTAGGAAGCTCTAGCCACTAGAGGCTATCACCTATAAAATCAAGAACGAGAGCTAATGGGAAGTACTTGTAGTGGGGATGACCTGGAAAGGTTTTATCCTTAGCGGTAACATGTATTGTTTACCTATAACATTGTTTCCATATTTTTTTATATATACATATCCTCGACCCCAGAGGCACGAGTTGTGGAAAGTTGTCTTCCTTATGTTGATCATCTCAAGACAGCTAGAAGTAGTGAAGTCCATCTCATCGATCGGTTTGGGAAACCAAAATACGACCTAATTATCCTAAAAAGCCCAAGACAGATGATGGTACAATGCTTCAGGATTTAAGAATCCATGTAAGACTGAGCCCCTGCATTGACGGTCGAGATCAGCTCCCCCTTGCATGTCTAACTAGATACCCCCGATTTCATCTCTCCTCTAACTAGAGGAACTATCAAGAATATGTCTAGATGCTAACCTCCTAAACTCGATGAAGGATCGAATTCACAAAGTGATACCTTATGTAAAGGCATCATTGGTTTTTAAGAAGACTAAAAGGCCTGCTCTTAGCGATTGTTTATCCTGTAAGGCAGGACGTGTCTCTGTTGTTGACAAGGTGGGATAACCCGCCATGCTTATAGAAGTAGCTGGGCAATTAAGCTCTGAATGGTATGAGTTCGTGGAAGGATGGTGGACTCGAGTGTGTGTCCTTTAGGACCCCCCCTGAGGGCCATTTCCCTTCGCTTGTACACTGGCATTTGTAGCCAGGTGGCAGAGATGGAAGCAAACTCTATGCTTGAGTTCAGAAACAAGCCTTCAACCCGATTCTCCTAAAAAACCCATGGCGGATGATATTAAGATAGGTCGGGATTTAAGAGTCCTTATAGGACCGAACCCCTGCATTGACGGTAGATATCAGCTCCCTCCTTGTATATCGGCCTAGCTACCCCCGATTGCATCTCTCCTCTGACTAGAGGAACTATCAGGAACATGTCTTGACGCCAACCTCCCAACTTTATAGGGGATAGATCGTCGTCTTTTTAAAAGTTCCCTTCATCTTCAAAAAAGTTTGTAAGTCTAACTCTTTGGTTATCTCCTAAGCAACAAGGTGAATGACTTCAACATCGATAGAAGTCCTCGAGTAGTGCAGTTATCATAGTCTGAGTCCCTACACGAGCTCCTCTTCCCCTCGGGTGAGATTAACTCCTCGTATGTGTATGTGTTTTTGTCGTAGTCTGTGCCCCCTTTATGAGCTCCCCTCCTACAGGATGACTATGAGCTCAACCCGAGTCGACCTCCAGCTCTAGTTGAGCTCGGCTCCTGAAAGATGTCGACTCCACCTCCAGTCGAGCTCGGATCCTCAGAGTTGTTCACCCATCTCCAGTTGAGCTCAGCTCCTATAAGATGTTGACTCCTCGTGTGTGTTGTTGTCGTAGTCCATGCCCCCTGTCCGAGATACCCTCCTGTAGGCTGACTATGAGTTCAACCTGAGTTGACCTCCGCCTCAAATTGAGCTCGGCTCTTGACAGCTGTCGACTCCACCTCTAGTTGAGCTCGGTTCCTGAGAGCTATCGACACATCTCCAGTTGTGCTCGGCTCCTATAAGATGTTGACTCCTTGTGTGTGTTGTTGCCATAGTCCGTTCCCCATATATGAGCTCCCCTCCTATAGGCTAACTTTAAGCTTATCCCGAGTCGACCTCCACCTTCGGCTGAGCTCGGCTCCTGAGAGTTATCGACTCCACCTCTAGTTGAGCTCGGCTCCTGAGACCCATCTACAGTTGATCTCGGCTCCTGTAAGATGTAGCTTCCACCTATAGTTGAGCTCGGCTCCTATGAATTATCAAATTTCAACCTAGTTGAGCTTGGATCCTGTCAGGTGTTAACCTATTCTCCACAAACAGTTGAACTTCCTCCTGTTAGGGGTCAACAATATCTTTCAACTCGGTTGATCTCGACTCCTATGAGGTATGCGACCATGTAGGTACAAGCAGCGATGTGCGAGCATGTGACTGTGAACATAAGGGTGCAAGCATAAACATACGAGTAAGCTGAGCGATTATGTTGGTGCAAGCATCGATTGCGCGAGTATCAAGCGATATCGACAAGCGAGTATGCGCACAATGAGCACTTAACATCTCCACACCTATATGCCTCTCCAGTGACATCTACAAGCGAGTATGCCAGTAGCAAGCACTCAACCTCTCCAATCCTATGATCCTAGCGAGCATCATCAACTAGCGAGAATTCAAATACAAAAACAAGCTGTATAGAAGAATTGATTTGTATTACACGACGAGTATTACATTTCTTTAAAAAATTTCATAAGTGTACAACTTTCTATCTTTACAAGCAAGTATGCAGGAAGTCACAGACTGACTAGGTTTCGTCGTCGTCATTATCATGATAATACTCCTCGTCACCAATGTTGACGTCTTCCTCATCCTGGGCATCATCCTCGCCATCCATGACATCATCACTGCCATCGCTATTCCCTACACTGCTAAGGTCGCTATCGTAGCAGCCGAAAGGGGAGGAGAGGACGCGGTCTGGTGAGTTGGATTCCATGACGAGCAAGCCTTGGATGAGGTCCTTGATCATCAAATGGCCGGCTTTTGGGCCGAGGAAGCTGTTGATCTTCAGCTTTACGATAATGACTTCCCCAATTGCACACGCTATCCGGTGGCGGATAGAGAGAATCTCATCCCCATAAAAGCAAATCCTCTTTCCCATCCTGTGTAGACCCGCCTCCTGGTGTTTCTCAACCGCGCGAGTATTCGATGGACCGGGGCGATTTTCAGCAATTACCCGGAGAGTTTTTAACTCGTCGACCCTGATTTGGGAAGCCTCTAGTTCGGTTTTATTGTTGGAGAGTGTTGGGACCATTGATTACAATGTCCCAGATTTGAAGAAGGCCTATAAGACAATGGTAAACACATTATTGTATTTGATGCATGCTTTAAGTTCTATGTCTACAGGTTGAAAAAGTCTAGTTTTCTACCTAAATTACCTAGAGGGGGGTGAATATGTGAGTTCTGCGTCTTTTTGCGTAATAAAAATAATACAAGAGATGCGCAAAAAATAAACAAGCAAACCACAGACGACACCAAAGTTTATAGTGGTTCCCCAATCTTAGGTACATCCACTCTCCACCTCCCCGATCTAGCAACACGCTAGACTCAGCTACTTCACTATTCTCTTGGATTGAAAATAATCATACAACTCGGAACAACGTTCCTACAACTCGGAGTAAAACCACTCCTACAACAACTCAGAGAACAACTCCTACAAACTCGGAGAATAACTCCTACAATCTCGGAGAATAACTCCTACAAGAATAAAAATGAATTTACAAGAAATACACAAACATGTCTTCACAGATCTGACTGATTCTCGGGCTCTTCCTTCTTGAAAAATCGTAAAGCTCTGTCAGAAAAGTTGATGATGAAATCTGAGAACACTTCGATTTGAGAACGTAGGATCACCACGATCAAGGCGAAGATTTGCATATGTTAAAAAGCTTGATCGATGGAATCCTTCTTGTCTGAATTCCTGGATCGAGAAGTTTGACGAAGAAGAAAACATCTAGTCAGCGGCGGCGGAGCTTCCCGATTTAGAATCTTGAAAATTCTTCTTTTTAGGGTTTGTCGATTCTTACATGACCTTTTATAGGTCTTACATAACGGTCCGGTTACATTAAATACAATCCACGTGGACCAATCAAGAGTTAATCAAATTTGAAATTAAAACCATATCACACTTAAAGAAATTTAGAATCAGAACACCAATTCTCGAGAGAAATACGAATTACTCGAGTATGAATTCTGTTTCTCGAGAAAATATATAAAGTTCTCAAGAATAAACACTTAAGGAAAATGTAGAGGATGAGTTCTGGTTTCTCGGGAATGAATAGACTTACTCGAGAAAAAATTCTTCTGTTACTCGAGAAAAATTCTTCTATTACTCGAGAAAAAGAAAGCAACTCGAGAAAAGATTTCTGTTTCTCGAGAAAGATCATCTGGTTCTCGAGAACTATTCTTGGGCTTCTCGAGTTATGTCTTTGGCTTCATGGAGAAAAAGACTTCGAAAAATTATGAGCTAAATTTTAAGGTTACTTGAGAAAGAGTCAAGACCTACTCGAGTACTGCATGGATTTCTCGAGAACTATACTTGGCTTTCTCGAGAAAAAGACTTCTGCTACTCGAGTACCTGACTAAGCTAACTCGAGTAATACATTTAATTTTACTCGAGTAATACCTAAACTTTCTCAAGTAAAATATTTAGAAAAATTTTGTTGACTGAAAAGTGATTTTCTGTTAATAAACCAGCAACAAGGCTTTCTCCCATAACTTTAGTACTTTAAAAAGAAGTGTGTCCCAATAGAGAGGTTACACATGAGTCAACTTCATAGATCACACAATGAGGAATTACAATGTATAGTCCTGTGTTTGGTGACCCATTGTAAACTGACATTGGTCTATACTTGGCAATTATAACCTGCAAGCACTCAACTTGAAAAGGCATCAAATACAAACTTAATTCATCTTAGTTCAAGAGTGATTTCATACAAATCTAGGTTATTGTGGATACAATACCCAACAATCTTACCCTATTTGTAGAAGTCAGAACCCTCTACACTAAGGTGAATTACATCAAGATAAACAAATACAATGAATAATAAGTACAGTAAATGGAAGAAATGCTATGAAATAGAAGATTTAAAGCATTAAAATTTAAAGATTTATATATAGATATTGTCTAGGAAAAAAGTCCTATTCAAAAAATTCTCATATAGAAAATTTCTGATCATCTTCAATTACTTCTTTCTCTATTGTTGATGCAGCCTCTGATATTTATCTTCTTGTCTCTGGAAGTACATGAACGGCTTGGGAAAGCACTTAGGTGGTCTGGGAGGAGCAGTAGGGTCTTCACGACTATACTTTCTATCATGAAGTCTTCTTAGAGTCATGGAGTTTTCATACTACATCCATTCAATGTGAGAATAATAGGTATCCTTGTACCTACTGAATTCCACCACTAGTCTTAAAGTATCTAGGATAATTGATTTAGATGTAGGTCTCCATACTTCAGCAAATTCTTGTTCTGCATGTTCTGCCATAGGAGTGGACCTGCTTCCAGAAGCAACTTCACCATACTTTCTTCTCTTAGGAATCTGTACTTCAGGAGGTACTTGTTGAGACACATCAGCTTGTTTAGAATTCCATACTTGTGAATAATTTTCAGGAGGTGGAGCTTCGTAAAATTCAGGATGTGGAGAGAATGTCAGCCTTTGAGCATTTACATCCAAGCTAGCTGGAGGTGCTGTTGTGGGATCAACTGAGAAGTCAGGGAAGATCAGATTATGCATCCACACTGCAGTGTCATAAGTATAAAGCTTTGTACTCTTAATTTCCTGTAGCACTGATGTTTGAATCTCTTTAAGTTGATTGTCCCATAGATCTTGCATCTTTTTGATTTTATTATCTATCTGTTCCTTTACTTTCTCCTCCCCCTTTCTGACTTCTATGGAGCTTCATCTTTGAATGTGCCAACTTCCTCACAAGTCTTTAAATTGTTCTCTTGAGCTTTCTTTTCCAACTGAATCTGGTTATTTGCGAGAGTGACAGATTGATCCATTACCTCACCAATACCGGTAATAGTATGGTCTATAGCTTTGCCTCCAATTTGTAGCAGCCTTTTGAATTCATCAGTATTGCTCTGGATTTCTGCAAATCCTTGGCTCATTTCCTTTTCCAAAGCAGAGACCTTATCTGTGAGAACTTGAATGGAGGTATCAAAATATTCTCTTTGCTTAGCCATCATGGATTTTATTTTTCTTAAGATATTATCTTCAGTAATGATTTCAGTCTAAGGAGGTGGAGGAGGTTGAATTGGAGCTGTCAAGGGAGATACTTCTTCAAGGAGCATAATAGATGTGGAGATCTGTTTTCTTCTAGCAGTAGTTATTTCATCTTCAACATCATCACCTAGGAAAGTGGGAATGTTGAAGTGTAGGCTTGGGAGAGGTGGTTCAGCAGCTTCAGGAGATAATTCTTCAGTATCAGAAATTGAAACTATCTCTTCAGCTTCAGGAGATAATTCTTCAGTCAGATGGATTTTCTGGTTTAGATGGTTCTGGTTGAGAAGATTCTGGTTGAGATGGTTTTTCTAATTGAGATGGATTTTCTTCAGGTAGATGAGAGAGAGTTTCTTTAGTGGTGAGTTCATCGATCATCCTGTCAATGTCATCTATTGTAGAGATTTTTTGATCACCTACCTGGGCATCAGTATGAAGTTCTTGATCAGACAGGGCAACAACAATAAAATCTGAGCCAACTTCTTGGACAGAAGTGCCCTTTGCAACAGCAGATGGAGCTATATCTTCTTCTAAAACTGTATGTCCCGCAGCTGGGGGAGTTGTTACCTGGGCTTGAGTATCAGTTTGGACTGTGGCTAGAGTTTGAACTTGAGCAGGCTGCACTTGTATAGATGGAGTAGGCTCCCCATCAATAGATGGACCATCTATGCCAGTTATTTGATGAGAGAGGGGAGATGGGGTCCTGACTTCATCTACAACTGACCTTGGAGATGGAGGGGCTTGGTCTGGCCTTTGAAGTTTGATTTGCCATCTTTGGATGGAGGTTATTGAAACCTTCTTCGTGTGATGAATGGCCATGCCCTTATCCAAGGTAAAAATATCTGTCCTTAGTTGATTTTGATAAAGAGACATAGTTGGGGCTTTTTATACTCTCTTTGATCTTGTAAAAAATCATCTCCCATTGAAAATTCTTTCTACAGATTACAATAGTCATCATGTCAAAGAAATCAGAAGTGATGTAACTTATTGAACTGGTTCGGCATAGTAGAACTTTTCCCAGAATATCTGCGAGTAGCTTGCTCTCTACATTCATGTGTTGTCGGCAAACTGTGAAGATTGAGTTGGGAAGGCCACAAAAATTGTAATCCCTTTCATAGTCTTTCCTTACTAGGTCATCTTCATCGTCAATCACGGGCAACCGCAAAAATTGAGAAATAGAGGTTGATGTCATCTTTACCTTAATGTCTCGTACCTTGGTTTTCAGGAATTTATCATTCCGCTTGACCTTGGCATTCTTGAAGAACTCTTCCATATAAGAAATAAGAACTTTGCACGGGTGTTGAAGAAAAAGGTTCAGTCTAGCGGTGTCGAGCAGTATAAGGACATTTCTGAAGTCGTTAGAAATATCTGCTATTCCAGTTGAAATAAGTTCGCTGACGATGCCTATCTTTGATACAGGAGCCATGGATTGAAGAACAAAACTTCTGCTAGCTGACGAGAAGAGGAACACGGTTATTTGCTAGAGGAGCGGCAGTGATGAAGAATACGAATGGTTTTCTCGAGAATGAGATTTTGAAATTCGGGATTTGGAATTTTCTGGACTTAATCTATTTATATAAACCCTAAATCTTGAAAATTAAGGAAAGAAATAATAATAAAATACCTGAAGTATGGCGGTTGGAGTGCCTGGGTGCCAATATCGAAATTTGAACTTTGAGAAAATTTTGCATCTGATTTCTCGAGTGAAAGATCATTTCTCGAGAAGAGGCTTTCTTGTTCTCGAGTAGGTATATCTTTTCCGAGAAGCAAAACCTGATGTTTTTTAGAATAAAGTTGGGACTCGAGTAATGAAATCTATACTCGAGTAATGAAGTTGTCCTCGAGAACTGAAGTCCAGACTTAGAATTTTCTTGATTTTGAAAAGTAATTAGATAATTGAACTTTGCTGAGTGGCCCTTTTCTTCAGCATTCCTTGTTAAGCATATCAAGTTCTATTTTTGAAGAACGAGAACTTTGTCTCGTCCAGTGGCTTCGTGAATATGTCTGCAACCTGCATGTCAGTTGGAACATACTGGAGATTGATCTCTCCATGCTCCACATGCTCCTTGATGAAATGGTACCTCAGCTCTATGTGCTTTGTCTGGTTGTGAGAGACTGGG
Organism: Platanthera guangdongensis; assembly: GCA_039583875.1. Lineage (NCBI taxonomy): Eukaryota > Viridiplantae > Streptophyta > Magnoliopsida > Asparagales > Orchidaceae > Platanthera > Platanthera guangdongensis. The sequence continues at coordinate 184,339,687 of CM077152.1, read as the reverse complement.
TTGTTGGCTATAACAATTACACTGGAGGAGTCATAGAACAGTGGGATGTCCTTGACCTTCAAGTTATAGTCTTCAAGTTGATTCTTGATCCAGAGTAATTGTGCACAACAACTGCCAGCAGAAATGTATTCTGACTCGGTCATTGAGATTGTGACAAAATTTTGCTTCTTGCTGCTCCATGAGATGAGTCTCCTTCCAAGGAATTGGCAAGTCCCAAAAATGCTTTTTCTATCATCTTTACTACCTACAAAATCTACATATAAAAATCCAATTAGCTCACTATCATTACTTCTTGGGTACCATAAGCTAAGATTTGGTGTGCCCTGAAGGTATCTCAAAAGCCGCTTTGCAGCAGTGTAATGAGATTTCTTAGAGTTCACCTGATATCTAGCGCACACACATGATGAAAACATGATGTCTAGCCTACTAGTAGTTAGGTAGAGCAAGGATCCAATTATGCTTCTGTACTTGGTTTCATCAAAAGGTTCCCCTTTCTCATCCTTGTCCAGAGACATAGCTAAACCCATTGGAGTAATCATGGAGGTTGCACTCTCTATTCCGAATTTCTTTATCAACTCTTTAGTGAACTTCGTCTGAGAGATGAAAATTCCATCCTCAGATTGTTCCCCTGAAGTCCTAAGAAATACTTCAGCTCTCCCATACTGCTCATTTCAAACTTCCCTTGCATAAGTTTGGAAAACTTCTTGCAAAGGTTGTCGTCAGTAGAACCAAAAATGATTTCATCGACATAGATTTGCACTAGCAAAATCTTGCCTTTTACTTCCCTAAGAAATAATGTCTTGTCTATTTTTCCCCTTGTGAACTTGTTCTCAAGAAGAAAGTTAGACAGTATTTCATACCAAGCTCGTGGAGCTTGTTTCAAATCGTATAGTGCTTTACATAATAAATAAATAAAATCAGGGATCAACGAAACCTGGAGGTTGTTCCACATACACTTCTTCCTTTATGTCACCATTAAGGAAGGCTGACTTCACGTCCATTTGGTAGACAGTGAAGCCTTTGAATGCAGCATATGCAAGGAACAACCTAATTGCTTCCAGTCTTGCCTCTGGAGCTTATGTCTGATCGAAGTCGATCCCTTCTTCTTATTTGTACCCTTTAGCGATGAGTCTGGCTTTGTTCTTGATTAAGGTTCCAAATTCATCCATCTTGTTCCGGTAGACCCAATTTGTTCCAATCACATTCTTTCCTTTGGGTCTTGGCACAAGCTTCCAGATTTGGCAACATTTGAACTGATTTAGTACTTCTTCCATTTCCATTACCAAATATGCATCCTTGTTTTCTTCCTCAAACTTCTTTGGTTCAACCTGCGAGAGAAAACTCAAATACAAATTCTCATTAGTTGTACCTCTACGAGTGCTGACACCATCACCAGGGTCTCCTATGATTTGATCAATTGGGTGATCCATTAAGTGTATACGCTCTAAAGTCCTTGCATCTTGAGCTTCCTCTATCACTAGAGTGATTTAATCAGCTTGAATGACATCCTCATCATGGTGATCAACCTCTCCAATTGGGGTTGGAAAGGTGATCTTGATGAACTCTTGACACTTTTCTTTAACTGGCTCATCCAAGCTTAATTCCTTTAGTTTTGAACCTACATCTTCAACAAACACACTAGAAGAGCTGCTTTGTAGCAAGCTCGTCTCATCAAATACAACATTAATAGATTCTTCTACGACCAGGGTTTTCTTGTTAAAAATCCTATATGCATTACTATGACAACTATATCCTATGAAAATACCTTCATAACTCTTTTCACTGAATTTAGTTATGTGATACTTCCCATTGTTAAGTACGAAGCATTTACTACCAAAGATTCTAAATTAAGAAATAGCCAGTTTCCTACCCTTTAGTAGTTCGTAAGGTGTTTTATCATGGTTCTTATTTATGAGTGCTCTATTTTGCACGTGACAAGCAATGTTGCGACTTCAGCCTAGAAGTATTTTGGTAGTGAGACATCACTCAACATGGTTCTGCAGGTCTCTATGAGTGTTCTATTCCTTCTATCACCGACTCTGCTCTGTTGAGGAGTACGAGAAGAGGAAAACACATGAAAGATACCTATGCTTTCACAGAATTCTATCATGGCACCAGATTTGAACTCTGTTCCATTGTCACTTCTGATTTTGACAACTGAGCAGTTGTATTCATTCTGGATCAGACTGACAAAATTAGTGAAAATATCGAAAGTATCTGACTTGTGTTTTAGAAAGAACACCCAGGCAAAACGAGAGTAGTCATCTACAATAACCAGTATATAATACTTACCTCCCAAACTTCTAATTTGGAGGGGACCGAACAAGTCCATATGAAGTAGGTGTAAGCACCTATTAGAATCTTTGCCAATAATGCTTTTAAAGGTAGCCCATGTTTGCTTACCTTTTACGCATGCGTGATAAGGTCTAACTTTATCGCACTTAACATTGGGTGCATCACATACTAAATTAAGAAAAAATAATTTATTAATAGTTTTGTAATTTATATGTGCTGATCTCTTGTGCCATTAGTCACCAAGAGACACACTATCTTTTGTCAAAAATCACATTTGTGTAGAAGAGTCTATGCAAATAAAATTTAAACAAAATATAGTTCTACTACGAGTGCCTGATAGAATCGTTTCTAAGTTATCTATCGATTTTATCAAGCACTTGTTTGCATGAAATTATACTATGTATCTTTTATCGTAGAGTTTTCTTATGCTTATAAGATTATGTTCTAATCCTTCAGCATAAGCCATATCTAAAAAGGATACACTATCGTTAGTGTTCATACCGTAGCCTTTTGTGATTCCCCTGTCAGAACCTCCAAAGATAACCTTTGGACCATTCACAACTGGAGAGTACTTCTGAAGAAGACTTCTTGTCTTGGTCATGTGCTGAGACCATCCACTGTCCAAATACCAGATAGGCGATTTGTTGGCCTTTGGACGTACCTGCAAAAATAGAATCAGTTTACCTTATGAGCCCAAACGCGTTTGGGTCCTTGGTTATTTGTCAGTATGCTCCCTATAGGAGTGTTAACATTACGAGTGCTCTGCCTCGTATGATTAACTAGAGAAGTTTTAAAACATCTGGTATTAAACCAACAATCTATGATAAAATGACCAACTTTACTGCAATACCAACAGTCGAACCTGTTTTACCATTTCCAAGTCTCCTGCTTGACCTTTTGAACGTGTGGTATATCAAGGGCGGATGATCTGGAGGTAGAAGCTTCATGATGATGGCACTCACAAGCCTTTTTAAACTACGTTTCCTTGGGTAGAACTGGCTTGGCCTTAATTTCCTTCTTCATATTATGGCAATGAACGTATGGACCATAGTATTTCATTTGTATTTCCTCATAAGGTGCCTTGAATACACTTTCACCAAATTTTCGGGGACGGGTCCATCCTTGGTACCGTGACTTAGGCTCTACATAAGTAGGCCTGCAAAACTGACTCTACGATGAGTCAAAATCAAATTCATTTGTTGGGAAGATGACCTTCTTAAACAAAGTTTGATCCTAAGGAGATTTCCCTTTCTCCTCGGCTAAAGCTTTCATAGCAGCCTTATTTCTTCTTTGAGCTTTATTCCTCCTAGAAGATTTACTATGAGCAGCCACATGGCCTAAGAATGCTCCTTTAGCCTTGTTGATGCGCGAAAACGGCACCGCCTAGTTAACATGGAGGGGGTGTGTTTGATCTCACAAGCTAGGAGAGGAAGAGGATGAAGGATGCGGGGGAATAGGAAGCTTCTGAGTGCTCGAGAGTGGAGCAAGCGCTTATCTGAGGGTTGCGGGGATAGAGAAGAGTTTTGCTGAGAGCAGCAGAGGAGGTTGATCAGTAGCTGTCGAGCAGATGGTTACTTGGACGGTTGACACCGAGAGGGAGCTGTGCTGAGCTGATATTGTCCGCCCGCTGCTAGGGTGGCGGATGCTGGAGGCTAAGCGACAAACTATAAGGAGAATCCGTAGAGTCCGCCTCTGCTGAACTGAGCGAGCATTAAGGATGCGAGCTGAAGAGTGCCCGCTGAGTCCGTAGAGTCCGCAGTAGGCTGCGCGGTCTGGGACTGCCTTGAGGATGTTCTGCTGCCTGGCAGGCTGGAAGGAGTCCACCACTACTGACCGAGTCCGCACCTAGACTGCGGACTGAGAGAGGTTGACCTTGCCGCTGGAGAATAGCAGGTGGAGGCAAAGGAGAGGCAGACTGCATAGCAAGTCCGCGGAGTCCGCCTCTGCTGATAAGTTGAGTGCTCTTATGATGGGATGGAGTGCCTGACTGTTGAAGCTGTTGGGGTTCACCAATGAAGGTAGACTGGAAGTCTTGATCGCACTTCGAGTCCGCCGAGCTCGCGAGGAACTAGGTATTGCTGCTGATCTTCACGGGTAGCCGGAGAGCGAGTGTCCGTGCTCTTCAGGCCGGCAAAAGGAGTTGGCTGCTCATGCTGTTAGTGGCCAAGGGCTGAGCAACCTACCAGGCTGACGAGGCAGGCCATGCGTGTTGGCGAGCTGGCTGGTGGCCTGCAGGCAGGTCGCCACTGTTGTTTTGGTAGTTGGAGCGGTCTAGTTTCCTTAAAGAGCGACCTGCAGGAGCGGGCTAAGGAAGTCCAATTCCTGCAAGGGATGCAGCTTGTTACCGACCTGGGCGGATAAGGAGTTGAGTCCGGCAAAGAGAGTCCTGCGGAGACAACCTTGTGGTTAAGCTGAAAAGGGGGCGGCCTGCACAGGCGCATTATAGGAGCAGTCCGCGACCCCTGCCGACCAAAGGAAGGCATGCGGCCCGGGCGGTTAGACCGCTGAGACCGCCCAAGACGCGCGGCCTGAGCGGACAAAGAATTTAGTCCGCCCACACTAAGAAGCGACCTCCAGGAGGAACCTGTAGCAGGCCACTACCGGCAAGCTAGCTGCCTTGGGAAGGATCGCCGATTTTAGGGTTAACATAATCCGTGCACTTTTTAAAGTTCCGAATAGAACTTCGAAAAAGTAGGAGACCCACGAAAATCGTGATCCACCCCAAAGGAAAATAAAGGGGTAAGGAGAGATAGAACCTGATGCCTCTCCTTATGAGTTTGGTTCTGCCTGTCTTTTTCCTGCAAGAGGAAAGTTAGTGTAGGCATGTATGGGAGGTACTTCTTGTCTGTACCTGGGTTTGCCTTTGCAAAACGAAGAAGATTTTTCTTCTACTGAGTTCTGCAAAATGAAAGTGAAAACATAGGAGCATAATAACTTGCAAGTACCTGATGGAGGCTTGAAAGCACCTGTTATCCTCTGTAAAAGTAAGGGTGAGGAGTATACAAGAAAGAAAAATGAGCTGCAAGGACCTGAAAGGAACTTGCAGGTCTTTGCTAGTTTCTGCAAAAGTGAAGTTAGAGACAAATTCGGGAGTAAAGAAAGCCGCAAATACCTGAAGGCAACTTGCAGGTATCTGCTGGTCTCTGCAAAAGAAGAGTTAGAAGCAGATATGTATATAAAGACTAGGCTGCAAGTACCTGGATATGACTTACAGGTGCCTGCTAATCACTGCAAAGAGAAGAGTGAGTAGCAGACACAATATAATGAGTTAAGCTGCAAGTACCTGAGATGGGCTTGCAGATGCTATCTGTTGATGAGACAAGATCGATATGATCACATAACATAGGAAATGCCTGATACACTCTGCTGATAATTGAATGAAGATCAATCCAAAACAATGATCTTCTAGATTAGAGGCATCCTTGCTATGAAGTCCATATCGATAAGAAGAGATTATCTTAGTTAGACTTCGCTAGCATGGCTTGACGATCAAGGAGAGTTAGATGCTTTGATCAGTGTTTGATGCCATTAGCATTAGATAATAGTAATGAATAGCTCTGTGATTCTTCATCTGATAGCGCTTAAACAAGCAGCGAATAAAAGATGAGAGTAATAAGGCTTATACAAGTAGAGAGCTTGTAAGTCATCATCAGATAGAGCATTGAGCAAGCAATGCATATAAGATGAGCATAAGCAAAGATGATTGTTGGAAATCCTTTTGGTAGGTTGGATTAATCTGTTCACCTGTGAAAGAGGCAGTTGATAAAAAAGAGGCCTATACTCGGAAATGACCAAGAAAGACTGGATGCTGCCACAGGAGATCACCCGTGGGCCTTATGCATCGCTTACAGGTCATCACGAGTATAGTCCTACTCAAAGCGAGCTGGCCGCGCATCCTCTAGGAGGGAAAAATAGAAAAGCTAGGGGAAATCCTGAGAAGGATCGCTAGATGCACTGATCACATGCTTCGGGTTACTACGTCACTGATCAATGAGACTGGTTGCGCCAAGAGGCCTATAGCTTGTCTGTGGATTGATCAGTGAAGTTGAGGACCCCGCGAAAGCATGGATTGAGAGAACTTAGAGAGCGTTCGGCCATCATAGTTGTGAGATGATCGAAGAGACAAGGCTACGCTTGGTCATCATTGCTTGTCAAGCAAAGATCACTGTACCTGTAATGTATCCTAACGGAGCACAACAGAGCTAACACATGGGGCCTCCTAGCACGCGCTCTGTGTCAGATGCTGGCTAGGATCCAAAGTCCAGTATTCCACCACATGAGAGTTGGATAGCCCCCACTACACACATACGCAAAATCTCCCTGCAATATGTTGTCACTGTGGTCTTACGCCGGAATCCAATTCTGAGGGGGCCTATAGCAAGACTTGGCGACATCTCAGTGGCTCCGTGATCTTTTGGAAAAGAGAGAATAGAGAAGGAAGCATTACAAGAAGGGAACTGTGTCAGTATGAGATCCCTGATAAAAGCTTTATTGAAAAACATGAAATTTCACTTAGAAGTGCTTTGATATGAGAATTTTTGAAAGCATAAGGGGCAGAATCAACCGATCACAGTTGTGAAGAAATTGAAGAACTATGAAGTCCTTTGCCAGCTTAGAATAGCCTTCCAAGCTCGCCCTCATCATCGGCATCGAAGGTTTCAATGGCTTTGCGAACAACGAGGAGAGGGGTCTCTTCGACTAGGCTCACTCCTCTTGAGGAGCAAGGAATGTCTACAACTTCCTCGCCCTTTGAGGTTGCTCGATCAGGGCGATCATCTTTGGGAAGCAGGTCACAAATCTTACCCTGCCGGAGCATCCTTTGCATCAGTAGGCTGAGTGCTCTGTAGTTCTCAGTCAAGTGGCCTAACTCTTTGTGGAACTCGTAGTATGGCTCTGAGTCTCTTGATCTTTGATCAACCGATCGATATGGCCTTTTGTAGTTAGCCTTAACCTTCATGATTTGGCTCACTTCTTGCATGGCTTCATCTAGTTCAGATTCATGCAAGTCATCATCTTGTTGTTGATAGACTGCAGCTGTTTGAGAAAATGGAGCTAGTGGTAGCAATGAATCTTGAGCACGATCACGGCTCGGGAAAGGGTATCGATGGCGCTGAAATCATTTTACCTTCCTCGAATGAGTTGGGAAATCATTGTGAGGAGACCTCAGAGGCTGCTTGTGAGAAGGATCTTTCTCTGATATGAGCTTGGAGACGAAGCCTGGGTTGCTCTTTTCGCCTCCGATGCATGAGTTGGCTAAGGCAATCAAAACTTGGTATGTCCTAGGCGCTCAGACATTGGCTTCAAACTTGAGAGGCCCTTCACGGAGACTGTGGATATGTGCCACGTGGAACATTTCTTGGCTAACAATCTCGATGTCCAAGATTTGTCTTTGGAATCGATCAACGAACTGAGACCAAGTTTCATTGCCACGCTGCTTGGTCTCAAAGAGGGATTTAGGGCCACCCTTTCTCTTTGTGGAAGTAGAGAATCTGAGCAAGAACTCCCTTCGCAGATCAGCAAAGGAAGTGATGGAGTGACGGCAAAGACCATAGAACCAGTCCCTCACTTGACCATCAAAGGTAGTGACAAGGAGCTTGCACTTGGTTTCATCTGAGAGTGTTTTGAGAGCAACGTCTGACTAGAAAGCTTGGAGATGCTTTACTGGATCAGTCTCTCCGGTATAGATTGGTAGCCGGGGCTCTCTGAAGTTAGCTAGAGTTGGTTCATGGCGAACGTTCTCTGCAAATGGCGAAGGCTCTTCTTGCTCTCCTATAACATAAGGATAAAAAGGAGCATAAACTGCAGCTGCAAAAGAAGCAGGAGGATAAAAGGGAAAAGTTGATGTAGGAGGAGCAAAGGTAGAAGCTGCAGGGTAAGGATGACTTCCCTGAAAATTGAGAAATCTAGCAGGACTTCCTCGGGCTGCTTCCCGGAAGAAGTTTTGGCGAGCAACAAACTCTTCAACTTGAGGTCGCAAAGGTGATGCAGGCCCTTGCGGGAAGGTTTCTATACAAGGAGGATAGACTGGCGGGCAAGCTAGAGGGTAAGCTTGCTAATGCTCCAATATTGGTGCTAGATTGACTGGAGCAGCTGAATCATTTGGAGCCACTTCAGGTTGAGAGTCTAGTCGTTGCGTGATCATAACGAGCATTTGGTTGATCGCTTGGAATTGCTTAGCATTCTCACGGCGCGATTGCTCAAAGGCCTCCCTGAGAGGGTCATCTCTAGGACTTGGAGCAAAGTTCCCGGCTTGCTGATGATCTGACATGGCTAACTGTCGGTGTTCACCGTCTGTTCGGATCTGAAGGCCGCGTGTTAACTATTGATGCACGAAAACGGCACCGCCTAGTTAACACGAAGGGGGTGTGTTCGATCTCACAGGCTAGGAGAGGAAGAGGATGAAGGCTGTGGGGGAAAAGGAATCTTCTAAGTGCTCAAGAGTGGAGAAAGCGCTTGTCTGAGGGTTGTGGGGATAGAGGAGAGGTTTGCTGAGAGAATCGGAGGAGGTTGATCTGGAGCTGTCGAGCAGACGGTTAGTTGGACGGTTGAGCGGAGAGTGAGCTGAGCTGAGCTGATATTGTCCGCCCGCTGCTGGGGTGGCGGATACTGGAGGCTAAGTGGCGGTCTGCAAGGAGAATCCGCAGAGTCCTCCGCTGCTGGACTGAGCAAGCGTTAAGGATGCGAACTGAAGAGTGTCCACTGAGTCCGTAGAGTCCGCAGGAGGCTGTGCGGTCTGGGACTGCCTTGAGGTTGTTCTGCTGCCTGGCGGGTTGGAAGGAGTTCGCCACTACTAACCGAGTTCGCACCTAGACTGCGGACTGAGGGAGGTTGACCCTGACGCTGGAGAAGAGCGGGTGGAGGCAAAGGAGAGGCAGACTACGTAGGGAGTCTGAGGAGTCTGCCGAGTCTGCCTCTGCTGACAAGTTGAGTCCGCTTATACTGGGATGGAGATCCTGGCTGTTGAAGCTGTTGGGGTTCACCAATGAAGGCGGACTGGAAGTCTTGATCGCACTTCGAGTCCGCCGAGCTCGCGAGGAACTGGGTATTACTGCTGATCTTCACGGGTAGCCGGAGAGCGAGTGTCCGCGCTCTTCAGGCGGGCTGAAGGAGTTGGCTACTCATGTTGTTAGTGGCCAAGGGCGGAGCGACCTGCCGGACTGACGAGGCAGGCCGCGCGTGTTGGCGAGCTGGCTGGCGGCATGCGGGCAGGTCAGTACTGTTGTTTTGGCGGTTGGAGCGGTCTGGTTTCCTTGAAGAGCGACCTGCAGGAGAAGGCTAAGGAAGTCCAATTCCTGCAAGGGACGCAACTTGTTACTGACCTGGGCGGATAAGGAGTTGAGTCTGACAAAGAGAGTCCTGCGGAGACAACCTTGCGGTTAAGCTGAAAAGTGGGCGGCCTGTAGAGGCGGACTGCAGGAGCAGTCCGCGGCCCCTGCCGACCAAAGAAAGGCGTGCGGCCTGGGCGGTCACATCGCTGAGACCGCCCAAGCCGTGCGGCCTGAGCGGACAGAGAACTTTATCTGCCCACACTAAGAAGCGACCTCCAGGAGGAACCTGGAGCAGGCCGCTACCTGCGAGCTGGCTGCCTTGGGAAGGATCGCCGATTTCGGGGTTAACAAGCCTGAGTAGAGAATTCAACAACAAATGGAAGGACTGTCTTGGGCTTGGAGAAACTTTCAACCAGCTTCTTTTCAGCGGCAAGTTTTTCTTCCAATTACTTGATGATTTTCTCCTTCAGGTTTAGGTGCTCGAGAGCTTTATTATATTCTTCGATCGCGACATCGAATTCCTTTCTGAGTGAGTCCATCCTTTTGACTTCCTCTCTTATAGTGCTCTCCTCAGCCTTAACCGATTTGATCTCCTAGTCCTGAGTTCTCTCTACTCTTTGACATAAGCCTTGATTAATTCATTGTATTGAGTCATGAGTTCAGACTCATCATTAGAAGAACAGTCCTCATGATCATGGTCTGAAGCATCAGATTCCGAGAGAGGGGGTGTGAGAATTTACCTTCCCAGTGTACTGGGGTTCTTCTTCCTCGTCTGTCTATACCATCTTCCCAAAGTAGGCTTCTTCTTCCTCACCTGACCCAGATGAGTCAGTTTCACTGAGTGTCTTGGCCTTCTTGGCTACTAGGCTTCTTTCAGATTTCTTTTTACTATAGGTTGATTTATTTTCTTCTCTTCTTCCACCCTCTTTCTTCTTGTGCGGGCAATCAACAATTACGTGCCTTGGCTTATTACAACAGTAACAAATAATGTCAGATGAAATATGTTTGTTCAATTTAGAGGTATACCTGTCGTGGCTACTTGAGCTTTTCTTATGACGATCACCATCATGACGTGATCTTCTGGAGGAAGTGTCTTTGCCTTTCCATTGCTTCATTTTATTCAGGAATGTTTTGAACTATCTAGAGAGTAGGGAGAACTCTCCATCTGATAGTTCTGAGCCCGAGGTGCTTGGCTCCGAGTCTTCTTCTTCACTTTCTTCCTGTGCAGGAGCAACAGATGCAGCTTTAACTTTCCTTGAGCTATCTGCCTTTACTGCAGCAGGCTTCTCCTTTGATGAGGATCTGTTTCCCTCTTCTTCAGCTTTTCTTATATTTATTTGAAGCTCCTATGACATCAGCTTTCTGAAGAGGTTCTGAGGATCAGTCTCAACTAGCTTTCCATACTCCCTTATGACACATATATTGTTGTCCCATTCCTTTGTTAAGGATCTTAGGAGCCTATCATTTAATTCTACGTTAGTTAAGACTCGGCCATAGTTCCTTAGGCAGTTGACCATTTCGAAAAAAAATTTCATAAGTGTCCGCTATAGTGTCTTTGGGGCCTTGCCTGAAGGCCTCATACTTATGGTTCAAAAGAGATCTTCTATCATCCCTTAATTCTTCGCTTCCGTCCATCAACACGATCAGCGACTGCCACATCTCTTTGGTAGATTGGCAGTGAATGAGATTTTGTATCATCGAATCATCGAATGAACTTGCGATGATATTTTTGGCCTTCTTGTCTAGAGATACAAGTTCAATCTCATTTTTATCTAGATCCATAAGCTTCTTTGGTACTTGCTTTGAAGAATCAGTAGTGGAGGCCGTCATAAGTATTTAGGGGTCTTCTTCCACAATCATGAAAATCTTTGGATCAACTACTTCCATGAAGAACTTCACTCTTTCTTTCCATATGGGGAAGTTTCCCTTGGTGCATACGAGAAGTTTAGCAAAATCCTTGACTCTGTCCATGCTTGTACACTCTAAGACAACTAGCGGCAGATCTGTTCAAGATGTTAACCTTTTCATGAACAACCTCCCTCTGATACCAATTGAAAAAGTATAGTTGTCTAACTAAATCACCTAGACAAGGGTGAATAGGTGAGTTCTACTTCTTTTTGCGGAATAAAAATTATACGAGAGATGCGCAGAAAATAAATAAGCAAACCACAGATGACACCAAAGTTTATAGTGGTTCCCCGATCTTGGGTACATCCACTTTCCACCTCACTGATTTAGCAACACACTAGACTCGGCTACTTCACTATTCTCTCGGATTGAAAACAATCCTACAACTCGGAACAACATTCCTACAACTCGAAGTAAAACCACTGCTACAACAACTCGGACAACAACTCCTACAAACTAGAAGAATAACTCATACAATCTCGGAGAATAACTCCTACAAGTATAAAAATGAATTTACAAGAAATACACAAACTTGTTTGCACAGATCTGACTGATTCTCGTCCTCTTCCTTTTTGAAAAATCATAAAGCTCTGTCAAAAAAGTTGAGGAAAAAAATCTGAGAACACTTCGATCTGAGAAAGTAGGATCACCACGATCAATGAGAAGATTTGGAGATGTTGAAAATCTTGATCAATTGAATCCTTCTTGTCTGAATTCCTGGATCGAGAAGTTTGACGAAGAAGAAATTGTCTAGTCTGCGGCGACGGAGCTTCCCGATTTAGAATCTTGAAAAATGATTCAGAATACTTGAAAATTCTTCTTCTTAGGGTTTTTCGATTCTGACATGACCTTTTATATGTCTTACATAACGGTCTGATTACACTAAATACAATCCACGTGGACCAATAAACAGTTAATCAAATTTTAAATTAAAACCGTCTGACACTTAAAGAAATTCATAATCAGATCACCAATTCTCGAGAGAAATAAGAATTACTTGAGTATGAATTCTGTTTCTCGAGAAAAGATATAAAGTTCTCGATAAGAAACACTTAAGGAAAATATAGAGGATGAGTTCTAGTTTCTCGAGAATGAATAGACTTACTCGAGAAAAAATTCTTCTGTTACTCGAGAAAAATTCTTCTGATACTCTAGAAAAAGAAAGCAGCTCAAGAAAAGATTTTTGTTTCTCGATAAAGAACATCTTGTCCTCGAGAACTATTCTTGGCCTTCTCGAGAAATGTCTTTGGCTTTCTCGAGAAAAAGACTTAGAAAAATTCTGAGATAAATTTTAAGGTTACTTGAGAAAGAGTTAAGACCTACTTGAGTACTGCATGGCTTTCTCGAGAACTACACTTGGCTTTCTCGATAAAAAGACTTCTGCTACTCGAGTACCTGACTAAGCTAACTCGAGTAATACATTTAATCTTACTCGAGTAATACCTAATCTTTCTCGAGTAAAATACTTAGAAAAATTATGTTGACTGAAAAGTGATTTTCTTCTAATAAACCAGCAACCAGCCTTTCTCTAATAACTTTAGTACTTGAAAAAGAAGTGTATCCCAAATGAGAGGTTACACATGATTCAACACCATGGATCACACCATGAGGGATTACATTGTATGGTTCTATGTTTGGTGACCCATTGTAAGCTGACATTGGTCTACATTTGATAATTATAACCTACATGCACTCAACTTGAAAAGACATCAAATACAAACTTAATTCATCTTAGTACAAGAGTGATTTCATACAAATCTAGGTTATTATGGATATAATACCCAACACAGGTTGCTCTTTGTTCACTGGTTAAACAGGTTGTCTAATAAACAATGACAGGTGGACAAAAGACAGGATGCTAACGGTGTAGAAATCTACTTAAGTCTAGATGCATTGAGTGAAGGCAGTTCACTAAATGCTAGATGTCTTTAAGCGTTGAGTAAAGCCTAGACAGTCAAAGCCTCAGCATTGCCAAAGCAAAAATCTGGTTGAGTCAAGAAGTATTGAGTGAAGGCAGTTCACTGAACGCCTAGATCCAGAAGAATTGAGTAAAGCTCAAATAGTCAAAGCCAGAGAGAAGCTGACAAGAATTATGGCTAAGTCAAGAAGCATTGAGTGAAGGCAGTTCACTCAATGCTCAGAAGAGAAAGCGTTGATAGAACACAGTTCAGTAAGAGTTGCGAGGTTGATGGACTTGGAAATCTGTCTAAGTACAGATGCGTTGAGTAAAGACAACTCACTCAACGCATATTCAACAAAACATCTGTCTAAGGATGGAAGCGTTGAGTGAAGGCAGTTCACTCAATGCCTATTTAATAAAACAGGCAAATGTAGAAAGCGTTAAGTGAAGACAACTCACTCAATGCCTTAATATAGAGAAAATCAATTAAATCCAGATGCGTTGAGTGATGAAGGAAAACTCAACGCCTTGCCAGTTAGACCACAATTATCGATAATCATTGAGTGATGAATGATCACTCAACGCCTGGTGGTGCAGAATTATTCCTAAGTGTTTTGGCATTGAGTGACAAGTTTTCACTCAACGCCTTTGCAAAATTGTCTAAATTTGGCTAAGTCCACTGGTGCTGAGTCATGATGATGTCAGCAGAAATTCAAATGTTGCGGGAACTGAACAATATATGATAAATGGTGCAGCTTGCCTATTGTATAATAATTAATGCAAAAGAAAAGTTGCAGTTATCATCTCCAGGTGGTCCCATTGCCCAAAGAGTGTGGGATGGCGGGATAGAAAAAGAACAGATCAAGGAAGAAGAAATCAACTTTCTAAACCATTATCTTTTGGAAATACAGAACTTCCTCTTCTTTCTCTGAACCTAGTTGCAATGCTTGAAGATTTTCTCCTTTCAGTGATCTAGAATTCCAGCAAGTTGGTTGTTGACATTTTCATATTCAACAACATGTTTAGAGAGTAATCTCTCTAAGGTAGAAGAAGGGACAGAGCAAGCCCTAGCTGCAGTTACTTCAAAACTTAAGCAAAACATTCTTGAATATCCATCCATGAAGCTATGAAGAAGATAAGACTTAGTTATATCAGTTCAGGAAGATGCAGAATCAGAGATATCTTCTCTAGAGTCATTCAACATCAACTACAAACCTTACTTTCTGTAGGATCTTAATTGATCTAAGTGTAAGACTAAAATATAAAGGCTGAGGTAGAATCTTTCTGCAGATCTGAGCTATAGGGCATTAGTGTCTGATTTGTAGGATCCTCCTATGAATTTGAGGTAGGGCTTGTGTGCCCGAGATGTAGGAGAGTTTCTCTCTGAGGTAGGATCTAGTGGTGGATTTGAGTGTAGGGATAACCTCCTAGACTGAGTGTAGGACTTTGAGATAAAGTCTGAGGTAGGGCCTGTGTGCCTGAGTTATAGGACAATAATTCTCTGAGTGTAGGCCCTTGGGCCTGAGTGTAGGACTTGGTGGAGTCCCAGAAATCTTGACAGATTTGTGTTGTAAGCTCTTGGAGCCAAGTTTGGAGAAGTTGGCCTTGTCTAACAAACTGTTAGAAAGGTGGGAGGGACAGTGGATGTACCTATACTCTGGGAACCACTATAAACAACTTGTGTGTTGATTGTGTGATCTTGAAAGCTAATCTAAACTAAAATACAACTCACCAAATTAGAAGAAAGTATCAAAAAGACAGAAAACCTTTTCACCCTCCCCCTCTAGGTGTTTTGCTACTCTTGAAACTAAAGTTTTTCAAGTGGTATCAGAGGGAGGTTGCTCAAACAGGACTTAACAATTTGAGCTGATCTCCATGTGTAGCTTAAGTATATTCTTTATGTGTTCAGGAGAGAACCATAAAGAGTTTTGTTCAATGAAGCATCCTATTTATAAGAAAGAGAGCTTTGGGATTTCGAAGGAGAGATTCAGGTTCTTCATGGAAGCATATGACCCCAGGATCTTCATAACAATGTAAGAAGTACCTTTCATCCCTATGAAGGTCTCAGCTCTGGATGGAAATATCCAGACACCTAAGAAGTATTCTGAGATGACCAAGGATGAGGTCATTCTCGCTGCAATGGATTAGAGGGCACAAAACATTATTGTGAGTGACATTGATAATTAAATATTATAGAACCTTGTCCACTGTAAAACTGCAAAGGAATTGTGGGAGACATTGATTGTCCACATGGAGGGCACTAAAGAAGTTAGGGATGACAGGAAATCCATATTGAATCAGGAATATGCGGCCTTCAGGCAGTGCAAGAAGGATAGCATAGCTGAGTGCTATGAAAAGTTCTTCAGAGTGATAAATGAGCTGAGGACCTATGGAAGAGTCTTCAACATTTATGAGTTGAATAACAAGTTTCTCAAATCTCTAACAAAAGACTAGGACACCAAGATATGTGCCATTAGAGAGGTGGCCAAGCTAGCTGAAACTCCTCCATACAAATTATTTGGAAAGCTGCTCTCCTATGAGATGTAACTATCTACCAGGAAGGAGGAGGAGACCACCAACAGATGTCAAGCCAAGGAGAAGATAGTGGCCTTCAAGGCTGAGAGCTCTAAGAAGAGCAAGGAGAGGATTTCCTCTTCACCAAAAAGGCATGCTGATTCAGACAGCTCTGAGTTAAGTTCTTTTGACAGCAACATGTTAGATGCGATATTTGTTGCCTTCTCTAAGCGGTTCCAGAAGATGATGAAGAGGAGGTAGTGGAAAAATAGACCTTCCTCTTCCTCTCTTTACAAGAAGGATCAAAACAAATACACGAAGAATTTATCTGAAGGAGACATGTTTTAAACTAAACCTAACAAACATAGTTCTTCTAAAATTGTATGTTATTATTGTAGCAAGCCTGGGCATACCATAGCTGACTGGCCAGTCAAGAGAAAAGAGACTGGTGAGAAGAAACATCACCACCAACAAGGCAAGAAGGAAAAGACCTTCATTGCCAAGAATGAGAAGAGCTGGAGTCAAAGTAACTCAACTTCTTCTGATTCTGAAGAAGAAGAAGCCTACATAGGGCTGTTTGTTGTTGTTGCTGATAAAGATGAAGACTATCCTGCTACAAGGATAGGTATCAGGGCCCCTCTGTCATACTCAAATAGTGACACTGAGGTGCATTAAGTTGAAAATATCAATTATGGGCTAATGTCCATGTCAGATGAAGAATCCAGCCAAGATTAGCCTGGTCCAAATAAGGTATATTCTCTTTCTAGCACCTCATCTGAATCTGACTATGAGACTAGTCCCAATTATGATGCACATTTTTCCTGTGATGAAGATGGGTCAGAATCTCAGGAAGATGTTAATCAACTAATTGACAAGTATGGTGCCCTTCTAGATGCTTTGAAAAAGAGCAAAAAGTTGGCCAGGAAACAAGCTGAGGAGATTGTCTCCCTATAGCTAGCTGCTTCCGTGCAGTCCGAGTCAGCATCCTTGCTGGATGAGATGAGGAGGGAAATCAGCCAACTGAAAACCATCTCAATCATCCAGATTGGAACTATCAGCCATAAGAACAAGATCGTTATGTATCTTGAAGAAAATCTCCTAAAAGAGAGGAAGCTTGTGACTCTGTACTCCAAGCCTAAATCACTGTTGGCACTCAGTGATACCTTCACTCACCAAACAAATAAGAAGGGACTGGGGTACATTGAGAGGAACACTGGAAGAAGGAATAGGATGAAGTGAAAGGCCCCTATTCAGCCTACTATCTCCTTTAAGAAAATTGTGATGCCATCCAATAGGTAAGACCAATAAAGCATATATGGTCACTAGCTGAATGGAAGATCCACTAGTGTGAACAAAAATGTTTACAGATATAGTGGAAGGAAGGCCATGGGATTAAGTTCCTTTAAGTCTCTCCATGATGAAATTCAGATGCCCCACTATGAACCATTTATTTTTGGTGCACCAGCCCCAACTCTTAGGAGTAAGGAAGTGACAAATAGTCAAGCTCCTCCAGCAAAAACTCAGACCAAAAGTAAGTCATCCAGCAAGCCTGACTTGGCTATCTCTGTGGAAATCAATAGCTTATCTTCTGTAAAGAAGACTACTATAAGTGGCATTCACAGTAAGCCAAGTACTTCTACTGGAAGACTTACCTTCAATCAGATCCTTACTGAAAGAAATATGAAGAGGGTTGTTGCTATACCTTCTGAACAATCAGCTGGTTTCAGCTTGTCTACAAGAGCTGTTCAGAAAAGGAGATATAATATTGATGAGTGTTGGTGTTGTGGCAAAGTGGGAAATTTTTCCATAGATTTTTGGCACAACCATGATGTGTCTAGTGTAAGGGCAAGTCTACCTGTCAGAAATACTGCAGGCAGACATGCTAATTTTCAGACCAACAAGAACCTAGGACCCAAACTCTTTTGGGGTCCTAAGGTAAACTGAATTATGGTTGCAGGTTAGTCCAAGTACCCATCTAATATGGTACTTGGACAGTGGGTGTTCCAGGAATATGACTGGAACAAGAAGTCTTCTAAAGGAATACAGTCCAGTAAAGAATGGACCAAAAGTGATCTTTGGTGGCTCAGATAAATGAGTCACCAAGGGCTATGGTATAATCACAAATGACATAGTCACAATCACGGAAGTTATATATGTGGAAGGGTTGCAACACAACCTGATTAGCATAAGACAACTATATGATCTTGGCTATGTCATTGTATTCTATAAGGATGAGTGTCTAATCAAAAGGTCAAGTGACCAAGAAGTCATTTTGACAAACACTAGGAGTGAGAATATTTATTGTTTAAACTTTTTATGTTTAAGTTCTGACACCCCTGTATATCTAGTTGCTAATGAGAAAGTCTCATATTGTGTGCAAAGGCACAAGAGACTAGAGCACTTGAACTATAAGTCCATTAGAAAGCTCTTTAGTGAAGATCTAGTCAGAAATGGTCCCAATATCAAATGCACCAAGGAGGGCATTTGCTCTACATGTCAAAAGGGCAAGCAGACCAAAGCATCCTTCAAGAACATTGCTCCAAGGATTCTATGAGGTGTTTATACCTCCTGTATATGGACTTGTTTGGTCCTATGTTAGTTTATAGTCTAGGTAGAAAAGTCTACATACTTGTGATAGTTGATGACTTCCTCAGGTTTTCTTGGGTGTTCTTCTTGAAGTAAAAGTCAGAAACCCTTGACACTTTTATGACCTTTGTTAGACAAGTTCAAAATTAAAAAGACAACTCTATAGTCAAAATTAGAAGTGATCATGGTACTGAATTTCAGTCTGAAGACATGACAAAGTTCTGTGTAGATAAATTGATTCATCCGAAATTTTCTTCACCAAGAACTCCCGAACAAAATGGGATAGCTGAGAGGAAAAATAAAACACTAAGAGAGGAAGGCAGGCCACTTCTCAGTGACACTTTTCACCCAGAACATTTCTGGATTGAGTCCATGAACACTACATGCCATGTCCTGACAGGGCCTCTATCAACAAGTATCACAAGAAGACTCCCTATAAAATTATGAAGGGCAAAAAACCAAATCTAGCCTATCTCAGGATCTTTGGTAGTAAATGCTTTGTGCTCAATAATGGGTAATCTCATTTGACTAAGTTTGCTGCCAAATCCTATGAAGGATATTTGTTGGGTATAACAACGATAGCAAGACATGTAGGGTCTACAACTTGAAAAGTCAATTTTATCGAGATTATATTATCCAGCAAGACTCGTGTGTGTGGGACCGTGTGTTTGGCTTCCCCATCGTGTTCTAGGTCCGAGTGTTGACCCCGGTGGGCCCCTTGTGGCGGAATACCTCCACGGTTCTGTGGTTGGGGTTAATCCCACACTGCCTGCAGTCTTCTCCCCTTTGTGTTCAAGTACTTCGCCACCCTTCATCTCAACACCTGGGTTTTGAGATGAACTAATGGGTTGGCGGGTTCTAACTTAGTATCAGAGTGGGTTGTCCTGCTGCGGGGGTGTGTTGAGATTATATTATCCAGCAGGACTTGTGTGTGTGGGACCACATGTTTGGCTTCCCCATCGTGTTCCAGGTCTGGGTGCTGACCCCGGTGGGCCCCTCGTGGCGGAATATCCCTGCGGTTCTGTGGTTGGGGTTAATCGCACACCGCCTGCAGTCTTCTCCCCTTTGTGTTCAAGTACCCCGCCACCCTTCATCTCAACAACTGGTTTTTGAGATGAACTAATGGGTTGGCGAGTTCTAATTAAGTTGTAGAAGAATCTGTTAATGTGGTCTTTGATTAGCCATTAATGATTACCTATGAGCTGCCAAGCTCCTTTAGATCTATAGATGTAGATATGAAGGTGGACAAACTAACCATCAAGGACAATCCTCCAACGACCCTAGCAGAAGATGATGGAGTTTGCATGCTAGAAGGAGATCAAAGTGGTCCAGATATGGATGAAGATCTGCATGATCCAGCCAATGAAGTTCTTGATGCTGAAGTAAGACTTTCAACTAGGTGTAAAAGCCAGAACATTGCAATGTACACCAGAGATCAGGCACTTGAGGGATCATCCTAGAGATCAAATAATTGGAGATGCTAGCTAAGGGGTTACAACAAGGAGCAGAAGCCAGAACATTGTCATGTACTCCAGCTTCGTACCTCAGATAGAACCAAAAAGTTTTGAAGATTCCAACATTGATCCATTTTGGATTGTGGCTATGTAGGAGGAACTGAAGCAGTTCAAGAGATACAAGGTCTGGAAGCTAGTTCCCAGACCACAATGTCATAACATCATTAGAACTAAGTGAATCTATAGGAATAAGTTTGATGAAAGTGGTGTTATAGTTAAGAGCAAAGCTAAACTAGAAGCCAAAGGATATAGACAAGAAGAAGGTATTGATTTTGATCAAACCTTTGCTACAGTAGCTAGACTATAAGCTATAAGACTATTCCTTGCATATGTTGCACACAAGGGATTCAAGGTCAGTAGATGGATGTGAAGCCATCTTTCCTTAATGGTGACCTAAGAGAAGAGGTCTATGTTAAGAAACCCTCAAGTTTTGTCAATTCTAACTCACCTAACTATGTTTATAAGTTTATGAAAGCATTATTTGGGTTGAAGCAAGCCGCTATTGCATGGTATAAGATCCTGTCTAGCTTTCTCATTGAGAATAAATTCTTAAGGGGAAAGATAGACAAGACACTAATCCTAAGGGAAGTCTAGGGTAAGATCATCCAAGTCAAGATTTATGTAGATGACATAATCTTTGGATCTGCTGATGATAACCTCTACAAGAAGTTTGCTAAACTTATGCATGGGAAATTTGAGATGAGCAATATGGGTGAGCTCAAGTACTTCTTGGGCCTCCAAGTAAGACAGACTAAGAATGTATTATCCATTTCACAGTCTAAGTTCTTGGAATAGAGAGTGCCTCCATCATGAAAACTCCCATAGGGTCAAATGTGTCACTGAACAAGGATGAGATAAGGAAACCTATTGATGAAACCATGTATAGAGGCATAATTAGCTGCCCATATATCTTACTACTAGTAGGCCAAACATCATGTATGGTACATATGTTTGTGCTAGATACTAAGCTTGCCAAAGGGAGTCTCACTATTCTGCAGCTAAAATAATTCTGAGATATCTGACGAGCACACCTGATTTTGGCCTATGGTACCATAAGAATAGTGATTTTGAACTAATAGGGTATTCATATGCAGATTTTGCAGGCTGTAGAGAAGACAGGAAAATACATCTGGATCATGTCAATTTCTAGGAAGAAGGCTTGTATCTTGGAGCAATAAGAAGCAAACTAGTGTTGCAATATCAACTGCAGAGTTAGAATACATATCTACTAGAAGTGGATGTGCAAACCTGCTATGTATCCAGCATTAACTTTACGACAATAATCTTAAGATAAGAAGAACTCTTATGTTCTGTTAATCTACTAGTGCAATCTCTATTGATAGGAATCCTATGTCTCACAGTAGGATTAAGCATATAGAAATTAGGTATCACTTCATTAGAGTGCATTTGGAATGTAAAGACATCAGTCTTGAATTTATCATTACTGATAAGCAAGTAGCTGACATCTTCACTAAGCCACTAAATGAAGCCAAGTTCAACACCTTCAAATTTGAATTGTGTATGTTGAACTTAGTTTAGCTTCAGTAATAATTCATATATTCCTATTGTAGTTAGTGTTACTCCTTGTAGGATAATATAGAAGAAATGGACTAAGTGTCCATGCATCGAGTGCGCTGAGACAACTCAGGCATCAAGTGCGCTAAGTAAATGTACTTAGGCATTGAGTGCGTCGAGACAACAAACATTGGCAGCATTGAGTGCGTCGAGTCCACTCAACGCATACTCCCAGGATCCTCTATTTGTGGCTAACTATTAGAATTAATCACAGCCGTTGATCACTTCGTGATCAAACAAAAGGTACACGCCTCTCCACATTCTCTACTTAGAGGTAAGTATAAATAGACCTAAGTGTGCTTAGAATAAGAAACGCTATTCTTGGCCCTTTGCCAACTATTATCTCCTTTCGACAAAAGCTCGTCAACTCTTCAAAAACTCAGCAAATCAATGGCTCCAACAAGAATAGATTTCTTGTTTGAGGCTTCTGACCTGGTTCGAAATGGCTTCGAGGATGCTCCTGAGGAAGTCATGCAGGTTCTAAACTTACTAGAGGTCGCTGACCTAAACTTTATCATGTCCAATCCTATCCTGTTTTGGAAAATATAAGTTCTGGAACTCTATTCAAACGCTAAGAGGACTCATCCTCATCCAAAATCAAATCCTCGATCGATGGAAAGAAGATCAAGATCACTACAAAGAGATTATGTGAAGCATTGCATCTACCCAAGGTGAATGAGTCGGATGAGGATGCTAACTTAATTCAGGATGATATTAAGATAGTACAGAAGTGGTGTGTGCTCTCCAATATTACCACTGGGTCTGTGTTGAGGAAAGCATTGAACAATAGAGGCAAGTTCATAGCAGATGTAGTGGGAAAAGTGTTGCTCTACAAGATAGGTTCACATGGTAAGATTTCTAAGAAAATGTTTGAACTTATGAGCAGGATCATTCTATCAAAGAAAATAAACTGGGGAAAAGTGCTATTTGATAGAATTGTAGAATGCATCCCAGAGCCCAATCTGGACAGAATCCTGTCTCTATATCTACACAGTACTATCCCAGGAATCCTCAAGATGAGGCTAGGGACTAAGATCCATCATATGAGTAGGATTGACTCCATAATGTTTGACCGATGGGAGAGAGTTCTACAACCACACCTTCAGTCTGCTGAGAAGAAAAAGAAGAAGCCAGTTCAATATGTCAACACAGAGAGCGGTTCATCAGAGAATAGTGAAGAAGTGCTACATGACCCAAATTTGACATAGTCTACTAAAGAAACAAGGAGAGACAGGAGTGCTCAAGTCACAATGTCTTCTGAGCCTACTATAATTTTCCAGTTGGACAAATCACAATCGAAAGAAAATCAAGTAGAAGTCATGATCAAAATAGAAGGTGTACAAGTAGGAAATACCTGTGTTGATGTTCATGTGGAGACATATTAAATGGGTGTTGTAGTTCAAGTGGAGATTGACCAGATACCTGCTCAAACTAAGAGGGAGACCATCCTGTCTGTTCAAGTGGAATTGGACAACTTTATTAAGAATTTGTAGAAGAGGTTTGCTGACACTTCAGAGGGTCCTAAAGTTGTGGTTTTCTACACTCAAGCCGAGGAGTAACTTTTTGAGAGAGTTATGGAAGATACTCTTGCTGAGGGGAGAATAATCAGCTCATGAAGGAAAGTAATCAAGTTCAGGCTGAGGAGGTTCAACCTGGTGAAGCAATGGAAGAATAACATCCAATCAATATTGCTGAACATCTGAATGTCCCTGTGGACATTACAGAGGTTGATGGGGAGATTCATACTAAACTCCCTGCTCCAGAGAATGTTTATAATATAGTCTTTTTTGAATCAGAGATGTGCAATGATGCTGATGAAAATGAAACTGAACACTCTTCTGAGTATAAGATGGCTGATTCTGAAGCTGAGAAGAAGTAAGGCTAGAGGAACAAAACATTTGTGATAAAGGAACTTCCACCAGCACTGTTGAGATGTCACATTTCATTCTAGCCCAACTAAAAGGGTTGCTAGATGAACAAAGAAGGCAACTAGAGAACTTTATGGATGACTCTATCAAGAACCTCAAGAATGATTTGTTAATAGAGATTAAGTCCACCAGGTTTGAGATTAATCTAACGAGAACCAACACTATATCATTATTCAAGAGGGCTGCTCCTGCAGTAACTTTCACAAAAAGCAAACTAACAGAACTAGGTCAGATTCAAAATGGAATTATAGAGAATCAAAATATTCTTTCTAGAAACATGTTGGCAGTCCACAACACACAAATGGAATTGTTGGAAAAAAAACAAGACTATTCTTAAAAGATGAATGGATGCATGCGCCCAAGTTCTAGATGATGACTTGCTCAAGCTCAAGGGTCATGTCACCATTGGTGTTAACTATCTAGATGATCAGTTAACAAAGGCCAGCAATTCCTTGACTAAAAGTGTCTCTGGAGAAGTCAAAAAGGAGGAGAAGGAAGTGATAATGGCTAATACTGAAAATACAGATTGGACTACAAATGTTATAAGAGGCTCAATGGGACTTGAGCAACTCATATATGACAACATACCTGCTGTTCTTGAGCATGTACAAGAAGCAGTACATGACGGATTGCTGGGCCAATATGTTGATCAGTATGCAGAGCAATATAATACTCAGCAATATGAAATTCAAGAGGGACTCAGTGGGATGAACCTACAACTGATGCTGAAATTCCCTCTTTCAGCCCTACTGTTGAGAAGATTGACAGGGACAAAGGAAAATTTGTTGTCGAAGAAGAAAAAGGGGCCAGGCTCAACAAGAAGAGGTATAAAGAAGAAATGGAGTCTAGGCCAGACTTTGAGCAATGAAGTTCTCAATCTAGGACTATAACTTTGTATGCCTGGGACCAAGTTAAGTCCAAGAAAAATGAGAGGGGAAAGCTTTACAACTCTTTAGAATGGGTAAAGCTAGAGAGGAATGTAGAAGCTAGGAGGAAGTACAGAATTAAAAAGAAGTCAGGTGTTTTGCCACCAGATGCATTAGAGCCATGCAAATACTTTCCCAAACCTTACTACTACATTGGGAGGCAGGAGAAAAAGGGAGAAGGTGAAGCAAAGACTACTAAGAAGCCCAATAGGGGGATAGTAATTAAAGAACCAAAAACATGAGATGTTTTGTATTTTCCATAAGGGGATTTTTGGAATGCGAACAATATTTTAGGCACACTGGTCAAATATAATTATTTCCTTTATGCACATTATTGTGTTTGTGTGTGTGCTTCAATTTCTATTCTAAATATTCTATGTATGCTTATCTTCTGTGTGTGTTAGTGTATATCATTGTCTAATGTTTTGACTTCTTCAAATAAGGGGAGATTGTTGGGTCCATTATCACAATGTCCCAGATTTGAAGAACCTCTATAAGATAATGGTATACATAGTATTGTATTTGATTAGTGGTTTAAGTTCTATATATGCAGGTTGCTCTTTGTTCACTGGTTAAACAGGTCGTCTAAGCAATAATGACAGGTGGACACAAGACATGATGCTGATAGGTCAGAAATATTCCTAAGTCTATATGCATTAAGTGAAGGTAGTTCACTCAATGCAAAATGGCTTTATGCATTGAGTAAAGGCTAAGCAGTCAAAGCCTCAACATTGCCAAGGTAGAAATGTGGTTAAGTCTAGAAGCATTGAGTGAAGGCAGTTCAATCAACGCCTAGAGCCAGTAGAATTGATTAAAGCTCAAACAGTCAAAGCTAGAGAAAAGCTGAAAAAGAATTCTAGCTAAGTCTAGAAGCATTGAGTGGAGGCAATTCACTCAATGCCTGGAAGAGAAATCATTGATAGAATACAGTTCAGTTAGAGTCGCAGGGTTGATGGACTTGGAAATCTGTCTAAGGACAGATGCGTTGAGTGAAGATAACTCACTCAATGCCTATTCAACTGAAAATCCATCTAAGGATAGAAGCGATGAGTGAAGGCAGTTCACTCAATGCCTATTCAAAAAAACAGGCAAAGGTAGAAAGCATTGAGTGAACACAACTCACTCAACACCTTAACAAAGAGAAAATCGACTAAGTCCAAATGTGTTGAGTGATGAAGCCTCACTCAACGCCTAGTCAGTTAGACTATAATTTTCGAGAATCATTGAGTGATGAATGACCACTCAATGCCTGGTGATGCAGAATTCTACCTAAGTATTTTGGCGTTGAGTGACAAGTCTTAACTCAACGCTTATGTAGAATTGTCTGAATTTGGCTAATTCTATAGGTACTGAGTCATGATGATGTCAACAGAAATTCAAATGTTGCGGGAGCTGAACAGTAGACATCAAATGGTGCCGCTTGCTTGTTCTACATCAATTGATGCAAAAGAACTGTTGCAGCTATCATCTCCAGGTGGTCTCATTGCTCAAAGAGCCGTTGGACGGTGTGATAGAAAAAGAAAAGATCAAGGAAGAAGAAATCAACTTTTTAGACGATTAACTTTTGGAAATACAAAGCTTCATCTTATTCCTCTGAACCTAATTTCAGATCTTGAAGATTTGCTCCTACTGGTGATCTAGAAGATCAAGCAAGTTGGCTGTTGACATTTTCATCTTCAACAGCAAGTTTAGAGTGTAATCTCTCTCCGAGGTAGAAGAAGGGATAGAGCAAGCCCTAGCTGCAGTTACTTCATAACTCGAGCAGAACATTATTGAAGATCCATCCTTGGAGCTGTGAAGAAGATAGGACTGATTCATCTCAGTCCAGGAAGAGGCAGACTCAAAGATAACTTCTCTAAAGTCATTCAACATCAGCTACCAACCTTACTTTCTATAAGATCTTAATTTATTTGAGTGCAAGCATAAATTATAAAGTCTTAGGTGGGATATTTCTATAGATCTGAGCTATAGGGCATTAGTGCCTGAGTTGTAGGATCCTCATGTGGATTTGAGGTAGGGCCTGTGTGCCCGAGCTGTAGGAGAGTTTCCCTCTGAGGTAGGATCTAGTGGTGGATCTGATTGTAGGGCTAACCTCATAGACTGAGTGTAGGACTTTAAGTTAAAGTTTGAGGTAAGGACTTTGTGCCTGAGTTGTAGGAGAATATTTCTCTGAGTGTAAGGCCTCAGGCCTGGGTGTAGGACTTGGAGGAGTCTGAGAAATCCCGAGGGATTTGTGTTTTAAGCTCTTGGAGCCGAGTTTGGAGAAGTTGACCTTGTCTAACAAACAGTTAGAATGGTGGGAGAGACAGTGGATGTACCCATACTCTGGGAAACCACTATAAACAACATGTGTGCTGATTGTGTGATCTTGAAAGCTAACCTAAACTAAAACAAAACTCACCAAATCAGAAGAAAATATAAAAAGGATAGGAAATCCTATTCACCCCCCCTTGGTGTTTAGCTAATCTTGAAACTAATGACTTTTAGGGAGTTCCTGTTCGAGCTTGGAGAACTTCATCGCCATTTCAAGCTCGACGGTCTGCGAGGATCAACCAATAATAAGTCAGAAAAGTGATCAAGTGCAAATGCAACTAAGTCGAGCAAAGATAGAGAGAAAGAGAGCTACCTCACTGTCCTTTCGGTGGACTGATTGCATCCCCAGGTCAATCGTCTTTTGCGATATGACTTTAAGCGTAGCATATATCTCAATGAGCATCCATTCAATGTGGCGGCCCAGCTCTGTAGCTTGCAGGAGTGCACCTCCGGGTTGAGATCCTGGATTTACTCAGCATCTGCTCGCTCGTACAGCTCAAACTCGACATCATAAGCCTCCCACTTGTCCTACCAGTCTTCCGACCAGGTGGGTAGTTTGGTGCTCAACATCACCTTGTGCTTGACCTCAGACCAGGAGACTAGCAGACTTCCAAAGCCATCCTTGCCGCCCCGAACGAGGTTATAGTTTTGGTGGAAGTATGGTGCCCCGATGTCAATCGACGACTTCCTCTCACCGAAGAACTCATGGGAGATCCTTGCATGCTTGCTCGCATGCTGAGGGAACTTGGCCTTTTCTTTCCCCTTGCCAAGTTTCTTCTATGGAGGGCCCTCCTTGTCGACGGGTCACGGTTGGCCCTTGGAGCCTACGGGAGGCGGGATCTCCACATCAGAAGGCGGATTCGATAAATCTTAGGGTGATTAAGCGACTTCCTTCGTCGGAGTAAGTTGTTCTCGCGGAAGCTCGCAAGTTGTTGCAGAGATGGAAGAACTGTTAGTTATTTTGCAACAACGATTAGTCAGAGCGAGTATGGTGGAATCTCGCAATGTTCTACCTTTGCTGGGGAATACCACATCAAGAGAGTTGACATTGAGATGCTAATGGATGGCGTCGAAGTGTTGACCATGAAAAGCTTTGAAAAGCTACTCGCGTGCTCCCTCGAGAATGGGTGGCAGAAAGGCGACTTCAGGCTGTTGGTGCGGCCTTTGCGGTAATCCTTCAAAGTCGCTGGAGATGATGATGAGATACTCGCCCCACCGATGCACTTTATTCGCCATACCAACCAGTGTACAGACATGACTGCTAAAGAAGATGACTCCCTCAGAAGTCGCAGCAAAGGAAAAGACCTTCCTGAAGATGGAGTGGTCGAAGGAGATCATCTCTTCCTATAGGAAGAAAAGGAACCCCATGATCATTACCACTCCATTGGGACTGATCCATGATCTATTCCAAAGTACCGCAATATAAGGCAGTACTCGGGCCATAATGGAACTTGCAAGCTGACTTTGAAGTGGTGGAGGAGGAGGACTATCTCACCTTTGAGATTTGTATTTAGTCGCTCGGTACGGGTGTGGAGCCTGGCCGAGTATCCCTCAAGCAGGTCCCTTTGGTGAAAATCTTCCAGATTTTGCTCATTCGCAACCGATTTCATGAAGTCTGCCTCGGAGAAGTTGATCGCGTGAGTTTGTCGGCGGGCATTGGCATCATCGCTAACCATTTTGAGTAAGGAAGGGAGAGAAAAGCTAGGAACGACGAGGAAAGTTCGAGCGAGATAGAAGACGTGAGCAAGACCAATAACTCGTGAGCAAGTATCGTAATTCGCAATAGCATACTAAAGTCTCACCTACCCCTTCTATTTATAGGCAGAGGCCAGGGGTATATCAACCTCGAGCAAGTATCGATCTAAGTTGCTTGATAATCGAGAATTTGACCCTAGTTGTGAGCCCTATCTTGTACAAAGCCGTTCAGAATCTCACTAGCACGCTAGAACCAACACAGACAACTCAGTACCCCGCAGAAAGAAGACAAGTATTAAAGCATAAAAGCGAGTATTATCACAGCGCCAATGCATCAACCAAAAGCAAAGTCAACAGACTTAATGCGAGATACAAACTCATCTTATAATTTTAAATAATAAAGTTCAATATAATGTCGCCTAGTGGCGAGTACAGATGAAAGAGAGATAAGAAGTAGAAGAATTCTAAGTCCTGGGAGGCCGCTGGTTGGGAAGAGGTGGATGTCGCCCAGCCCTACCCATCTCACGTGCTTGCCAAAAGTGCTCGCTGGCCAACGCCAGCATACCGTCTCCCCACCGCAGTAGCTCCTCCATCCTCTTTAGTCGCCCCACCGATCCCATGCTCGCTCGCATGCTAGCCAACTCTTCCCTGTGGAGCTGGATGTGATGGTCAATCATCGATTGATGTTGCTGCAGCTCGAGGATCATGTGGAAGCGTATCTTGTAGGCCGCCAGCTGGTCCTGTAGCTCTTACATCTTCGCCATCCTCACCTCCATTGCCGAGATCCGGCTATGAGGCTCGCAAATGGCGAGTTGGTCAAACATGGCTTACAGATCAATGTGGGCGCGGGTGGCAACATGGAGATATTCGTTGCCAGAGAGAACAGGGCGCCGATGAAAGTCACTCTAGGAGTAGCAGGGTGACCTGTCCAAGCAAACAGAAATCACCAAGTCAGTTAGAAGCAAACACCGATAGTCAGATCAGTTCAGCCAGTTCAGCAATAGTACGAGCTACCTTGCCGAGGGGATCGTGATCGGCGAGGGGACGGGCTGCGGTGAGTAGATTCTCACTGTACTGTTGACGAGCCTCCCATGTGCTCTGTAGACTGCCCCTGTCAGTGACCTCCTTGGTCATGACTTTCGGTCCTCGGCGGGAAGTATCTTGGGTGCCATCTTTCCGGATCTCATGCCGAGCTCGCCAGCGGGATCCGAGGAACTGTGGTTTCTGAGCACATTTCTGTATGAGCTTCAGTGCTCGATGGAAAAGGAGGTGGAGGCGGCAAAGGTGTGCTTCTCCTTGTTTGTTGCTAGCTAGCCGGAGGAGGTGGTGGTAGCGGTAATGGAGTGCTCTCCGCCAATTATGACGAGGTGGTCGCAGAATCAGGGACTTTGCTCATCCCAGGCTGCGAGGTCTTCGGCACGGGGAGGTCTTGTCTTCTCGCCTCAGGGGGAGGTTTTTCAGACCACTTCTTAGTACCGACATTGATCCGGACGGTATGCCTAAATCGGGGTTGATGTCGATCTTCAAAGGTGACCAACGGAGTTGATCGCAGTGTAATGACATCCAGGGGCATGCCTGCAGTAGTCGGCGGAGGAGCTGTGAATATAAGGACAAGTCAGCAAAGAAGAATCCAGCTTGGTCAACAAATTTTAGACTTTAACAAAATGATAACCTTACGAGGCAGTGAGATTTGCCTGCAACGGTGCTTGGGACCAGGAGAGTTCTATTGCAGGAGGATAAGATAGCTGGGAGAGCAGTGAGAAGTCAGGGACAGAGAGCCCAGGATTGTCGTTCAGCACAAGGTCATCAAAGAGCCTCTAGGTGCCGGTATAAGATTCAGGATGGACAACCAAGGAGGAGGCATTCATGGCAGGCAAAGGAGGGTTGTCAAATTTGGAGGCGAGCCGCTTCTTAACCTTCTTCTTTAGTTTCTTCTTCTTGAGGGGAGGGAGATCATTAGCAACCTCGCCTTCTCGCGACCCTTTTGGCCTTGAAGGCTCAAGTACTCTAGACAGCACGGTGAGGCTCATTTGGTAGACTTCCTTGGTAGATTTTGAAATCGTATGGGAGTTCAGAAACCATTCAACAAAGTCCATCTACCCCCCCCCCCAATTATAGAGTTCAACAGGCATCCATCGGAAGCGAGTAACTGAGAAACTCGCCCAAGCAGTTCGCAGAATATTTGTTGGATATTTATTTTCAAGCTCCTACATCTTTCAGAAAGAGCGGGGATTGTGTACAACCCATATTCATCAAGGGTGGACCCCTCATGTTGGATCCCTAGTTTGTATTTGGGCTAGGTTCACTAATTAGGATGAGTTTGACCCACACTATGTAGCTAGGGTCACGTTTATGAGTCCTAGATTTTAGGTTAGTCATTAGGCTCAACCTTTATGGACTAGCCAGCAGAGGACCTCAGTAGACTCAGACTTGGAAGAATTCAGAGTTCAAAAGTATCAGTTCAAAATTCTTCGAACTCAGCTGGATGATCGTCGATCGCAGATCGACGAACTCAGAGTTATTTATCTGAGTTGAGCTCGATGATATTCGAGCTTAGGTCGACGATCTCCTCATTCATATAGATTCTCTGCTCGATGAAATCTGGAGTTCAGCTTCAACAGATTCCTTCCAGTTTATTTTCTCTGAACTCAGGACGGCGAAGACAGATTCTTTGCTCGACGAACTTAGAGCGTAGATTTGGCAAGTTATTCCCAGAATGCAGTTCGCTGAGCTCAAGTCGACAAACAGGAATTATCAGCTCGACGAACTTGGAACTCCAGTCGACGAATTCTGTTTATAGCTCGACGAATTCTGTCCCGAGACAGACTTAGGAGATTTTCCTTATTCAGTCCTTATTTATTATATTATTTAGCAGTAATTCTCTGAGTAATTAATACTTATATTCTCCTGAATATAGCCGTTATTGGCAGCATTAATTATGGACTTCATCAGGGTTAATTACTTGCTTATTTTAATGGGATAGTTGGGGAAACTCATTAAAGAATATTCCAGTCGTTTCATTCTCCAAATAAATCAGCAATTAATCCTTGGAATTCAAATTTTAGAGGAGAATTTTGATAGCAGAATACAAAAGGGATTTTCTCTTTTCAGACACACAGAGACTCGACATTAGAGTAGCAGTGGATATACAAGAGAATACAGAGAAGAGATATAGAAACATACAGAAGATCTGCTTCTTCTCTATGCAGAAAACATTCTGCTTTCTCCTTGATCTTTCTGAAGACTGAAGAAGAGAATAACCATCAAATATCAAGAATCCTTCTTCAACTTCTACTCTAGGAACATTCAAGGACAATAACTTTGAACCAGTCAGAAAATTCCTGGATCACTTCAAGACAAGGCTGAAGACCTACACCCTGAGAAAGGCTCAAAGATTTCTAAACCATTCATTATTTTAGAAGGAGCGTTGACAACAGAAATCCACAAGTATTCTCTATTGTATAGAGAAAAGAGTAGACACCATCAACTCTCTCAACCTACTGTAAAAGGGTTTATTAACTCCCTTCAAAAGTTTATGCTTGGTTTTTGGGCACCTGATCAAAAGCCTAAAGGGTTGTGAGATCTCCCTGTAAAAAGATCTTATGGTGGCAGTCACCTGATTAAAAACCTGATAGTGGTTTCCTACCAGGGTGGTAGAAGAATTGATGTACCCAGTTTGGGGAACCACTATAAAATTCTTGTGTTGTCTGGTTGTTTATTTTCTTTTTGTTCTTGTTGTGTTGCGATAGATTTGCTTAGGTTGCATTTCTTTTTATACTACTATTAATATCACCTATTTTACTCTAATAAATTCTAAAACAGTCAAAAAGTTTTAAGTTACTCTATTCACCCCCCACTCCAGAGTAATCATATCTATCCCCTATCTTTCAATTGGTATCAGAGTAGGATACTTTGGTTTCTCAAGCTAACACTTGAACCAAAATATCCTTGTTAGATCTGATTTTCCTTTTTCCTAGTTTTTCTGTTTATTTCACATCATGGCACAAAACAAAGATTATACAAGAACCAGACCTCCAGTTTACAATCTGAATGAGTTTGCTATCTGGAAGGCAAGAATTAGACTATATATGAATTCTATTGATGAAGATATTTTTAATACTGTTTTAACAGGACCACCTGTTCCACAGACTACATCTACTTCTACTTCCAGTACACATACTGTTCCACCACCTGAGTGGATAGATGCTCAAAAGAAGGCCAAGATAGTTGATGCCAAGGCCATGAATATTTTGGCTTAAATAATATCTGATGAAATCTTCCAGAAAGTGGCAGAGTTCACATCAGCCAAAGCTATCTGGGATTCTCTTAACCAGATGTTTGCTGGTTCTGCAGATGAGAGAAAGGACAGGAGATCAAATCTCATCTCACAATATGAGAACTTAAAGAAAGTTGAGTTAGAGTCCGTGAGTGACATGTATAACAGACTAAGCGCAATAATAATTGAACTGAAGACTCTGGACAAGGACATCACCCTCACAGAAGTCAATGACAAAATCCTCATGTGGTTCCCCAGCTCATGGAATTCCAGAATATGGCCAATCAAGGAGGCCAGAAGTTTAAATGAGATTTCCACTGAATCTCTTCTTGGAAAGCTCAAGTCCTATGAATAACTAATAAAGACAAGAGAAGCTGCAGAGCATAAGACTCCTTCAGCAGCAAAAAAGGAACAAAGCATAACATTCAAAACATATGAAGAATTAGAAGCTCCAACAGCAAATGAAGAACTTCTAAGTCTCTTAGCCAAGAGAATTTACAAGATGACAAAGAAGGATTTCAGAAGAAAGTCATCTACGAAAGATGACAAGCCAAGGTATGACAGACCCCAACTAAAGAAGTTGTTTGCTTTGGTTACAGGAAGCCAGGACACTTTATATCAGAGTGTCCAGAGAACCAAAAGAAGGAGAGACGAAGAGAAAAGCAACCCAGGAAGCTGCACTACAGCAAGCCCTCCTCCAGCAAGCATAAAAGGAAGGAGAAAGGCTTTGTGGCTGAAACATGGAGTGAGACTGAAGATGAATCTTCATCTTCTAGCTCAAGTGAAGATGAAGAAGAGGCCAAGGCAAAGGAGATTTTCTTGATGGCCATTGATGCATCAAGCAGCTTATCTAAAGCTGAGCAATCAGACAGTGAAGAACCTCTATCTATAGCGGATCAGGTACTGTCTTTCTTTGATTTTAATTCAGAAAATTTTAGAACTGAATTTAAATCTGTATGCATTGACTTAATTAATTCTGAAAAAGTGATTAAACAACTTACGGAAAAATTGACTGAACAAGAAAACTTGCTTTCTAAAAATATCAAATTAAATGATGAATTAACCATAGCTAATGAACAGATCGTCACATTAAAAACTGAATTAACTGAGGCCAGACAACTTTAAGAATCCCTAAATGGGAGAAGTATCAAGATGATGGATATCACAAGCATAGTGAATGCCAGGCTTAATGGCAAGCTGGGCTTAGGTTCTTCATCAAGCCAACCCCCACTGATTCAGAAGATTGTTTTAACAACTCATATAAAATTTGTTTCAGAAAAGGTCAAGGAAAAGATAGATAATAATAATGTCAAACAATCAGAATTAAAACAAAAGAATAAGAAAAAGAGAAATAATAAGAAAGATCTTAACCATAACAATGTTCGGCAGATTTCGTCGAACTCAGATCGACAAAATGTGTACAGTTCGTCGAACTCAAGTCGACGAACTCAGAACACAAACTTCTATTACAATTATTCTCTGAACTGCGATCGACGAAACCAGTTTGGTTCGTCGACCCGAGATCGACAATATTGGGGCCCAGAGAATGAATACTTTCATTCTCTAATTGGAGTTCGACGAACTCATCCCCATTCGTCGACCTCAGATCGACGAACTTACCAGAATTCATCGAGCCCAGTTCATTTAACAGAAACTTTAATTCATATAAAACATTTAATCAACCAAGACAATATGTTAATCCATTCACTTAGTGGATAATTCCACCTAGAAGATTTCACCCATTAGGTTATAAAGATCAAACAGAATACTCATACATTTCCAGCTTTAATTATATAAATATACAAGGACCCAAAGTAACCTGGGTCAAGAATATCTAATATGTTTTACTGTAAGTGAAAGACTATCCCACCACAGAGCAATAGTGGTATATGGATAGTGGCTGTTCAAAACATATGAATGGAAATAAGGACAACTTATTCAACTATAAGTCAAAGCTATAACCCATAGTAATATTTAGTGATTCCAATTGTGGCCAGACTGAAGGATATGGACAGGTCAAAATTGGAGCAGTCACCTTCAGGAAGGTTGCTTATGTGAGTGGACTGAAGCACAACCTTATATCCATAAGTCAGTTATGTGATGAAAGGTTTTATGTATCTTTTAACAAAACCTCCTATATTATTACTTCTTTAGATGATCAAATAGTATTAACTAGTACTAGAGTAGAAAATATTTATGTAGTTAATTTTAAGTCAGCTAAAACTGAAATATGCATGTTTAACCAAACTTGTAATAATAATGATCTTTGGCATAGGAGGTTAGGACATGTAAACCTGAAAAATATTACTAAAATCTCTAGGGACAACCTTGTTAGAGGTTTGCCTTCTTGCCCCTATAAGAAGGAAAGCCTTTGTAGGGTTTGTCAGTTAGGCAAGCAAACTAAAAATAGTTTTAAGTCACTTAATAAGAGTGATACACCTAGGATTCTATATTTTCTACATATGGATCTCTTTGGACCCATTGTTGTAAAGAGCCTAGGACGAAAGTCTTATACCTTAGTAATTGTTGATGACTTCTCAAGGTTTACTTTGGTGTTATTCTTGAGAAACAAGTCAGATAACTTCAAGGTTCTTACAAATTTTCTTAAGAGCATAAGGATTGAGTACTCTACTCCAGTTGCATTGATTAGAAGTGATCATGGTACTGAGTTTGAGACTTTTCCCATGAAAGAATTCTGTGAGAAGGAAGGTATCAGGCAATATTTCTTTGCTCCTAGAACTCCTCGATAAAATGGGGTAGTTGAATGGAAAAACAGAACACAGATTGAAGCTATAGGCACATTACTTGCAAATGCTCACTTTCTCCTATCCTTTTGGGCAGAGGCTGTGAGCAAAATAAACTATGTACTGAATAGAAGTTTGATACACAAACTTAAGGACAAGACCGCCTATGAACTACTTAAAGGGAAGAAACCTAAAATAGACTATTTTAAAGTTTTTGGTTGCATTTGTTACATTCATAACAACAACAAGAAACATATTAGAAAGTTTGAATCCAAGGATAAAATAGGAATTTTTCTTTGATATTCCCAAGTAAGCAAGGCTTATAGGGTATACAATAAATCATCTATGAAAATGGAAGAGTCTATTAATATGTCTTTTGATGAGACTAACATGTTTTACAAGGAGAAGATTCCTTCTACTAGTGAGAATTTGCAGCAACCACATCTATATGAGAAGTTGGATGAATTGACCCTCACCAATGAGGCTGTTACACAACTGTTTCCACATGTTGCTGAAGATAGTGAAGATGATGACACTGAACTCAGTGAAGAGCCAACAACACCCATAATTACATAAGAGGAATTAATTCCCCAAGCTGTTACTCAACCAACTCCTCCTACTGAATTAGTCACACTTAGAGATCACCCTGTATCTCGAGTGATTGGATACATATCAGTGGGTGTGTAGACAAGGCATCAACTCCACCAGGACATGATGCATGCCTGCTTCATATCTTAAACTGAGCCCCAATCCATTAAAGATGCTGGGCAAGATCCACACTGGATCATTTCAATGCAAGAAGTGCTCAACCAATTTGGGAGATGTAGAGTTTGGGATTTAGTTCCAAGACCCAAAGACTACTCAGTCATTAGAACTAAATGGGTATTTAGAAACAAACTAGATGCTTAAGGTCTTATAATAAGGAACAAGGCAAGATTAGTTGCTCATGGATACAGACAACAGGAAGGCATAAATTATGAGCAAACATTTTCCCCTGTTGCAAGGATAGAAGCAATAAAGATATTTCTAGCTTATATATCCTACAAGAAGTTCACAGTATACCAAATGGATGTCAAAAGTGCATTCCTAAATGGTGAACTCAAAGAAGAGGTCTATGTGGAACAACCACCAGGTTTTATTTCACCTACTCATCACACTTATGTTTTCAAATTGCATAAGGCTCTCTATGGTCTAAACCAATATCCAAGAGCTTGGTATGAAACCATAGCTAGATTTCTCTTAGAGCATAACTTCTCTAGAGGCATAGTAGATAGGACTTTATTTATCAAGCATCATCATGATAAAATCTTGTTAGTACAAATATATGTACATGACATTATATTTAGTTCTACAGATTTCAAACTATGCAAAAGGTTCTCCAACCTTATGCATTCCAAGTTTGAAATGAGTAGCATGGGTGAGCTCTCCTACTTCCTTGGTCTTCAAGTAAAGTAGTCCCCTGATGGCATCTTCATATCCCATTCCAAGTATGCTAAGGAGCTGATAAAAAGGTTTGGGATGGTTGTTGCTTCAGCTAAGAAAACATCTATGACTATAAATGCTGTGATTGATTCTGATGAACATGAGAAATCTGTAGATCAGAAATTATATAGGGCCATTGTTGGGTCCCTGTTATACCTTACAGCAAGTAGACCAGACATTATGTTTGCTACATGTCTTTTTGCCAGGTTCTAGGTGAACCCTAAAGAATATCACCTTATTTTCTTAAAAAGAATTTTGAGATATATAAAGAGTTGCCCTAATTTAGAACTCTGATATCCAACTGAGTCAGGATTTGAGATGACTGGATACTTAGATGCTTACTTTGATGGATGTAGGGTGGATAGAAAGAGCACATTAGGGACATTTCAGTTCCTTGGTGATAGGTTAGTGTCTTAGTTTTGCAAGAAGCAAATATCTATATCTACCTCAACAGCAGAAACTGAGTATATATCAGCTGGCAGTTGTTGTTCACAGATGTTGTGCATTCAAAACCAACTCCTAGATTAGAGTGTCAACATAAATAATTCAACTCTACTTTGTGATAATACCAGTGTAATTTCTATTGCACAGAATCCAGTGCATCATAGTAGAACTAGGTATATAGATGTAAGACATCATTTCATTAGGAGTGTGTTTACAAAAAGAAAATTAATCTCACCTTTGTATCTACTGATTTGCAAAAGGCAGATATCTTCACCAAACCCTTGGATGAGAAGAAACATCTATTCTTTATGAATCAGCAAGGTATGATAAATGGAGATGCATTAATTTAACTTTATGTCTGTGGTCGAAGAATTTGTCATAATTCGTCGAACGGAGATCGACGAACTGAGAAAAGTTCTTGAGAAATTCATCGACCTGATATCAACGAACTCTCTGCGTGTGAAGTTCTATTGGTCAAACAGAGATCAATGATTCTACTTCAGAAAAAATTTTGTTGACCTGAGAATGACAAAAACCTTTCCCTTCTCCAGTCTGAGATCGATGAACTCTTTTGTCAATAAAATATTTCGTCGAACTCAGATTGAAGAATTTTATTTATTTCACAGGACGAAGTCTGCCGCTTCATATTCCGAAAACCATATAACTAGGTTTTCTTCAAGCTCCATCCCGCGCTTTCTGTTCCACTTGCACTTGATCTTTTTGTTTCCTTTTGCATACGATCAATAGTGATTCCAGCGAGCTCTCTTGCGGCAATGAAGTTTGACATGGGATTCAACATAGATTTTGAATCATTTCAACATTCCGATCAAATTTTCTTGCATATACTGAAATTATTTGAGTAACAACAGTTGAAGAAATTCATGACAACCAGAATAAAGATAGCTACTACTGAAATAAGAGAATGGGTGTTCACCTCCTCAACTCCAGACGCAGACATGATGACCGACACAATATCTGGTTACCAAGTTTCTTTAACCCCAGCAATCTTAACTGAAATTTTTGGTCCGATAAATGGTGAAGAAGATAAAGAGATTGATAGTTCTGAGTTTGAGGACATGCTGAACAAAATTGGTCATGTTGGAGAGAACCCTAATAAGTTATTGAAGAAAAATTTATCTTTTGAATATAAATTCTTAATCGATGTGGTGGGCAAGGTATTGTTAGGAAAACATATTGCTCATGATTATATTATCTGGCAACAATTTTTTGTAATGTGTGCAATACTGAATAAGAAACCCGTGAATTGGGCTAAAATTCTATTTGACTTGATCAAGAAGAAGAACAGTAAGAAAGAAGTGTGTTTTGGAAGAATTCTGGGAATTTTGGTCTAGGAAAAGGCTGCTGAATCCCTGGTCTCTCAGACCATATTCATTAATGCTTCCAAAAGGCTAACATGTACCTTGTTTGGAAGGTGGGAGAGGACAATCCCAAAGCCATCTAGGGCATCAACCTCTTCCAGAACTTCTGATGATACAAGAGCTATAATAGCTGATCCCCCACCACCAAAAGTTGTCCCCACCATCATAATTCCATCCACCCAGATTCCAACACCTCCATCTCAACAACCTACTCCTCCACAAATTTCAACTCCTTCTTCAACCCTCCAACAACCATCATCATCACCAGCTCATACTCCAACACCAATTTAATCTCCTGAACATCAACCATCACCAATTCAATCTCAAGGGCATACCACACCACCTCCTTCCCCACTTTCTCAATCCCCACTTCCTCATCATCTTGCTGACATTCCCCTCCATAACCTCTCATCCATTCCATCCTTTGATCTGCTATCATCTCCCATTCATACTCCATCACCTCATGATGAGCCCATGACAGACACCACTACCTTCCCTTCATCATCCATCCTCCATCCTTCTATATCAACTCAGACACCCTCTGAGTTTATGTAAATGGATTTCCCTTCCCTTCCCTCCCTTCTGGAACTCCTCACTCCCCTTATCTCACAGCTTATAGCAAAGGCCATTAAACCTCTTGCTGACTCTATTGCATCCCTATCTGCCCTCATTTCTACTGCACCCACTGTCCCTTCTTCTGGGAGCCTTGTTTCAGGACCCTCTGAACCCAGGCAGGGGGAGATATCCAGTGAAGAAGCTCCAATCTCCTATCCTTCAGCAGCAGCAGAAGCAGCAGCAGTTTTGCAGTCAGATGAGCTAGTAGATGCAGTTGCAGATGTAGATGTAAATATGCTTACAAAAGTTTAGATAGCAGTTGATATGCTTTGTATAGATGAGTAAGTTGACTTGCCAGAAGTTTTGACTGTTGGTGATTACCTTGTCAATCCCACAGTAGGTATATTCAATTTGTTAAATTCTTTTGATACATCTTATTTGAGTTATCTTCCAGAAATCTTCCTAGAGCAATCTATGGCTATATTTTGCTATACTTCACCAATAAGCCCTGAAGTTGTTAATCAACTAAAGGTAAGTTTTACAGCACCAGTGATTTCAGAAGAACATGTGACTGAGAATGTTCTTGAACAAGTCTCTGCTCCAGAGCAAAAAGCTCATTCCCCTCCCACCTACAAAATGGATGACAGTCCTTTACCAAACATGGATGATATTATTCTTGCAGATATAGAGGAAGAGAATAAAACTATTTCTGAAAGTGTTGCTGAACAAGAAACTTCAGAATGTCAAGTGCTACCTCAAGTTGAAAAGTAAATCTCAAAGGAAGCCTTGAAGGAAATTGATGCTATGTATGATAACCATGCAGGATCCTCTGCTGAAGATAATGATGACGAAGATTCTAATGAATCTGATGATTCTAAAGCCAAGAAGAAGATTACTAAGAAAAGGAAAGCTGTTCTAAAGGTTGCTTCCATGTAACGACTCCATCTATTTATATAGCATATAAAGGAAGGTCCGGCCGGGGCCCCACACCCCATGCCACAAAACATACAGCAAAGTCACGGGATGATCTCAGATTTGCGCATCCTAACTCATAGCAATCTAGCGGAAGCTGTTAACATAAATTTAGAACACCAACCATGAATGTCCACTAATATAAACACCCACATTTATATAGGAA
Source organism: Platanthera guangdongensis (assembly GCA_039583875.1). Lineage (NCBI taxonomy): Eukaryota > Viridiplantae > Streptophyta > Magnoliopsida > Asparagales > Orchidaceae > Platanthera > Platanthera guangdongensis. Next base: position 184,299,247 of record CM077152.1, on the reverse strand, counting down.
TATACATCAAATACAATATCGTCTGACATTATGGCCTTACAGTTGCTTTTTACAAAAGTGGATTCCAAACATCGGCGTGCAGGCCGACCACACATGAACAAAACATAACATTTTCAGCTTAGCCTTCAAGAGCTAACAGCAGCAGCAGCAGCAGGGACTTCAGCATTTAAATGCCCCGCTCGGTTCTCCAGCATCTGTACAAGAACAGCCCACCCAATGGTGGCAAACAAGGCAACGGTCAGCATTCAGCTGACCAATTTATAACGATCCTACCCCTTTCCCAGGGCAGTGGTATTCCTTCCCTGCAGGCATAGCAATTCATATGTAGATATATATATATCAAACATTGTGCTCTCACACACAAACATTCCATCGCAACCATCAGCCATGCGGCCCGACGATCCATGCACTCAGGGCACATTCTTGGTGTACCGGCGAACCAGGGTCCCACCACCGTATCAGGGCCGAAACCCAATGATAAAATTTGAGCATTTGATCCATGGCGTGCAGTCGGAGACTTTAGTCTTAGTGGCGCGTAGGCCTAAGACTCTCGCTATGTGCTCCAACAGACCGTACTTTCTCATCTTCAAGTCGAACAGACATAATGCGGGTCGGATCAACCATCCCCCGTTGCTCAAGTCGCCTTGCCATCACCCAATATCAACGTATTCGCGGCTAAGTAAACAGCGTGAGTCGGTCTCACCTTACCTTTTTGGCATAAAGCCTGGGTGTTTTCCTAGGCTTCCACATCAGTAATTCCTGCTACTACCCTTCACAGGCACAACCCAATAAGTATGACAAGCATCAGAGGGTCTTTTCCTGGACTTCAGTACCAGTACTTCCTACTACTACCCTTCACAGGCATAACCCAGTTAAGCATCAGAGGGTCTTTTCCTGGACTTTCGTACCTGTACTTCCTGCTACTACCCTTCACAGGCACAACCCAGTAAGTATCACAAGCATCAGAGGGTCTTTTTCTGGACTTCCGTACCAGTACTTCCTGCTACTACCCTTCACAGGTCCATCCCATCGAGCATCACAAGCATCACAATGGTCTTTTCCTGGACTACCACTCCAGTACTTCCTGCTATTGCCCTTCACAGGTCCAACCCATCGACTCCATAAACTATACGTTTAATCACAGAGTCTTCTTCGATGTTTATCTGAAACATCACCAATCTAGACCGACCTGTCCAGATGGGCTTCACACAATATGCCTATTCCGTACTACATTTTTGGAGCTATTGGGGATTCCAAGAATCAAACCAAGGGAATCCCTTAGCAATCGACCCTCTGGTGGGGGAATCCCATGCATATGCCAAAAAGGAAGCCTTCACATGGCTAAGAAGGAAGATCGTTACCCTTGAAGATCACTTTAGAGCCATGGACTTCTAGACGGTTGGAAAGCACCGCAGCGGCTTTGCCTCCTCAACGCTGGCCTCGAATCTCTAATCGGAACTCCGCAGCACCACCGGTTGCCGGCTCCCTACATCCTCCTCCTTATTCCCCTCTCTCTAGGTTCTTAGAAATTGGATAACTCAAGCCAAAATGAGAATCTCATCTCAATTCTCGTCCTTAAACCAGCAGGGAGGAACTTGGGCCCTCAGATCCTGGCTGAGGAAAATGGCCGGCCACGATTTTGTCACAAAAGGCTAATTTTTGGCTAACATGGCCTGTGACACGCCCGTGTCACAGACCATGTACCTTAAGCGGCACACAACCGACACATCCCGAACAGTACATTGCCATGTGACATGCCTGTGTCACAGGCCGTGTGACCTGACACGCCTCCAAACATGCCCGTGTACCTCAGGATGCACACAACAAAAACACCCCGAGCGGGACACGGCCATGAGACACGCCCGTGTCACAGGCCGTGTTCCCAGAGACACACCCGTGTCCTGGCCGTGTTCACCAGGCCTTACTGCCCTGACCAAATCCAGAAAAGGACACGGCCTGTGACACGCCCGTGTCACAGGCCGTATGCCCTTACACGGAAGTAAACATGCCCCAAGCGTGCTCTTCGTCGAGCGAAGAATGTCGACCAGAGATGGGACATGCCCTCTGACACGCCCGTGTCGCGGGGCATGTTTCCTCTCGAGAACTCGTCGAGTGCAGTTTGTCGAGCACTCGACAGACTGCTCATCCATGCAGAGCAGGACACGCCCTGGGACACGCCCGTGTCCCAGACCATGTCACCCAACTATAACCCAATCCTGGGATTTGGGGTGTTACAACACTCCCCTCCTTACAATAAATTTCGTCCCAAAATTTGCACACAGTAAGGAACTCAAAATCAAGATGTTATAAATTCACCAAAGTTTCGTACACCTTGACACGTACTGCATAATAGTTTACACAAATAGCTTGGGAAATTCAGCTCGCATGGTCTGCTCTCGCTCCCATGTGAGCTCCTCACGGCCACAATTGTCCCATCGGACTTTGACCAGCATGATTGCCTTGTTTCGCAACTATTTATCAGCGCGATCCACGATCCGAATGGGCCTAACCTTCATTGTTAACCCATACTCCAACGGCACACAATTATTCTCGGTTACTTGAGCTGGATCTTTGACGGCTTTCCGAAGCACCGAGATGTGAAACACATCATGTAATCCACCCAAGTCTGCCGAAAGAGCTAGCTGATATGCATCTTCCCGAATGCGCTGCACCACTTCAAATGGACCAAGATATCTCGGACTCAACTTTTTCAGACGCCGAATCCTGGACATGCCTTTGAAGGGTTTGATCTTCAAATATACCCAATCGCACACCGCGAACTCCACATTCCGATGCTTGGCGTTGTAGTACTTTGCTTGTCGATCCTGGGCTATTAGTGTCCGCTCTCGAATAGCGCGTATCGTCGAGTTAACTTCATCGACTTCTTTACGGTTATATAGTTTGGATTCGCCTACTTCCGCCCAAGATAATAGTGTACGACACTTCCGACCTTACAGAACTTCAAACGGTGCCATACTGATGCTCGCTTGGTAGCTATTATTATAGGCAAACTCCACCATATAGAGATGATCATTCCATCTCTTACCAAAGTCCAGGGCACACATTCGGAGCATATCCTCCATTGTCATGTTAGTCATCTCAGTTTGGCCATCTGTTTTGGGATGAAAGGCCGTACTGAATGTCAATTTCGTGCCCAACAGCTGATGGATTAGCCGCAAATCATTTGATGTAAATCGCCCATCACGATCACTCACGATGCTACGAGGAACATCGTGTAACCGTACGATTTGCTCCATATAGAGATTTGCCAAACTTTCCACTGAATCGTCCCGTTTGTTCGGAAGGAAGTGAGCTACTTTCGTTAACCGGTCTACAATCACCCAGATTGCATTATTCCCGCGTTGAGATCTCGGCAACCCGAGCACAAAATCCATTGAAATATCATCGAACTTCCATTCCGGAATCGACAACGACTTCAAAAACCCTCCAGGTTTATGGCATTCCGCCTTCACCAAAGCACATGTTTGGCATTTAGCCACATAATGAGCGATATCATTCTTGAGTCCTGCCACCGGAACATCGTCTTCTTAGCCCTGAACATCTTTGTGCTCCCAGGGTGAATTGAGTACTTTGTAAAGTGAGCTTCGTACATCAACTCTTCTCATAATTTACCCACACTCAGGATGCACAGCCGGCCCTCTTTCTGCAAAAGGCCATCATCCCAGGAGAATTTGCCCTCTGGCCCGTCCTTTGCATAACATTGGAGACTTTCATCCAGCTCCATTGCTCGTCGAATCCTGTCCGCAAGGTCATATTGCACCTCCGTCCAGTTCAGACATGCATTGGCTATGGAATTTTTGTCAACACAAGAAATCTCTAATGCTTCCAACTCCTGGATTAGACGTTCATTGTGCCTCTGCAACCAATTTTCCCTTGCCTGAGCCCACCGACTCAAGGCATCAACGACCATATTTCCCTTCCCGGGAGTATAATGAATCTCGAAGGTGTAGTCCCCAAGGAATTCCAGCCACCTTCGTTATCACATATTTAGATCCTTCTGCTCCAACAAGTACTTTAGGCTCTTATGATCCGTAAAGGTATTCACTTTTACGCCATAAAGATAATGCCGCCATAACTTCAGTGCAAAGATCACCGCCACCAATTCCAAGTCGTGGACGGGATAACTTCTTTCATGCACTTTTAACTAGCGTGAGTCATAAGCAATCACTTTTCCAAATTGCAGAAGAATGCAGCTTAAGCTACTCCATGAAGCATCACTATAGATCTCCTATCCGTCAGTACCATAGGGCGATGTCAACACAGGCGCCGTGGGCAACTGACTCTTTAGATCTTCAAAAGCTCGCACGCACTTCGGCGTCCAAATGAACTTCTAATACTTTCGTGTCAGTGGGGTCAGAGACAAAGCGATACGCGAGAAGTTTTCAACAAAACGTATGTAGTAGCCTGCCAGGCCAAGGAAGCTTCTGACCTCGGCCACCGAAGACAACACCGGCCATTCCTGTATGGCTCTTATCTTTGACGGATCCACTGCTATGCCCTCTCCACTTACCACATGGCCAAGAAAACCCACCGACGACAGCCAAAACTCGCACTTCGAGAACTCGGCATATATCTTATTCCTCCACACAATGTGCAACACCAACCGCAAGTGGTTTGCGTGATCAGCTTCTGATTAAGAGTACCCCAAAATATCATCAATGAATACAATCACGAACAAGTCCAAGTACTCTCGGAACGTTCGGTGCATCAAGTCCATGAAAACTGATGGCGTATTGCATAGCCCAAACGACATTACCGTGAACTCATAATGACCGTAGCGCATTCCAAATGCGGTCTTGGGAATGTCACCTTCTCGAATCCTCAACTGGTAATAACCAGATTTCAAATCCAATTTAGAGTAGACGGTTGATCCCACCAGCTGATCGAACAATTCATCTATTCGTGGAATCAGATATTTGTTCTTCTCGGTCAGCTTATTCAGTTCGCGGTAGTCAATACATAACCGCAAGCCACCGTCTTTCTTTTTCACAAACAGAACAGGTGCGCTCTAAGGTGACAAACTTGGGCGTATAATTCCCTGCTACCGCAACTCTTGCAATTGGACTTTCAATTCAGCCATTTCCTTTGGCACAATGCGATATGACAAGCGGGCCACAAGTTTCGCACTTGGCACCAACTCAATCGTGAAGTCGATCACCCGCTGGGGTGGTAGCCTAGGAAGATCCTTAGGGAACACATCTGCAAACTCCGATACAACCGGAACATCACACACATTGCCCTTTCGCTCCACCACCTGAATCAGCGTGAAGTATAACTCCGTGTCCTTCCGAACAGCCTTGACTTCTTGGAGTGCAGACATCAAAGTCCCGCCCACTCCATGCATACCCGCGAACTTAGTCTCATGCTCGGTATTCTGGCCCAATGTGACCTCTTTGTCATTACAACCAATAAAGACATGCTGCTCCGCGAGCCAGTCCACACCAAAGATCATATAGAATTCTGATATCGGCATTACAGATGCAGTCAAATAGAAATCCCAACTTCCAATTTGAACTGCCACATCGCAAGCCCTATCCGCAAGCATCAAACAACCATTCGGTAATAACAACCATTCGAGCTATGAAGTCCTTAGACAGAAATGATTGCAAAGCACCTGTATCAAACAGTGCTCTCGCCAGCGTGTTCCGAATCATAACAAAGCCTGTGGCAATCAGATCACACACAATCCACAAACAAAGCATATAATAAGTAAAACAATGCAATAAATTATATCGTACCTGTGACGACGTCACTTTGCTTTATGTCCTCTTGTAGGCCAAGATTGTAGACTCGGGGCTGCGCCTGGATGTAGAGGACTCCAGTACTGCCTTTCCCTTCTCAGCATAAGATGCTCCCGACTTCTTTTCTCCCTTTGGCGGACCAACCCGACAATCACGAGCAATATGCCCCACTCGTCCACAAGTAAAGCAGGTACGAGTGTCTGGCCTCGAAGTAGCCCCTGACCTCGTACCCAATGCAACCATAAAAGGAGCTTGTCTCGATGACTTAGACCTCTAGCCCCATTTCTTTTTGTAATACAATTTCCCAGGTCAGGGCGCTTTGAATTCCGGCTTTGTCACCACCAAGGCCCTCTTCCCTTGCACCATTTTCATGTCCTTCTCCAGCGCGCATGCAATATCAACCAATGCCTGGAACCCTTGGTTTATTGAACTCGAAAGCTGGAATCGCAACTCATCCCGCAATTCTTCATAGAACCTATTGGTTTTCCGCTGCTCGTCAGCAAAGATGAAGCCCGCATATCGTCCCACCCATGTGAACTCATGCAAGTATGTCTCCACACTACCTTCTCCTTGCGTTAGCCTTTGGAACTCGTTTTCCAGGGCAATGCGCTGTGCCGCTGGTAGGTGATTAGCCAAGAATAGGAGCGAGAACTCCTCATTCGACACTTGTGTTAACCGCCTGCCCGCTTACATTGCACCCATTTCATGTCCTTCTCCAGCGCGCACGCAGTATCAACTAACTCTTGGAACCCTTGGTTTACTAAACTCGAAAGCAGGAATCACAACTCATCCCGCAATCCTTCATAGAACCTATTGGTTTTCTGCTGCTCGTCGGCGAAAATGGAGCCTGCATATCGTCACAACCATGTGAACTCATGCAGGTACGTCTCCACACTACCTTCTCCTTGCATTTGCCTTTGGAACTCGTTTTCCATGGCAATACGCTGTGCTGCTGGTAGGTGCTTAGCCAGGAATAGGTGCGAGAACTCCTCAATTGACACTTGTGTTAACTGCCTGCCTGCTAAGTGGTGTAATTCCATCGTGTCCCACCATAAACGAGCCTCACCTTCCAATAAGAAGGCGGCCAAGGTGACCTTCTGATCTTCCTCCATCCTGATCGACGTCAAGATACGCTTGAAACGCGATAACCAGTCCTCCACCTGCATAGGGGATCCCATACCCGTGAACGTCGGTGGATTTAAGCTCATGAACTGCTTCAACTGCCTTTCAGCTACTCGAGGATCCACATCCACAACAGGTTCTGGCCTCACCGCAACCTGTTCTGGCCTCAACGCGGGCTGTGCCTGCACTTGCGCCTGCCCAGTAAGCTGTGGTTGAATCATCGCAAACATGGCCTCAGCAACTAATCGAACAGTTTCCGCAGAAGTGGGAGGTGTAGGCACCTCAGCTGGTGTCGTACTCTCATCAAACGCTGGGGATCCAACTACCCAGCGCCACTCCGAGTCACCTATAGGTGAATAAGACACACACATTAGAGATCTCACACAAGCAATAACAACAATATATGAAGGCACAGGTTCCTCAAACAAGTGTATTTGCATTCCTAAGTGGACATTCAAGAGTTCATTCATGTTAACGCGGTTCACACGTACACGTGGTCGCCACCCAACAAAAGAATTCGACCACGAATTCGAAAGGGAAAGACCAAGATAACTGATACCAAAAATGTAACGACTCTATCCATTCATATATCACATAATAGAAGGTCTGGCCGGGGCCCCACACCATATGCCACAAAACAGGCGATAAATTTACAGGATAATATCAGAATTGCGCATCCTAACTCATAACATTCTAGCGGAAGCTGTTAACATAAATTCAGAACTCTAACCATGAATGTCCACTAATATAAACACCCACATTTATATAGGAATGTACATCAAATACAATATCGTTTGTCCTTATGGCCTTACAGTTGCTTTTTACAAAAGTGGCTTTCAAACATCGGCGCGCAGGTCGGCCACACATGAACAAAACATAACATTTTCAGCTTAGCCTTCAAGGGCTAGCAGCAGCAGCAGCAACAGTAACAGGTACTTCAGCCTTTAAATGTCTCGCTCGGTTCTCCAGTACCTGTACAAGGACAACCCACCCAAAGGTGGAAAACAAGGCAACGGTCAGCATTCAGCTGACCAATTTATAACGACCCTACCCCTTTCCCGGGGTAGTGGAATTCCTTCCCTGCAGGCATAGCAATTCATATGCAGATATATATATATCACACATTGTGCTCTCACGGACAAACATTCCATCATAACCTTCAGCCATGCGGCCCGATGATCCGTTCACTCAGGGCACATTCTTGGTGTACCGGCGAACCAGGGTCCCACCAACGTATCAAGGCTGAAACCCAACTGTAAAATTTGAGCATTTGCCCCATGGCGTGCAGCCGGAGACTTTAGTCTTTGTGGCGCGCAGACCTAAGACTCTCACTATGCGCTCCAACAGACCTCACTTTCTGGTCTTCAAGTCAGACGGACATAACACAGGTCGGATCAGCCACCCCCCGTTGCTCAAGTCGCCTTGCCATTACCGAATATCAATGTATTCGTGGCTAAGTAAAAGGAGCGTATCAGTCTCACCTTACCTGTTTGGCATAAAGCCTGGGTGTTTTCCTGGGCTACCACACCAGTACTTCCTACTACTACCCTTCACAAGCACAACCCAATAAGTATCACAAGCATCATGGGGTCTTTTCCTGGACTTCCGTTCCAGTACTTCCTGCTACTACCCTTCACAGGCACAACCCAATAAGTATCACAAGCATCAGAGGGTCAACTCCTGGACTTTCATACCAGTACTTCATGCTACTACCCTTCACAGGTCCAACCCATCGAGCATCACAAGCATCACAAGAGACTTTTCCTGGACTACCACTCCAGTACTTCCTGCTACTGCCATTCACAGGTCCAACCCATCGACTCCATAAACTATACGTTTAATCACGGAGTCTTCTCCGGTATGTATAAGCAACATCACCAATCCAGACCAACCTATTCTGATGGGCTTCACACAACATGCCTATTCCGTACTCCATTTCTGGATCTATTGGGGATTCCAAGAATTAACCCAAGGGAATCCCTTAGCAATCCACCCTCTGGTGGGGGAATCCCATGCATATGCCAAAAAGGAAGCCTTCACATGGCTAAGAAGGAAGATCGTTACCCTTGAAGATCGCTTTAGAGCCATGGACTTCTAGCCTGCTGAAAAGCACTGCAGCAGCTTTGCCTCCTCAATGCTAGCCTCGGATCTCGAATTGGAACTCCGGAGCTAAACCGGTGTCCGGCTCCCTACCTCATCCTCCTTCCGCTCTCTCTAGGTTCATAGAAAGATGATAACTCAATCCAAAATGTGAATCTCATCTCAATTCTCGTCCTGAAGGAAGCAGGGAGGAACTTGGGTCCTCAGATCCTGGCTGAGGAAAATGGACAACCATGATTTTACCACAAAAGGCTAATTTTTGGCTGACATGTCCTGTGACACGCCCGTGTCACAGGTAGTGTAACTTAAGCGGCACACAACTGACTCATCTCGAAGAGTATATGGCCATGTGACACGCCCATGTCACAGGCCGTGTGACCTGACATGCCTCCAGACATGCCTGTGTCTGTGGCCGTGTACCTCAAGATGTACATAACCAAAACAACCTGAGCGGGACACGACCATGAGATACACCCGTATCACAGGCCGTGTGCCCAGAGATACACCCGTGTCCTGGCCGTGTTCACCAGGCCTCACTGCCCTGACCAAATCCAGAAAAGGACAAGGCCTGTGACACGCCCGTGTCACAGGCCGTGTGCCCTTACATGGAAGTAGACACGCCTCAAGCATGCTCTTCGTCGAGCGAAGATCGTCGACCAGAGAGGGGACATGCCCTCAGACACGCCCGTGTCGCAGGGCATGTTCCCTCTTGAGAACTCGTCGAGTGCAGTTCATCGAGCACTCGACAGACTGCTCATCCATACAGAGTAGGACACGCCCGTGTCCCAGGCCGTGTCACCCAACTGGAACCCAATCTTGGGATTTGGGGTGTTACATCCCAAGCTAAATCCTACCTATACAATCCCGTATTCGCGAAGAGTGGGCCCCAAACAAGGCAAACGCGTTTTTAAGCTTTTTGGAGATTATACACTCTCGGTGGCCAATTTTGGCTCTAGCTTAAAAACATACTAGTAGGGGGAGGAAAAATTGGCCTCCCCCAATGGCTCCATTGTTGGGGGGCGTGTGCGGCAAGTTGGCTAGAACTCGCACCAGTCTGTTGAGTTCGAGGTAGGGGCGGGCGAGACGGCCGGGGGCCGGTCTCGCGCGGGAAGTCTGCAGGCGGGCAAGACCGTCGCAGCCTGGTTCTCGCCCGGGTGGTCTGCTCGCGGGCAAGACCGCCGCAGCCTGGTTCTCGCCCGGGCGGCCTGCTCGCTGGCGAGACCGCTGCGGCTTGGTTATCGCCCGGCGGCCTGCTCGCGTGCGAGACCGCTGCGACCTGTTTCTCGCCCGGGCGGCCTGCTCGCGGGCGAGACGGCCGGGGGCCGGTCTCGCGGGAGGAGCCTGCTCGCGGGCGAGATGGCCGGGGGCCGGTCTCGCGCGGGAGGCCTGCTCACAAGCGAGACGGCCGGGGGCCGGTCTCGCGTGGGAACCCTACTCGCGGGCGAGACCGCCGCGGCCTGGTTCTCGCCCGTGCGGCCTGCTCGCGGCGAGACGGCCGGCGGCCTGTTCTCGCCCAAGTGGCCTGCCCGGTGGCCTGGAATCGCCATGGGTGTTTGGGACGGGGGGTTGGCGGCGTGCTTTTACCGCTGTGCCCCTCGGGGTGTTTTTACCTCTCTGCCCCCCCAGTATGGGTGTTTCCTATTGGCCCAGAGCCTATTTGTCCCAAGGGCATTTTGGTCATTTTACCCCCAGGACTTGGGAAAACGATAAATAGACCCCCTTGGGTCCCTTTGGAGAGGGACTTTTCCCAGCTTCCTCCTCCCTTGGCTTCTTCTTGGTAGAGTAGAGAGAGCTCTCCAAGGCGCCCTGCCTAGCCCTTTGGTAAGGGAGGGGAAGAGTTCTAGTTACCTTCCGGGTGTGTGGTGGGACCTCCACGCTAGAGCCGAGGGACTGTTCTTAGTTTCCTAAGCCTCTGGTCCGTGACGTTCTCCCGAGTGTAGTAGGTTTGAGGTCACCCCTCTTTTGGGACCCCGAACTCCATAGAGGCCATTTTTGGTTTCATCACTTTGGTGCGGTGAGCGCGGAGAGTGGCCAACACAGAAAATCTCGGGAGAGAGTCATGATTGGAGGTCAGGGAGGTGGTGATGATCTCGGCGAGCTCCCCAACCCAGGACCCTTTGTGGGGAGGTAAGAGTTCATGGCCTCCATCATGGAGATGCTGCGAAGCATTGCTCCTCAGGGTGGCAGCTCCACCCCAACCCCCCAGGAGCTAGCTCCCCTCCCTCACGATGAGTCAACTCCCAGGGGTCTAGGCGAGATGACCCCAGCGGGGGGAGAAGGAAGTGCACCAGGAAGAAGACTAGGGAAGGAGAGGATGGGAGATGGGGTCGAGCGAGACCTCACCGGCCGGGAGTTGTTCTCCAGCCCAACGAGTGCCAACCTCCCAGGCGAGCAGGTTGCGCGAGTAGAGGTGGCGAGACCACCCATTAGGGGGTCACCATTCAGCGAGCAGATCATCTCAGCTTCCGTTCCCAAGGGGTTCAGGGAGCCAGACATGGCTTACTATACCGGGAAGGATGATCCCGTCCAGCACTTGCAATGGTTCGAGGATGCGGTCTCCATCAGGCCGATGACAAATGCCTTCAAGTGTCGCCTCTTTACGATCACGTTGAAGGAGAAGGCGAGGGACGGGTTTTATCAACTCCCTCCAAGGTCGATCTATGGGTTCTAGGACTTGAGACGGAGCTTCCAGCTCCGCTTCTCCACCTCGAAGAAGCAGAAGAGGAGTACTGAGTCCATCTTCCTGATAAGGCAGGGGGCCGAGGAGTCGCTGGCCCGTTATGTAGACAGGTTCCAAGAGGAGATCCTGGAGGTCCAGGAGATGGCAGGGTATGCTCTCCAGATGACTTTCACCGTTGGGCTGAAGGAGGGCTTCTTCAAGATGAGCTTGACCCGGAAGGCTACCCTTTCCTTCGAGGGGCTGATGGAAAGGGCGGTAGAGGAGATTGCCATGGAGGCAGCTAACCCGACATTTGTCAAGAGGTTGGCGAAGTTGACGGAGGTGGTGTCAAAGGAGCAAGGAGGATCGAGACATCAGGAAGGAAGAAGAAGAGAGGAGCAGAGAGTTCAGGGGTTCCAAGGACAGGAGGGTCCGAAACCAGGCTGGAGTCAGCAAGGAGGACCTGCCCAAGGTCCAGGAAGAGGTCTCATCCAAGGAGGGGGGAACTTTCATGGGGGCCAAGGGAGGCATAACTTCCAGAGGCAAGCCCCAAGGCAGCTCTTGCCCCCGCCGCAGCAAGCCTTGGCGACAGGAGGGGAAGAGGTAACATGAGAGAACGCCCAGCCCGCCAAAAGAGGGGAGAAAGAGCATTGATGTACTGTGACTTCCACCAGGTGGAGGGGCACGCCACGGCTACCTGCCCCGAGTTCTTGGAAGTGAGGGGGGCGAGAGGTCCTGCCCAGCCACAGCTGCCGGTGCGGGTAGAAGAGGTTCTACCCAGAGAAGGGGGTGATGATATATGCGATTACCGAGTCGATGTGGGAACCCGAGGTGGTATAGGAGTGATCTACGGTGGAGTGGGGGTTGAGGCCACTCGGAAGGCAAGCCTCCATGTCATGTACCGAAGGAGCGTCGCCTCAACCTCCCAGACCCCGCCCCAGAGGAAAAGATCACCTTCTCGGTGAAGGACCTGCCGGATCATGAGGATCCGTTCTGCGATGCGCTGGTCATCTAGACGGCCATCGAAGGCTACACCGTCTCCCGGATCTTGGTTGACAACGGAAGCTCCGTCAACGTCATTTTTAAGAAGGCGTTTGACGAGATAAAGGTAGAGCCAAGTAGGGTGTTGGCCTCGGACGGACCCCTGTTTGGATTCTCAGGGGAGAGGAAGGAAGTGGAAGGTGGAGTCGGACTCCAAGTAAAGTTGGGTGGTATCTCAAGTAACTGCCAGTTCGTCATTGTTGATGAACCAAGTAGCTACAACGCCATCTTCAGAAGGCCCCTCATCAGCGCCTTCCGTTGCGTGCCATCTTTTTTCCACCAATGCCTCAAGTTCAGCTCCGGAGGGAACCAGGTTAGATTCAAGGGAGACTCCAGGATGGCAAGGCAGTGCTACGTCATGGCAGTCAACACCATCTCTTGGTTGGCCAAGGCAGAGGAGATGGAGAAGGTCATGGAGAGCTTGAGCAAGATGGAAGTGTCCGAGGAGAAGGAAGCGGAAGACGGCCATCATGCCCAGGCCCCCTGAGGGTGCCTCGCCTTGCGGTATTTTTTTCCCTTTTCTTGTCTTGTAACAAGTGCTACCCCTGACCAGCTGAGTCAGGGGACCATGTAACTCATATTATCCCCGTTTGAGGATATAGGATGTGGTAAGGTTTGATTGAGATGTTTAGTCCCTTTGCTCCTATGATGATTCCGCGGCCAGACTCCCACTAGCTGGCAGGGCAGGTTGATCTCTCGTGTTAGCCCAAGTCCCTTTGATCCGATGATGATTCCGCGGTCAGGCTCCCACTAGCTGGGAGGGCAGGTTGATCTCTCGTGGTAGCCCAAGTCCCTTTGCTCCGATGATGATTCCGCGGCCAGGCTCCCACTAGATGGCAGGGCAGGTTTATCTCTCGTGGTAGCCCAAGTCCCTTTGTTCCGATGATGATTCCGCGGCCAGGCTCCCACTAGCTGGCAGGGCAGGTTGATCTCTCGTGGTAGCCCAAGTCCCTTTGCTCCGATGATGATTCCGCGGCCAGGCTCTCACTAGCTGGCAGGGCAGGTTGATCTCTCGTGGTAGCCCAAGTCCCTTTGCTCCGATGATGATTCCACGGCCAGGCTCTCACTAGCTGGAAGCGCAGGTTGATCTCTCGTGGTAGCCCAAGTCCCTTTGCTCCGATAATGATTCCGCTGCCAGGCTCCCACTAGCTGGCAGGGCAGGTTGATCTCTCGTGGTAGCCCAAGTCCCTTTGCTCCGATGATGACTCCGCGGCCAGGCTCTCACTAGCTGGCAGGGTAGGTTGATCTCTCGTGGTATCCCAAGTCCCTTTGCTCCGATGATGATTCTACGACCAGGCTCTCACTAGATGGCAGGGTAGGTTGATCTCTCGTGGTAGCCCAAGTCCCTTTGCTCCGATGATGATTCCGCGACCAAGCTCTCACTAGCTGGCAGGGCAGGTTGATCTCTCATGGTAGCCCAAGTCCCTTTTCTCCGATGATGATTCTACGGCCAGGCTCTCACTAGCAGGCAGGGCAGGTTGATCTCTCGGAGGGTGGGTAGGTAGATCTCACCTCGAGAGGGCTTCTGCTGTCATGCTCTCACTAGCTAGCAGGGCTGGTGGTACCTCTCGTGGAGGCTAAGTGTTTACACCCCGAGGCTGTCTCTTCACCCAGGCTCCCATTAGCTGGCTTGACAGGTTGACCCCTCGTGGAGGCTAAGTGTTTTCACCCCGAGGCCGTCTCGTCACCCAGGCTCCCATTAGCTGGCTTGACAGGTTGACCCCTCGGGGAGGCTAAGTGTTTTCACCCCGAGGCCGTGTCGTCACCCAGGCTCCCATTAGCTGGCTTGACAGGTTGACCCCTCGCGTTGGTTAAGTGTTTTCACCCTGAGGCCATCTCATCACCCAGACTCCTATTAACTAGCTTGACAGGTTGACCCCTCAGGGAGGCTAAGTGTTTTCACCTGAAGGGGGTCTCGCTGCCCAGGCTCCCATAGCTGGCATGGCAGGTTGACCCCTCCGGAGGGTGAAGTATTTTTTACCCGGAGGGGGTCTCGCCACCCAGGCTCTCATAGCGGGCATGGCAGGTTGACCCCTCCGGAGGGTGAAGTATTTTTTACCCGGAGGGGGTCTCGTCACCCAGGCTCCCATCAGCTGGCATGACAAGTTGACTCCCCGGGGTGCCGCGCAGGAAAATTACACTCATCGAATACATTGGGTTGGACATTTCTTTCCGAGCTTGTGCCAACCTCGAAAAGAGCGGGGATTGTGTACAACCCCGTATTCGCGAAGAGTGGCCCCCAAACAAGGCAAACACGTTTTTAAGCTTTTTGGAGATTTTACACTCTCGGTGGCTAATTTTGGCTCTAGCTTGGAAACATACTAGTAGGGGGAGGAAAAATTGTCCTCCCCCAATGGCTCCCTTGTTGGGGGGGGGGGGGCGGGTGCGGCAAGTTGGCTATCACCCGCCCCGGCCTATTGAGTTCGAGGTAGGGGCAGACGAGATGGTCGGGGGCCGGTCTCGCGCGGGAAGTCTGCAGGCGGGAGAGACCGTCGCGGAGTGGTTCTCGCCCGGGCGGTCTGCTCGCGAGCGAGACCGCCGCGTCCTGGTTCTCGCCCGGGCGGCCTGCTCGCGGGCGCGACCGCTGCGGCCTGTTTCTCGCCCGGGCGGCCTGCTCGCGGGCGAGATGGCGGGGGCCGGTCTCGCGGGAGGAGCCTGCTCGCGGGCGAGACGGCCGGGGGCCGGTCTCGCGCGGGAGGCCTGCTCGCGGGCGAGACGGCCGGGGGCCGGTTTCGCGCGCTAGGCCTGCTCGCGGGCGAGACCGCCGCGGCCTGGTTCTCGCCCGGGCGGCCTGCTCGCGGCGAGACGGCCGGCGGCCTGGTCTCGCCCAAGCGGCCTCCCCGGTGGCCTGGAATCGCCTCGGGTGTTTGGGGCGGGGGTTGGCGGCGTGCTTTTACTGCTGTGCCCCTGGGGGTGTTTTTACCTCTCTGCCCCCCCCGGTGTGGGTGTTTCCTATTAGCACAGAGTCTATTTGTCCCAAGGGCATTTTGGTCATTTTACCCCCAAGACTTGGGAAAACAATAAATAGACCCCCTTGGGTGCCTTTGGAGAGGTACTTTTCATGGCTTCCTCCTCCCTTAGCTTCTTCTTGGTAGAGTAGATAGAGCTCTCAAAGGCACCCTGTCTAGCCCTTTGGTATGGGAGGGGAAGCGTTTTGGTGACCTTCCGGGTGTGTGGTGGGACCTCCACGCTAGAGTCGAGGGTTTGTTCATAGTTTCCTAAGCCTCTGGTCCGTGACGTTCTCCCAAGTGTAGTAGGTGTGAGGTCACCCCTCTTTTGGGACCCCGAACTCCATAGAGGCCATTTTTGGTTTCAACACTACCGATGACACTCCCTATTATATTCTACAAAATATTACTCCTTACCCTGGGATGCTTTCATGGATGTGGTTACCTAATAATGTGCAAAAAGAAAGGAAGAAGAGAAGAAGGTACAAGTCTCCTCCTAAGTACTTCAGGAAAGACCCTCCTCCTCCTCCATCAGCTGGGGCCTCTGGAAGTGTGACTCATGGATCAGCACCTATTACCAAGACCTTTCAGAGACACTCCAAGCCAAGACCACAAAGCAGTAGTCAGCAGCAATCCTCTCAGAGCAAGCCTCCTCCAGCTACAGATAAGAAAAGTACTTCAGCTTCTCCTGATTATTCAAAGAAGGACTCTAGTCCTAAAAGGCCGGAATCTCCATCTATCCCTTTTGTAGATCCAGAACAGAAAACTACTTCAAAAATGGCCAAGTATCAAGAGCTGGTTGGACTAGCTATGATCAACAAAGCTAAAGCAGAAGGAAAAGATACATAACAGTACTCTACAATGTCATCTTACAGAAAAGAAGTGCTCAAGAGGTATGCAAAAGCTAATAAATTTTTTAATATAGATGACTATATGAATCTGCATCCTGAAGCAGTAGTACCAAGGGCCACCTCATGCACTATAATTGGAGCATCATGCATGACTATGTCAAAAAGAGAAACTGCAAATCCAAATAGAGAGATTATATTCAGACAGCCCTCTGATAAATATGACAAAGCTGAGAAAGAAAGGTCAAAGAAGAACAGATAACTGCTGTATTTAGTTTTTAGTTTTTTGAACTATATTTGTTAATGATGAAGCACTTGTGTACATATCTACTGGATACTTTATTTTTCTGCCAGATATATTTTATTATGCTTTGTGATTATTTTCTTTTATTTATATTAGTGAACTCACCCAAATAGGGGGAGATTGTTGAATCCCTAGTTTGGATTTGGGCTAGGTTCACTAATATGGATGAATTTGATCCACATTGTATAGCTAGGGTCAAGTTTATGAGTATTAGAATTTAGGTTAGTCATTACGTTCAACCTTCATGGACCAGCCAGCAGAGGACCTCAGTAGACTCAGACTTAGAAGAATTCATAGTTCAAAATTATCAGTTCAAAATTCTTCGAACTCAGCTCGACGAACTCAGAGTTATTACTCTGAGTTGAGGTCGACGATATTTGAGCTCAGGTCGACGATCTCCTCATTCAGACAGATTCTCTGCTCGATGAAATCTGGAGTTCAGCTTCAACAGATTACTTCCAGTTTATTTTCTCTGAACTCAGGACGACGAAGACAGATTCTTTGTTCGACGAACTTAGAGCGTAGATTTGGCAAGTTATTTCCAGAATGCAGTTCACTGAGCTCAGGTCGACGAACAATAATTATCAGCTCGACAAAGTTGGAACTCCAGTCGACGAATTCTGTTCAGAGCTCGACGAATTCTGTCCCGAGCCAGACTTAGGAGTTTTTCCTTATTCTAACCTTATTTATTATATTATTTTGCAGTAATTCTCTGAGTAATTAATACTTATATCCTCTTGAATATAGCCGTTATTTACAGCATTAATTATGGTTTTCATCAGGGTTAATTACTTGCTTATTTTAATGGGATAGTTGGGGAAACTCATTAAAGAATATTCCAGTAGTTTCATTCTCCAGATAAATCAACAATTAATGCTTGGAATTCATATTTCAGGGGAGAATTTTGACAACAGAATATAAAAGAGATTTTCTCTTTTCAGACACACGGAGACTCAACATCAGACTAGTAGTGGATATACAAGAGAATACAGAGAAGAGATATAGAAACATACAGAAGATCTACTTCGTCTCTGTGTAGAAAACATTCTGATTTCTCCTTGATCTTTCTGAAGACTGAAGAAGAGACCAATCATCAAATATCAAGAATCCTTCTTCAACTTCTACTCCAGGAACATTCAAGGACAACAACTTTGAATCAGTTAGAAAGTTCCTGGATCACTTCAAGACAAGGCTGAAGACCTACACCCTGAACAAAGCTCCAAGCTTTCTGAACCATTCATTATTTCAGAAGGAGCATTGACAACAGAAATCCACCAGTCTTCTATGTTGTATAGAAAAAAGAGGATACACTATCAACTCTCTCAACCTCCCATAAAAGGGTTTATTAACTCCCTTCAAAAGTTTATTCTTAGTTTTTGGGCACCTGATCAAAAGCCTAAAGGGTTGTGAGATCTCCCTATAAATAGATCTTGTGGTGGTAGTCACCTGATAAAAAACCTGATAGTGGATTCCTACCATGGTGGTAGAAGAGTGGATGCACCCATTTTGGGGAACCACTATAAAATTCTTGTGTTGTCTGGTTGTTTATTTTCTTTTTATTTTTGCTGTGCTGTGTTAGATTTACTTAGGTTGAATTTCTTTTTATACTACTTTTAATATCACCTAATTTACTCTGATAAATTTTAAAACAACCAAAAAGTTTTAAGTTACTCTCTTCACCCCCCCCCCCCCTCTAGAGTAATCAGATCCATCCCCTATCTTTCACCTCAAGAGCCAGTCAGTAACGGTCAAAGTGAGCAAGTCAAGATAGAAGTCAGATTCAACACACAAGAGGGAAGAAGGCCTGAGCCAGTATGGAGAGCTCCACTCGCATACTCTCCATGAAGGCAACTAGGCCTATTACGCGCCTAGCCGAGCGAGCTCCATCCAAGAGGTCACCTAGTCG
Source organism: Platanthera guangdongensis (assembly GCA_039583875.1). Lineage (NCBI taxonomy): Eukaryota > Viridiplantae > Streptophyta > Magnoliopsida > Asparagales > Orchidaceae > Platanthera > Platanthera guangdongensis. Next base: position 184,280,557 of record CM077152.1, on the reverse strand, counting down.
CTAGGGGTGGGGATATAAATAAGATCCCCCTCTATTAGGATTTGCCTTTAAATAGGACCCTAGGGGTACGAGGAGGACTTGGAAATCTCGCAAAATATCGCGACTGCCTTTTTCCTAGACAACAAGTTGAGTCTTTGGTCAATTATTTAGAGAGATAGATCACGAGTTTGCAACTTGTTGGGTATTGTATCCACAACGTACCTGATTTGAAAAAGCCCCTGAACAAGCTAAGGTAAATAGGCAATGTTTTTGACAAAATATTTCAAGTTGTGCTTGTAGTTTTTCCACGCTAAGTGCACACCAATGTCAGGGTGCAGTAGGTCAATATACACGGGTCTGCACGACGTAATCCCTCGTTGAGCAGATCAGTGTGTTGCCCTACGTGTACTCTCTCTATTGGAGTGTACTTAATTTCAAGTACAGGGTTGTGTTTATGCAAGAGCAAACAAGGAGCAAGGATCAGTCAAAGAGCAGCTCAGAGGCGTAAGACGAAAAATCGTCTAAGTATAAATCGACGAGAATCACCAAGTGATTCTCGCCGATTCGGCGAGAATCACTAGTGATTCTCACCGACTCTATCCGGCTACCTCAAAGCGGTGCCAAGTAAGATTCGGCGAGAATCACTAATGATTCTCGCCAAACCCATCGTTGAGCAGATCATGGCCAAGTAATATTCGTCAAGAATCACTGGCTGATTCTCGCCGATTCGGCGGGAATCCTCTTCGATTCTCTCCGATTTTGCCTTGGACGATTTTCTGGAACCCCCTGAACCGGATTCTGCCGCTGACACTATCTTGAACCGTATTTCGGGTTTCTACTCGTGGGACCCACAACGGTCATATTGAAAGTGTCTACAGTATATATACGGGTATTTTTTGAATAGTAGAGATACAGAAAGAAGCCGAGCCGATCTTAACCTAAAATTGCGAAACTGCTCCGTCGCCGCCATCGCCGCTCGTGCTAGTTGGTCGCCGCCTTTGATCGCGATTCTTCCTGATCTTCTGGCGACAGAAGCTTAGCTAAGCTTAGTGTCTCACGTGTCTAACTGGAGATCTCTTGTCTCTTGATTTGTTGATCGGGAAAATCTTCCCCATCCAAATCGATCGAGACGATTGATCCCAGTGTGACCGTTGGTAGACCTAGCTAGCTTCGCTACGAAGTTTGCATCTCTAAAGTACAGCAGCCGCACATCGTCGTCGCCGCCGATCCCGTGAACCTAGCCGCCGCCCATCTTGCAGCCGCCGGTTCCGGGGAGATCCTCTCCAAGAGAGATCTAGGGTTGTGGACTCTTTGTGGACTTCAAGAACACGTCGTCAACGAAGAGGGACACCTTAGTCTCCAAACGTAGTTTGTATCTTTTGTACATTCTAGTTTTTCTTTTGTTGTAAAGGAACGTAGGTTCCTAGTTGTAAGGGTTGGGTGCAACCCGTGTTGTGGGAGTGTTGACTCCTACGTGTGGAAGGGTTCCTTCCGATAGTGCAATGATTTTATTTCAATCATGTTGGTGAAGAGACCGAATCGTCCCTTGTTGGGAGATAGGTCGAAGGGGGAAAGTGGATGTACCCAAATCGGGGAACCACTATAAATAGCTTGTGTATTCTGTGTGTTGTGCTGTTTATTTTTATTGTGCAGGTACAATCTTAAATTCCGCAAAAATGCTGCACGTCACCTATTCCCCCCCCCCCCATAAGTGAAGATAGTTGACACTAGGTGGACTTTCAAGTGGTATCAGAGGCAGGTTTCTCATCAAAAAGGTTAACACCTTGAGTTGAATCCTGCCACTAGTGTCAAGAAGAAGGAAAACATCTACCATGGACGGTCTCAAGTTCACAGGCAAGATCCCAGTGTGCACCAAGCTCAACTTTCCTATCTGGAAGGAAAGGATCAGGTTCTACATGGAAGCAGTTGATCCTCGACTCTTCATGATCGTGGAGGAGGGACCTTATGTCCCCACTAAGGCCTCCACCATTGATCCTACCAAGAAAGTGCCGAAGACACTTTCTGAAATGGACAAGGACAAGATGGTGCTAGTGGGACTTGACAAGAAGGCGCAGAACATTCTGGTAAGCGCAGTTGATGACTCAATGATGCAGAACTTCTGCAACTGCAGGACAGCACAGGAGATCTGGCATTGCCTGATCATCCTAATGGAGGGCACTGAAGAAGTGAGGGATGATCGGAGATCCCTCCTGAACCAGAAATATGAGGCCTTCGGACAAGGGCCTAAGGAACAGATCGGAGTCACCTACGAGAACTTCCTCAAGATTGTTAACGCCCTCAAAGGATACAGAAGAGTGTTCACTAATGGTGAACTCAATGATAAATTCCTTAGGTCCCTTAATAAGGAATGAGACACAAAGATCTGCGCCATCCGAGAGTTTGGCAGACTAGCTGAAACAGACCCGCAAATCCTGTTTGAGAAGCTGATGTCCTATGAGCTTCAGCTGAACACCAGGAAAGAAGAAGAAGAAGCAGAGAAGGCTGCAGCCAAAGAAAAGACTGTGCCTCTAAAATCCAGTCACTCCAGAAAAGGCAAGGGTACGGTTTCATACCGTGCCAGGAAGAAGGATGAGGAGGAGGACTCCAAGCCATGCTCCTCCAGCTCAGAGCTGTCGGAGGAAGATTTCTCCCTCATCACCCGAGAGTTCAAGAAGTTCCTCAAGATGAGGAATAAAAGAAAGAGAGACGGCTCCTCCTCCAGGCATCAGAAGAAAAATTATTCTTCTGACATGTATGCTTCTAAACCGAACAAACATCGCTCCTCTGACATTATTTGCTTTGGATGCAATAAGCCAGGACACGTCGTGGCCGACTGCTATCAAGGCAAGAGAGAAAAAGGGAAAGAAGAGGAGCACAAATCTTCGAGAGATAAGAAGAAAGAGCGGAGCTACATCGCCAAAAGGCCAAAGACACTGAGTGAGTCTGATTCCTCAGACTCCAGTGATGATGAGGAAGCCTACTTCGGGCTGGTGGATCGCTCCGACTCAGAAGCAGAATGCCCCCCATTTACTGGGAAGGTAAAAGCTCACACCCCTCTCTCCGACTCTGAATCTGATCCTGAGTCTCAGGATGATGAACCTGAAGATAGCCTTTCGGCCCGTGAAGCGGAGCTCCTCGAGAAGTATGAGCTTCTGCTCAACACTTTCGAGGAGTGTCGTAAGAGACTGAAGGCTGAGAAAAAGGAAGTGAAATTCCTTAAGGGTGAGAGTGTCTCCCTAAGGGAAGAAATCACCAGTTTGATTTCTCTCCGACAGGAGCATCTTGACCTGACTTCAAAGCATTCAGAGTCTCTCAAGCTCCTTGATCTTAAGCAGGAGGAAGTCGACAAGTTGGAAGAACAACTTGCGGCAGAAAGGAAGATCGTCAAGAGCTTCTCTATGCCAAAAACAGTTCTTCCATTTGTTGATACCTTCTCTGCTCAGGCCAAAGGAGCTGGCTTGGGGCATGTAGGGGTATCAGGTTCCTCATCCAGGAGAAACAGGAACCAGAGGAAGAATAAGGCCGCCAATAAGGCCTCTGCTGCTGAAAAGGGAAAAGCTCCACTCAGTCCTGTTGCGTTCAGAAAGCCTGGCTTTCCTTGCAACCAACATGACTTTCAATAAATCTTTGGTCATCATTTCCGGCCCTCGGTTGCAAAGCCAAAGAGCCGATATGATGGTTGGACCTTTCCCCAGAACTTCGGTGAGAGTGCCTTCAAGGCACCTTATGAGGAAATCAACATGGGAAATTATGGTCAATTCTCTAGCGGCCATAATGGAAAGCAGGCACCAAAGGCCAAGCCTGTTATACAGAAGGTGAAGAAGTCTTGTGACTGCAATCACTGTGAGGCCCCCACCTCCAGATCCAAAGCCCCGGCTGTACCCACCGTTCCCAGGGTAAGGCAGGAGCCTAGGAAGAGGTACAACAGATTCGACTGTTGGTGCTGTGGCAAAGTCTGTCACTTTGTCGTGGATTGTTGGCTTAATCCAAGGTATTACGAGACTCCCTATGTTAGCAATGTGAGGCCGACCACTCGTAGGGTTAACCAACCGAGGGGGAGTATGCTAACCAGGAATCTAGGACCCAAGTTCGATTGGGTTCCTAAGGGAAATTAATTTTGTTTTGCAGGAATGTCCAAAGGCCACCAAAACATCGATCTGGTACTTGGACAGTGGATGCTCCCGGCATATGACTGGGACAAGAAGCCTGCTGCGTGATTACACTCCAGTCGAGAATGGACCCAAAGTCATCTTTGGAGGGTCAGATCGAGGAGTCACCAGAGGTTACCGTATGATTTCCAAAGGTATAATCTCTATCACCGACGTGGCTTATGTTGAAGGGTTAAACCATAACCTGATCAGTGTAAGGCAGTTATGTGACAAAGGTTATGACGTTAAGTTCTGCAAGGATAAATGTCTGATAATTTCACGTACCTCTTCTGAGACGGTATTATCAGGCATTAGGAGCAGAAATATCTTCTGCTTAAATTTTCTCAGTTTAGATTCATCTACCCCCGTATGCCTAGTGGCAGCTGGCAGTGCATCTCTTTGTGATCAATGGCACAAGAGATTGACACATATTAATTTCAAGACAATTAGTATGCTGTTTTCTAAGAACTTAGTAAGGGATGCTCCCAGTATCAAGTGCATCAAAGATAGCCCCTGTCCTGCATGCCAGATGGGCAAACAGACTCGGGCTACCTTTAAGAGCATTGCTGACAAAGACTCTTCCCGGTTTCTTTATCTTCTACATATGGACTTGTTTGGTCCAATGCAAGTTCATAGCTTGGGAGGCAAGTCCTATACGCTAGTGATAGTTGATGATCATTCTCGGTTTACATGGGTGTTCTTCTTAAAACAAAAGTCAGATACGTTTGACATCTTCACTAGCTTTGTCAAGCAGGTTCAGAACGAATTTAACTGCTCAGTGGTCAAAGTCAGAAGTGACCATGGAACAGAATTCAAATCTGGTGCTATGACAGAGTTTTGTGAAGAACAAGGTATCTTTCATGAGTTTTCCTCCCCGCGCACTCCTCAGCAAAATGGAGTTGCGGAGAGGAGAAATAGAACTCTCATTGAAGCCTTCACGACAATGTTGAAAGACGCTTCTCTCCCAGAATACTTCTGGGCAGAGGCCGACAATACAGCTTGTCATGTACAAAACCGAGCATTGATCAACAAGCATCATCGTAAGACGCCTTACGAGCTACTGAAAGGCAGGAAACCAACCATGTCCTACTTGAGGATCTTTGGTTGCAGATGCTATGTACTGAATAATGGGAAGTACCCGCGTACTAAATTTGGTGAAAAATGCTTCGAAGGCATATTCATGGGTTATAGTTCCCACAGTCGGGCATATAGGGTCTTCAATAAGAAAACCCTAGTGGTAGAAGAATCAATAAATGTTGTATTTGATGAAGGAAGTTTGCTTAATAGCAATTCTTCCAGTGGTATTCTTGAAGATGCAGGTGCATGACTTGAACAGCTGAGTCTGGATGAGACCGCTAAAGATGACACTCCTAAGTACGTCAAAGTTTCCACCTCCACGTCATCTGGAAATGTTGAAGATAAAAATGGAACAAATCTCTTAGAAGAAGGAGAAGCCCAAGAAGTAGTCGAAGCTCCAGACGCCAGACTTCTAGAGCTCCGGCACATGAGGGATCATCCTAGAGATCAGATCATCGGAGATCCTCGTGTCGGTGTCAGAACTCGAAGAGGTACTATTAATGAAATTTTGCATCTTAGCTTCCTATCACAGGTTGAGACAAAGAAGTTCGACGAGGCGAACAAAGATGCGGTATGGATTCTGGCGATGCAAGATGAACTACATCAATTCGAACGATGCAACGTTTGGATGCTAGTTCCCAGACCACACAAGCAGAATGTGATTGGCACCAAGTGGATCTTCAGAAACAAACTAGATGAACATGGTGTCATCATAAAGAAGGAGGCCAGGCTGGTGGCTCAAGGTTACAGATAGGAGGAGGGGATTGACTTCGACCAGACCTTCGCACCAGTAGCAAGGCTCGAGGCAATCAGATTGTTCCTGGCGTATGCTTCGCACAAAGGATTCACAGTCTATCAAATGGATGTGAAATCAGCATTCCTGAATGGAGACCTGAAAGAGGAAGTATACGTCGCTCAACCCCCAGGTTTTGTCAATCCTACTTATCCCAATCATGTGTATTTACTCAATAAAGCTCTATATGGTTTAAAACAAGCTCCACGAGCTTGGTATGAGACTTTATCTAGTTTTCTTCTTGAGAACAAGTTCTCTAGAGGTAAAATAGATAAAATATTGTTTCTCAGGGAAGTCAAAGGTAAGATCTTGCTGGTGCAAATCTATGTCGATGACATTATATTCGGCTCAACGGACAACAATCTTTGCAAAACGTTTTCTAAACTTATGCAAGGAAAGTTTGAAATGAGCAGTATGGGAGAGCTCAAGTATTTTTGGGACTTCAAGTGAAACAGTCTGAGGATGGAATCTTCATCTCTCAGACGAAGTTCACAAATGAACTCCTTAAGAAATTCGGTATGGAGAATGCAACCTCTATGAGGACTCCAATGAGATCCACTATGTCTCTGGATAAGGATGAGAAAGGTAAACCTTTTGATGAAACCAAATACAGAAGCATCATTGGATCCCTGCTCTACCTTACTGCCAGTAGACCGGATATCATGTTCTCCACATGTGTCTGTGCCAGATATCAGGTGAACACTAAGGAATCTCACTATGTCGCTGCAAAGCGAATTCTAAGATACCTTAAAGGTACTCCCAATCTTGGCTTGTGGTACCCGAGAAACAATGATGTCGAGCTAATAGGTTTTTCAGATGCTGATTTTGCAGGGAGTAGGGATGACAGGAAAAGCACCTCCGGGACGTGTCAATTCCTCGGCAGGAGGCTTATCTCATGGAACAGCAAGAAACAGAATTGTGTTGTAACCTCCACAGCAGAGTCTGAGTCATCTCGGCAGGTAGCTGTTGCGCACAACTCCTATGGATCAGAAACCAGTTAGCCGACTATGACCTTCATTTCAAGGAAATACCAATGTACTGTGACTCCTCCAGTGCAATTGCAATTGCCAACAATCCGGTATCGCACAGCAGAATGAAGCATATTGAAGTGCGCTACCACTTCATTCGGGAGCACGTGGAGAACAAGGACATCTCTCTCTGTTATGTCCCCACGGAGAAGCAGATTGCAGATATATTCACAAAGCCCTTAGACGAAGCCAAGTTCAGTCTTTTCAAAACTGAATTGGGAATGCTAAACTATGAGGAATGAAGACTACATAAGCTCCAAGCTCGTGCAAGATCTGAGGGGGAGCAAGGAACTCAAGTGTGAACATAGATGCAAGAACTGAGGGGGAGCAAGGGGTCAAATGCTACAGACCCAGATTTGTAGAAGCCGAAAAGGGGGAGATTACCCTCTCGGCTAAGGCTAAGCCGGCTCCAAAGTTTGTTGGGTATTGTATCGGTAATGAATATCTCTCTCAACTTATTTCAAGGTTATGATTTTCATTCCCATATGCTTTTTTCACCTTAGCTTGTAGGGTTTAGGCTTCTTCAAATAGGGGGAGATTGTTGGGTATTGTATCCACAATGTACCTGATTTGAAGAAGCCCCTGAACAAGCTAAGGTAAATAGGCAATGTTTCTGACAAAATATTTCAAGTTGTGCTTGCAGTTTTTCCACGCTAAGTGCACACCAATGTCAGGGTGCAGTAGGTCAATATACACGGGTCTGTACGACATAATCCCTCGTTGAGCAGATTAGTGTGTTGCCCTACGTGTACTATCTCTATTGGAGTGTACTTAATTTCAAGTACAAGGCTGTGTTTATGCAAGAGCAGACAAGGAGCAAGGATGAGTCAAAGAGCAGCTCAGAGGCGTAAGACGAAAAATCATCTAAGTATAAATCGACGAGAATCACCAAGTGATTCTCGCCGATTCGGCGAGAATCACTAGTGATTCTCGCCGACTCTATCCGGCTACCTCAAAGCGGTACCAAGTAAGATTCGGCGAGAATCACTAATGATTCTCGCCGAACCCATCGTTGAGCAGATCATGGCCAAGTAATATTCGTCGAGAATCAACAAGTGATTCAACGAGAATCACTAGTGATTCTCGCCGAATCGTCGAGAATCACTGGCTGATTCTCGCCGATTCGGCGGGAATCTTCTTCGATTCTCGCCGATTTTGCCTTGGACGATTTTCTGGAACCCCCTGAACCGGATTCTGCCGCTGACACTATCTTGAACCGGATTTCGGGTTTCTACTCGTGGGACCCACAACGATCATATTGAAAGTGTCTACAGTATATATACGGGTATTTTTTGAACAGTAGGGATACAGAAAGAAGCCGAGCCGATCTTAACCTAAAATTGCGAAACTGCTCCGTCGCCGCCGTCGCCGCTCGTGCTAGTTGGTCGCCGCCTTTGATCGCGATTCTTCCTGATCTTCTGGCGTCAGAAGCTTAGCCAAGCTTAGTGTCTCACGTGTCTAACCGGAGATCTCTTGTCTCTTGATTTGTTGATCGGGAAAATCTTCTCCATCCGAATTGATCGAGACGATTGATCCCAGTGTGACCGTTGGTAGACCTAGCTAGCTTCGCTACGAAATTTGGATCTCTAAAGTACAGCAGCCGCACATCGTCGTCGCCGCCGATCCCGTGAACCTAGCCGCCGCCCTTCTTGCCGCCGCCGGTTCCGGGGAGATCCTCTCCAAGAGAGATCTAGGGTTGTGGACTCTTTGTGGACTTCAAGAACATGTCGTCAACGAAGAGGGACACCTTAGTCTCCAAACGTAGTTTGTATCTTTTGTACATTCTAGTTTTTCTTTTGTTGTAAAGGAACGTAGGTTCCTAGTTGTAAGGGTTGGGTGCAACCCGTGTTGTAGGAGTGTTGACTCCTACGTGTGGAAGGGTTCCTTCCGATAGTGCAAGGATTGGATTTCAATCCTGTTGGCGAAGAGACCGAGTTGTCCCTTGTTGGGAGATAGGTCGAAGGGGGAAAGTGGATGTACCCAAATCGGGGAACCACTATAAAGAGCTTGTGTATTCTGTGTGCTGTGCTGTTTATTTTTATTGTGCAGGTACAATCTTAAATTCCGCAAAAACGCTGCACGTCACCTATTCCCCCCCATAGGTGAAGATAGTTGACACTAGGTGGACTTTCACAACTTTCCCTGTTAGTCACAGTAACTTTGTTATCAGCCAGTCTACCTCGTACCCTGATCGACCATTTTTGGTTGTGGAGGGGTTGCTTCTTCTAAGATTTCGAGTATGTGGTGGGACCTCCCTATCGCAATGCCTAGGGTCCTATAAGTTGTCTGACACCATTTTTGGGTCTTAGCCCGTTAGCCGTCGAGCCATACTGCTGAACCGATAACCTTAGGCTGCCTTGATCCGAATTTTTAGAGTAAGGGATTTTCTCGGCTTCCACAGGGAAAATACATAAAGTGATAGAGTGAGTCTTGATTACTGCAAATAAGAAAGCTTGAATTACTAAAATACAAAATTTAACTACAACTAGGAAAGATAATGAACTAGGCGAAACTATGAACTTGAGATGGAAAATAAGGAAAAACAATACCAAATTACAGAATTTCTCCACAAAAATCTCCTTTTTTAGCTGAAGAAGAAGAATGATATTTATAGAAAAATTTGCATGGGAGTCACACACCCTGGTCATGCCCATGATCAGGGCGTGTAGCAAACGGATCTGAAAATGGCAGGAAAACAACTCGATTTGGAGTGATGGTGGAAATTGCTAAAGAGGCCACACCTTGGGGTCATGCCCATGACCAGGGAGTGACTTCTTGAAACAGTTGATGATAGAAATTGACTTTCATAACTCTAAAGCATGCTTGGGATATAGATGGAATGCCCTCCTTGTCACGCATGTTATAAAGGCGGGTAACTTTAAACTGGCGTGCCAACTCACTCAGAACAGCGGACATGCCCCCTGATCACGCTCGTGACCAAGGCGTGTAATATTAATCTAACATGGAATCGATATTTTGGTAGTGGAGGCGGGGGCACAGTCTATGATTGTGGTCACATCCTATTTTCACGCCCGTGACTGAGGTGTGTAATACTTGATTTTTCGGAAAATCTTCAAAACTTTGCCCTATTTACACAGTGAGCTCCAAAATTTAATTAGCAGCCCAAAATTACCAGAATTTCAGAAAGAAGTTAATAAGGGAGTCAAATTTGAAAAATATAAATAAAATTTGATAAGTTATTAAATAAAAACTATAGTAAAAATAAGATAAAATAAGAGTTATCAGTGGGAGTAAGCATCGTGCTAATGAGCCTACGGGGAACCAAGTCCAGCAAGTAGTCAAGATCCTCTTCCTCCTCAGGAACAATCAAGCAGAGTACAAAGTCATAGTGGTAGGCTTGTGTCTTGCTAAAGAGTTAGGGATCCAAGGGATCAATGCCTTCACAGATTCAATGGCGTTCGAGTCATAAATTAGAGGAGAGGTCAAAGTATGTGACTCGATTATACAGAGATACTTGATAAAAGTGAAAGGCTTGATACGATGCTTTCAGTACTTCTTCGTCAAGCATATGTTGCCGGTGGAGAACTCAGCAGCCAACCGATTAACCAAGTATGGCCTGAGGGATGGTGGAATAATCACGGAGCTATTCTGGCCATCCATAGAGGAAGGGAAGAAGATGGAGATCGAGTAGTGAGATTCCTAGATGGATTAGTTAGATGCTTTCCTAGCTACCGGACAACTCCCAGCAGATGGTGGAGACAAGAGGAAGGTCTGATATACGGTAGCCTACAACCTATTGCATAAAGTGGAGTTATATCACAAGCCATCTTAGGCCCCCTAGCCAAGTGTGTATTAGAAACTGAGGTTCCTTGAGTGCTGAAGGAGATCCATTCGGGGAGTATGGAATCCATTCTAGGACATACTCGCTGGAAAAAAGAATCCTGCGACATGGTTACATCTTGTCGACCATCTAAGGGGATGATAAAGCCTTCTCAAAGAAATGTCAAATATGCCAGCTCTTCGCCCCCTCTAGTTGCAGCCAGCCTAACAGCTTCATTCAATATGGCCCCTTGGACATTCATCATCTCAGGAATGGATTTGATATGCCCTTTCTCCTAAACCAGTGGTTAGAGCAAGTTCATTCTTATCATGATCGACTACTTCTCAAAGTGGATTGAGGCTAAAGCTCTGGCCAAAGACACTTCTCAATTCATGAAGACGTTCATCTAGGGAGAGATCACTACAAGTTTGGGATTCCTCTCACCATCATCACCAATAACGGTTCGTAAATCGCCAGCTTGAAGCTTAAAGATTTATGCAAGCATCTAGGGATAGATCATTGGTTTACCTTTGCCAACCATCCTCAAAGCTAAGGGCAAGTGAAGGTCGCCAACAAATTGATAATCAATCTTCTAAAGAAAAGGTCGCAAACTTGAAGGGGTACTAGGTAGAACAACTCCACCCGATCCGTTGGTCTCTAAGGACCACTCCTAAGTTAGCCACATGGGAAACACCTTTCTAGTTGTTACATGGGTCTGAGGCTCTCATCCTAGTAGAATTCGAGGTCATAATCCCAAGATTTGTTGCCAAAGATGGAGAGGAGGAATAGTGATTTGAGAACGAAGGGGTCCAGAGACAACCCTTGACTTCATCGAGGAGCTCCGGGACATGGCCTTAGTTCCCTAGGAGGAGATCAAATGGTGAACGGTGAAGCACTTTGACAAACATGCCTGCCTCAAACAATTCCATCTTGTGGATCTCATCCTAAAAAAGGTAGATGCAGCGGAATTAGCGACTGCAGTCGAAAAACTGAATCCAAACTGGAAAGGGCCATACATCGTGTAAGAACCATGTCCGTCACATAACATATAATAGAAGGTCCGGTCGTGGCCCGACCCCATATACTATGAACAGCCAATGGAGTTACTAATTGAAATAATTGTCCAAATACATGCATCCTATCACAGACTGCATTCTAGCGGTAGTAATTTAAAGGTTAACAGGAACCCAACCAATTGAATGCCCACTAATATAAAAGTTGGAATGATAAACCAAATACACCAATAGTCTTGGCATTAAGGCCTTACAATGTTCAAATCAAATTAAAATGTCTTGCACACAATGACACGTAGGCCGACCACAAAAGAACAACATAGTAAATGGTTTATTCACTTTGGCCTTCATGCGACAGCTTAGAAATCCTGGGTTGCAGCCCGCTATTTCCCGCTTAGCTCGTGAGAGTTTTGATTTCAAGAACAACTAATCACCTAGAGGGGGGGGGGGGAATAGTTCCAATTCCAAAAACTTAAGCAACTAATTGATTAATATAACATCACAACAATCTCATCACAATCAAAACCAGCACAACACAGTACACAAAATTTTACAGTGGTTCCCCAATTGATGGGTACATCTACTTTCCCCTTTCGCCTATCTACCAGTATACTAGATTCAGCCAAACTTACTCTATATTTCTCAGATCCCTAGATCGTTTGGCTCAGAGCCCAATCGGCTCCTACAACTCAGCCACAAGACCTGCCACTCTGATCACCAAGATCCTACAACTCAAATTCTTCCCAATAACTCTACCTCAGAGTGACTCCACACTCCTACAGCTCAAGCAATACTGCCCTACCTCAGTGTGAATCCACACACCTACAACTCAAGCAACTCCTACCCTACCTCAGCCTTTATAACACAGGCTTACAACTCAGGCATTTTCCTTACCACTTAGATTCACAATGAATCTTACACAGAATTATTCAAGACGATGAATTACAGACACCAGAGAAAAATCTTCGCGTTTGTCTACCTAGACTGAGCAGATATCATCCCTAAATTCTTCTTCACAGTAATAAGATGTTACAGAGATCTTGAAATGATTCCCGACTTGTTCTGGAATCAACTAGCAGATGAATCTGCTTCTTCTGCTTCAGGAATATCTCCTGATCTGGACTGAGAAGATTTCAGCCATTCCTTCTTCTTTGATCCACCAAATTGATCTTTAGATTCTGGCTCGGCTTGGATCAAGAAGATAACTTCAGCTAGGGCACACCTAGGATGATTCGTCTCTCTTAGAGGATTACTCTAACCCTGCTGGAGTGGATGTTGATTGCGCCAGCAAACTTAGATGCCCTTCAGATTTGAACTTGTGGTTCTTGGCTTCTGCAACGATGGCGGATGAATATGACGAACTCCGCTTCTCATTTTAAACAGAAATTAATCTAATTAATGCGTTGATTCTCCTTTAGATCTCGATCTCTTCTGCTATTTATAATCCCATCACATTGGTGAGATGATCAACCTGTGTCTAAGTTTTAACGATAGTTAAAACCTCAACTCTATTAACTTGAGATCCACTGTAGACTGACGACGACGTTAATGTCGATTTACATCGAATCTGAACTTTGTTGACTTGTTGACATTGCTGAGTTGCCATCATTTTGGACTTAGCCAAAATCAACTAACTTTTCTGAAATCCTGCGTTCGACGAACTTCAAGCTTAGCTCGAGAAAATCTGAATTCAGCTTGAAGAAACGGTGAAGCTGAGATCGACGAATTCTCTTAGCTCAATTCTTTCTTTAGGTGAATGCTGAGGTCGACGAACTTCGAGCTCAGCTCCACGAAATCTGAGCTCAGCTTGACGAAATAGTGAAGCTAAGATTGACGAATTCTCTCAGCCCAGTTCTTTCTTCAGGTGAAGGCTGAGTTCGACGAATTCTCTGAACTCTGGTCGATGAAATTAGAACTCTGGTCGATGATTCTGATAGCTGAGTCCTTGTTATAGGTAAAAGCTAAGATCGACAAACTATGAACTCTATTCGACGAAAGTTAATCTCAGCTTGACGAATGGTAGAATCAGCGATTCTAGAATTAGAAATTTCTTCAGCTTTGCTTGATGGTGTTGAGTGAGTTGAGAGAGCTTGCTTCTCTCAACGATTCTTGGCTTAGCCGATTTTCTAGATTCTTCACAATAAGGCTATGACAGGATAACCTAGACTCAACGCTTCTAGTTATATGGTGTTGAGTGAGTTGAGCTCACTCAACACTTCTCGACTTAGCCCAATTTCTGCCATGACTCAACGCTTCTAGCTGTGTGTCATTGAGTGAGTTGAGCTCACTCAACGCTTTTGTACTTACCTGATTTTATCAGGCTTTGTCACAGCGATCTCAATGCTTACTTCTCAACGATCTCAGCTGTCTCAGCACTTTTTGCTGAATGGCGTTGAGTGAGCTTGCCTTACTCAATACTTTTGAACTTAGGTAATTTTCCTACCTGCCTTCTCTCAGTTCTATTAGCTAGATGGCATTGAGTGAGCTTTCCTCAGTCAACGCTTTTGGACTTAGGTAATTTTCTGAGTTTCCAGCTCTACCTTGAGTCCACCTATCATTATCTCTTGAACTAGCTATCCAATCATTGCGACAAAGACTAACCTGTATGCATGAACTTAACCATACATTAAATACAACTATGTCTATCTCATTGACACGTTTGACATCATCAAATTAAGGCCATTGAGATCAATGGACCCAACAATCTCCCTCTATTTGAAGATGTCAAAACTACTGATCAAGCATGTCAAAACCACTCATCAAGCTTCTTTAGTCAATGAGATACACGTTACACAGGCAATAAAAGCATATTCATATTAACTTCAGTGTAATGAATTTTACCTACTCCCCCTGGATTTCTGCAGGGTGAGTTACACCTTAGAGGATTATCTCTTAGCTTGATATCCCCATGAACTTCTCCCCCTTGTGTTTCTGCCATGAAGGAGCTTGATCCTTTCTGATAGTCATCTTCTATCTCTCCCCCTTGAGCGTGAACAACCAAAAGTAAAACATGACCTCCATCTCTCCCCCTTTTTGACCACTTCAGATAGTCAGGAAGGATCATCAGGTCTTTTTCTCCCCTTATGTTCTCCCCTAGCTGATGTAAATTAAGCCAGGATTATAGCTGTCAGCATGTCCCTTATACAGGGCTGAGTTATATATCACTAGATACCACTTGACAACACTTGAAATTTAGTATCGCTGGAAATTCTTTACACCACTAGAGAAGACTACTTGAAAGTCTCTAGTCCTACAGCTACTGATACCACTTGAGAAGAAACATCTTCTCTCATCTTGCTTTCCAATAGGTTTGCAGAACTTGCAAAAAGAACAAACCTGTACAAAACATAATACCATAGGGAGTACCTGAAGCTATTCTAAGTTCAAAATAACCAACTCAGTTTTGAAGGTGTTGAACTTGGCTTCATCTAGAGACTTAGTGAAGATATCTACCACTTGCTTGTCAATGGAGACAAACTCTAGGCAAATGTCTTCTATCTCAACATGCTCCCTAATAAAATGTTACTTAATTTCTATATGCTTAGCCATTCTATATGAAAATGGATTCCTATCTGAAAGTGCAAGTTAGATCTGATATACTCTACAGGGGGGTCAATAGAGTATGGTGCTTGCTAAAAACTTTTTACAACTCTTGTTGTATTCCTATGTGAACAGGGAAGCAAATGAACTACAACAACTATCTAATCAAAAAGCAATCACAAACCACAGCTAGAAAACAAAAGAAAAAAAGCAACCAGAAGACACAAGGAGCTATAGTGGTTCCCCAATCAATCTAGGTATATCCACTCTTCTACCACCCTAGGTAGGAATCCACTGCAGGATGAGTTGATCAGGTGTCCTGGGCACCAATGAGCTTTTAATAAGATGCTCAAAAACCAAACCAGATTTTCTGATCAGGTGTCTTGCCACCACTGAGTTTTGACAAGGTCTCAAAAACCAACACAAACTTTTGAAGGGAGTTTGATAAACCCTTTACAGTAGAGAGAGAGAGAGAAGGATGAGATGATCTTCTCTGTCAACAATCAGAGAGAAGATAGTGGATGTTGTCAAAGCTCCTCCTAAGTTCTTGAGTTGTTCAGGAAGTGAAGCTTTGTAGTAGGGTGATAGGCCTTCAGAAGATTTGATCTCCAGCAAAAGATGATTTCAACAGCAACTGAAATGTGTGGTGTCTGGAGTCTTGAATGATGATGGCCTTTGAACACTGAAATCAAGAGGGATCTAAAAATTTCAGAATATTGATCTCCTTTTGTGATGTGTGTTCCTGTAAGAATTCTAAAACTGAGAATGTCTGCAACTCTTTTTCTTTCTGGTGTTGTGATTGTTGTAAGAGTTGTTGTTTTTGATAATGATATCCAACAGGAATTAAAAACATTGATCTTTTATTCCTCAAATATGAATAGAATATTTCTCTGTCCAAGATAGCCGTTAGCTTATCATAAATGACTCCCTTAACTGCATTTTGTCTTTTAGAGGAAGGTCCAATAAAACATTCCATTGAAAATCCCTTGAAACTTGCTCCAGATTAATTGAAAACGGCTACAATATCCTTGACATAAATGCTGAGAATAATTCCATAACTGTCTGAATTTGAATCTTGAAAAACGTCGATCTCTCCAGAAAAACATCGACCTGAGCTCCACTATCGTTGAGCTGAGCTCAGAGACTGGACTTAGACTGAAACAGAGATCGTCGATCTGAGCTTAACTATCATTGATCTGAGCTCAGAGATAGAGAAACAAACTAGAGACAAGAACGTCGATCTGAGCTCGAAGATCGTCGAATGGAGTTCGATGACTCGTTAAAGTTGAGCCCAGAGATCATCGAATGGAGTTCGACGATTCGTCGAAGTGAGCTCAGATATCGTCGAATGGAGTTCGACGGTTCGTCGTCCTGAGCTCGACAAAATGACTTAGTCTCCAGAACTGAAATATCTGGTCTTGAGGGTAGCTTCCAAACCTAAATACTAACCCTTAGACTTAATTCTAATTGACCTTTAGATCTATACAAGGAGGTCAAAACAGATTTCCTAAAAGACATAGTGATCCTTGCCCAAATCAGTAATAGGGTGTTCTAACAATCTCCCCCTATTTGGGTTAGGATTACAATTTACAGATATTGGAAAAATAAAAACATACAAAACATTGCAGAAACACAGACATTATCATAGATAGTTCAGAAAACAAAATTTACTGTCATCTTACAGAATCATTCCTTTTCCTTGCTCTTTATAAGAACTATTTCTCTGTTGGGGTTGAGAGCTTCTTTCTTAGATCTTCTGTTATTAGCTGCACCTAGAGAAGTTTGATGTTTTGGCCTGGGCACTACAACTTCTGGATGCAGCTTCATATAACTTTCTGAATCAAAGAATTTTCTGGAGGAGTATCTCTCAAGTTCTTTCTTTCTTTGATCAGATAAAGTAGTGATATTGGATGTATCTTTTCCTTGTTCTCTAGCCTTCTTGATTTGGTCCAATGCAGCTAATTCTTTCATTCTTGCTGTCCATGAGGTAGGATTGTTTTCTGGATCTTCAAATGGAATAGGAGGCTCATATCTGTTTGAAGGATTATCAGGAGAAGCTCGGGAAGAGACTAAATCTTTAAGCTTATAATGGAAGGGACCATAAGTAGTGTCAGAGGGACCTTGTCCATCCCTTTGATAAGGATGTTGCCTGGAATACACTTTGAGTCCACTTTGATTTCCTTTATACTGTCCTCTTCTGGACTGGTAACCTCTAGATTGATTTCCTCTGTACTGGGATCTTCCTTGAGGTTGATATGAAGCTTGGCTTCTGGCAGTAGATTGGAAAGTAGAACTTCCACCTGCACCTGCATCAGGTGAAGGAGGAGGAGGAGGAGGATTGAAATGGGATGATCCTTTGTCATACTTTCTTTTTTTCTTCATAGCCTTCAGTTGATTCCTGGAGTAATACATCCATGGTTCTGTAATGGGACAATCATGCAGTATATAATATGGAATATCATTTGTATCTTTGACTTTTTCTAGAGGAACTCTCTTCATGGCTTTGCTTCTGGCTTTCCTTTTCCTTGCAATTGTTGTAGAGGAATCATCTGAGTCAGCCCTAAACTGATCACCGCCTGAGCTTTGATTATCATACAATGCATCAATCCTTTTGAGATAATCTTTCTGTTGTTGAGACTGAGCAAAAGAGACAGCAGAAACAGCAATAGTAGCAGTAGCAACAGCAGGAAGTGGAGTAGAAGCAACACTGGCAGAAGGAGCTATGACAGCAGGTTCAGATACAACAATTTCAGAAACAGAAACAACATCAGCAGTAACAGCAGGCTCAAAAACAATTGCCTCTATCATATGCACATCCTCAAAAATAGCAATATCAGAACTAATAGAAATATCAACAACAGCACCAGCAACTTCTACAGTATTGAAGGAATTTATATAAGAACTAATTAAGCTGGGGTCACAGCTGGAAATAGGCACAATGGCCTTAGTAAGATCTTCAAATTGCTGGACTGGAAGGCAGTTGAAGTATACAGAGTCAAAAACTGACAACAGTGACCTGAGGTCCACTGTAATGACTACAACTGGAGCTACTGGAGCTTGGACTGAAGATACTACAGCAGGCAATCTTTCAGTTTCATAAGGCATCTCCCCCTGCCTAGATTCAGTGAAAACTGGATCAAGGCACCCAGAAGAAGGGATTGCCTGAGGAGGAAGAAAAGAGGAGAGCCCGACAGACAGCTCCTGAACTATTTTTAGAAGTGGAGCCAAAGAGGTCTCCAGCAATAGTGATAGCCTTGGAGCTATCAGCTCATATAGCCTGTCTATAAGAGCTGGAAGATCTACTTGCTCAAGAGGGACTTGAGTAGAGGTAGGGATGGAAGTTGGAGCAGCAGGAGATGTTGGTGGAGAACTTATGGAGGGTGGAAGTGATGGTTGGGATATGGGAATTGTGGAGATGGAAGATAGTGGAATGGAAATGGATGGTGTGAAGGATGGTTGAGCAATGATGTCTTGAAAGAGTTGTTGATAAGAAGTGGATGATGATGGTGGCTCAGGAGGGGATGAAGGAGAATCATCCTTATAGGAATCATCTATAAGAGTGAAAGATGGAATGTGAGATGATGAATCAATGTCAAGGTGTGGATAGTGATGTAGTGGGTGGAAGATTTCTTCAGTGAATGGTGGAGTTGGAGAAGGGATTGAAGTTGGAGATGGGGTGGAAATTGTGATGGTGGATGTGACTGTTGTAGATGAAATAAGAGGTGGAGGAGGAGGAGATGAAGCAGGCAAGTCTTCTGCAGGGGCAAAAACCTGAGGGGAAGAGACTGAAGCAGTCCTTGTGATGTAAACGTACGTGTTAGAGACGAATTATAACTACGGACGCGCACGACTATCTCTTCACGATGAATTCTACGCTCACACAATTGTTCTACGCCGCTCCACGATATCACATTCATTCAATTTCACGCTAGCGTACAGGTAGCCAAACCATTTCGAGATCAAATAAGGGCGATAGGCCGGTATCCTATCGAGGTAAAAAGGACCAATATTGGATCCGGACGAGCGAAGGTTGTACCCAAAGAGATCTGCCGAAAATAATCACGAATTTGGAAAAGAGAGATCTCTCCCAACAAAAGACAACGAGGGCTCGCCAAACCCTTTACGAAATTAAGTCGATCAAGAAAACAACGCAAAACAATTAAAGCTAATCACGAAATTTCAAATGATTTCAAAATTTAATGCCAAAAATTCCACCACAAGATTATTTAAGGAAAGAGACACACGAAAGTGGAAAGGTTTGTTACCCAACCAGAATGGGTGATTCTGATTCACTTGGCGAGGGTCATTCTTCAACGGCTCCACCGGAATCACGCCGGTAGGAGTGAAATTCATCCGCCTTCGTTGCGCTACGCTGAAAATGGAGAGTCCCGTTGAAATCTTCTTAATATGGAAGTAAATATCTTCAAGTATGGAAAGAGAGAAATAAGGTGGCGGTTGTCTTGGTGGAGGCGGAGGCAGCTTGGGTTGGCCCTGATGATGGTGTTTCGGGTAGGAGGAAGGAGGAGGGTAGTCGGCTCTTGTTGGAGGGAAAAGGAAGAGGTGGCGGCCTTGCGAGTTGTGGATGGTGGCTCGGGTAGGAGAGGAGTGGTGGCCGGGTTGGAGAACGAGGGAGGGAGGTGGAAAAGCCGAGATTTGAGAGAGGGGATGTGTAACATCCCATTTCCAACTAGACCCCTAGGAGTGGTTTTGCTCATGACTAGGTCATGACAAACCCTAGGAAGCCAGAAATGGGCCAAGAGATAGGAGACAAAGTGTGGAAAATCATCATGGTCTGCAAATAGTAGAACTCTGAACAATGGTTTAGGATGACCATGGTGCTACACCATGACCCCAAGACCCTACCACAACACCCCCTAATACCTTGGGAGGTCCATTAGAGTCATAAGGACCCATTGGGGTCAATCAAAGAGACTCAGTTGACCAAGGTCAACCCTAACCCAAAATAGGTCAAACTAGCCTACTTAGCGTCAATTGACCTACGCCTAGCCTAGAGGACCCCACCTATGCCCCCTAACCATAAAGTGAAGTCAAGGGGTCACTAAGGACACATTGGGGTCAGCCCTAGAGGCCAAGTTGACCCAAGTCAACTCAAGCCACTAATCTGGTCAAAGTGCCCTTACTAAGGGTAGGTGACCTCCAAAGTATAAGGTAACCCTACACAACCCAACATAGGTCTTAGGGGAGACCAATGGGTCACCAAGGACCCAATGAGGTCAATCCAGATGATCAAATTGACCCAGGTCAACCCTAACTTAAGCCAAGTCAAACCTAGCCCAAATGGGCTAACCCAAGTCCAAGCCACTTCTTCCTTAAGGCTAACCTCAATTTCATGATCATCATTACTAAGTGAGCTGCACATAGCCTATGGTGTTTACCAGTCAACATGGGTGACTAGGAGAGAGAAGGGAGCTTCCCTTCATGTTAATGGTGGAGAGAGAAGATGGGGGAGAGGAAGGGAGAGTGGAAGCCAGCCAAAGGGAGGCTAACAACCACTTTTAATGGCTGCAATCAACTCCTCTAGGGAAGAGGAGTTGATTCCAGCCATTTCTCGGCCACCAAGAGGTGGATTCAGCCCCCCTCCACCCAACCCGAGCCACACTATTAATGGTGTTGAAGGGCATTGAAGAACCATCCGCCCCCTCCCCAATTGCCCATTTAAACATCATCAGTGGGCAGAGGGGAGCATTTTCGAGATTTTGCCTAGAGGAGACAGGTCATCCCACTGTGTTGTTACAGAAGTCGAGCGCCGCCTCCTTCGACTATGACATCCCGCCGCTCCTCCCGCATTCAGGACGCCAGGAAGGTCCCCCCCTCTCCTTAACTCACGGGTAGATCATAGGTATCCTTAGGTTTAAGGTTCGGGCTCAATTGAGCCCGATCCAAACCATGATTTTCATGGTTTTTCGGCAAAAAAACATCCTACTAGAACCACCAGAAAACATCTCTCCGGCGGCTGAGCTGCCGCGTGGCGACAGCCACCACCTCAACGGAGGTGGTGGTGGCGGTGGCCGGCCGGGGAAGGGGCTGGATCGCCGGAGGTAGAGCTTGGAAGCGGCTCCAGGCGGGATGGATCCTGGCCATTGGCTCAAGTTAGAAGAGTATAGGATTCCGTCGAATCTGCGCCAAGATTCGTGCTTCTCCTGATTTAAACTATAGGATATTAAATGTTGATATTTTGATTTATGTCACAGTTTTGGTATTATTTGGTTTTAATTTGTAAAAATACCTAGGCTCACCTGGTGGGAAAACCTCCAACATGAAAGTTGTAGTCCTTTTTGTCTACTGTATGTTAAAATTTGTTTAAACCCATTTGGGTGCATGGTCTGACCAAGGCCCCCATTTTGGTGGGACATATACTTAGGGCTAGGCAGTCATTGAACTGAGTGCCCACACCTCATCCCTGGCCCAAATCACTTGAAATTTTGGCAGGGAGTCTAACCTAGCTATACCTAGGGCCTGCCTAAAACTCAGAATTGTTGGAGATACTTTGCCTATAGTGTTTGCTTTTATTTAATAATGCTATGATAAATTAATTAAGTGGTCAAATGACCTCCAAACCTTCCCAAATTTTGGAGACTGGTCCCTGGCATCAAGACCTAGTTCTGTACAAAATTTTAACTCATTTGGATATGCTTTGCTAAGGGAATCACCAAACCCTAGTTTGGCTTTAAGAGGGTATTTTTGATTAAAAGTGCACTATGGACTTAGGGTGGTCCCCTCCCCTCAACAGAGGCTGAGGTTTTGGACACTGACTTGGCATGGACAATGTCACCCTCTTGAGGAAAACGAGACTATTTAGGCTTGATTTACCATAGGATTCAACCTCAAACCCAAAGGAAGGACTTTTGTGGGTTGTGAAGGACATGGGGGCAAATGCCCTTGCATGGCCTTGGAAACCCTATAGATTTGAGGGTATTGTAACCTAAGTTCTCTGATTGGAACCTTAGAGGAGTTGGAGCAAGGTGGACACCTCAAAACCCTAACCCTAGTTTTAGGGTAGGAGCACAAAGTTGAAGGTTCAGCCACTAAACCTTCCCCAAAAGTTATGAAACTTGGGTAGAGTAGGTCTTAGGCCATCTAGAACCCCTGGTAATTTCTATAGAATTTTATGGATTTTATTCCTGGTACTTCATTTGTTAATTACCAAAAGGCCAAAAATGATGTTTGATTTTCTTGTGCATTAAAATCTGATGAAACTTGGTCAGAAGCTATTCTAGGGCTAGGTGAACATCTCTGAATTTTATCACAATTCTTAATTGATTATATTTGGTACTTCCTTCATTAATTTCAGAAAGGGGCTTCGGTAGAATAAAATTAACTATTGATGATTTATCTGTTGAAAAATCATGAGGCTTAGGTTTTGATGTGTCTAGGCCAAAAAAAACTTGTAGAAATTTATTTACAATTTTTAGAGGTCTGTTTTCAGAACTTCCTTTACAAGGCCATATTTTTTAGAATTGGATAATTAATTAATTCAGGGGATAATTCCTTCAAAAACATTTATGAAACTTTACTTAGAGGTTTTATGTGCCCTTATAATCATCCTGGAATTTTCTCTAAATTTTTGGAAGTATTTTTGTTGTACATCCCCTTTAAATGTTTTATTATGAAATAAGTTTAAAATAAAATTTAACGGCTTAAACCTTGCTGAAAAATTGGGCGATTCTGGATTTTTAGATGATTAATCATTTTGCATTTAACATAAATTTAGTGGAATTTTATCTTGTCTAAAACTTGTACTTCATGTTCAAACTTGGAACTTTTTGTTATTAAATTAAATAAATAAATTACTAGTTAAATTATGAAAATTAGGAAATTATGGATTCAGACTACAAATGTCAATATAGTCCTCCAATAATTATCATATGAGTACTGGATGATCATTTGGTATACTTCCCATTTTACGGGTCATGTAGCTTAAGTGGTTTGCATTTAGTAAAACTGCAGAAAATCATTTGGGATATGAATTATAGCACTTGTGTTGGGTTTTGTTGGTTAGCTGGAAAGGATAAATAGAATTAGGTGCATCAATGGAAGATAAAGTGTGTAGGGTGTTGTTTTGGCTAGGGTTTAGAGGCGCTCGGGTCCGACGAAAGATCGTCCTCCCCGAGGTGAGGTGAAGTCAAATCACCCTAGGATCAGCCTATCGTAACATGAGAAAGTAATGGGTAAGGAAATCAACCAATAATAATAATAAGTACCTTGCGAAAGGGAACGCTGGGCGTAATCCCAACATAGTTCCTACTGCCCCTTGAGAGCACTTCACAGGGAATACCGGGGGCAGTCCTGGGTTAACGTAAACTGTATTAACAAGCTGAAAAGAGTAACTTAGTAATTAGGGTTGCACCTTTCACAAACACTGATAGCACCGGAAGATAGCTGGGAGCTTCGGCTCGGATGGTTAAAAGACGGACTTTGGGTCCGGGGAGCTTCGGCTCGATTGTTTGAGACGGACGTTTTGGTCCGGGGAGCTTCGGCTCGGTGTTTTATTACGCTAAATTTGCATGTGCATAAAAGGAAGGAAAAATTAAGGTGGTGGGTCTTCGGTATTGGAGGGTCGATGCACCGACGCCAATACGTTGACTAGGCAAGTGTGGTTAGCACTTCGCCAACAGAAGTTCGGTGCGCCAGCAGGCAAGAGTACGCAGGAGTCCGCTTCGTGCACCAAGAGTTGAGGCGTACGATAGGTCTGACCAGTAGTGCTTTACTGTTTTAGAGGTGGGCGAGGCCCAACCCACCGCTTCCCTCTGCCACTACGGAGGTATCCTGGGAGGTTAAGGCTCCAGAAAGGGGGAACTAAAGGTCTGTGTTCACATAGTCGGGTGTGTGTGTTGCACTTGCATGATCCATCATACCCACTTGCATGTCATAGAATAATCGATTCATTTGACCCTGACACCTAAAGTATAAGCGCAATGGGACGCTTATACTTTAGGCCCTGCAAAACGACCCCTTAGTCTATAGGCTTGTGTGGGCTGGTTTATAAATTAAGGTCAATTTTTGATATATAAATACATATACTGCTGTTTGATAACCGACACCCCAACATATAAATTGGTATGAGACTTTTTATACGATGGGAGCCTTGCAAAAGACCCCTTGTCTTATGTGATCTCACATAAGTGAAGGTTACTTTTCTTATTTAATCTTATTGTCAATATCTATTATAGAATTGCTAGTATAGGTCCGCTGCCACCTGTTTTTGATATTCTCCACCTTCAAGTCCTCTCCTTTCTTCCTCTCCGCTCGGTGCATAGGAGCCATGGGGGAAGGGGCGGGGGATGATAGGGCTTAGTCTTTTAGACTAACGGTTTTCGAACCGCGTCATTTAGGGGATCGAGGAGCCCAACATGGAGGAGCAGCCCCAGAGACCGGTGCGCTTGGAGGTGGGGCAGTCTAGCTCCGGAGTTCATACATCCGGGACCGTGAGTCTCGACCTTGAGTAGTTTTTCTGCTTTGGCTTCCGCATGAGTGATTTGTAGTGAGGATATGATGTACCGGGCATAAGCCCGAAGTTTAGCACTCTGATATGTATTTTCTGTGGACACTCCCTTCGTGGAGATTTATTTAATATGATATGTGATTTTCTGTGGACTGCAAGTTTGCATTTACATTATTGTGCTACTTTTCTACGATCGAATTTGGCCGGCAGAATCAACGCTTTGTGGTGATGACCCCTTCAGGACGTGAAGGAGTCACCGCAAAATGGCGGTTCCGGGCCTAAGACCCCGGTGTTGAAAAAGAAAAAAAAGGGGTCTTACAAGTGTTATCAAAGCAGACCTCGATCGAAAAGTAGCAGTCCACAACCCTGGGTCACCCCCGCGCGAGTTTAGTTTGGGGACAAACTAAGCAGCAGAAGCCGTGGTGTGCCCATATGAGGGATCACATGTAAATTGTCCACTTTTTATTAGGTATTGAGTCGATTACCTACTAATGTAGTTCGTTTTGCAGCCCCCAGCTCAGCCCACCCCACAAGGTGGAGCTCAGCAGACTCCAGACATTGCACCACCCCCCATGGTCCCCACACCTTTCCTTCAGTCAGACATGGGGCAAACCCTTACAGCTATCCTGGAGGCCTTCCGGGCTCAACAGGCCCCGGCCCAGCAGCCAAACCCAGGGGCCAACTGGATGAGCACCTTCCGAGGTCTCTCTCCCCCGTCCTACTTGGGGACAGAGTCGGCAGTGCGGACAGAGGAGTGGCTGGATGTTATGTACGAGATGTTGACCGGGATACGGTGCCCCTGGGAGGAGAGAGTGGCTTTGGTGGTATCTTGCTTGGAGTCCCATGCCAAGAGGTGGTGGAAGATGCTGTCGGACACGACGTTTGCCGATAGGGAGATTGCAGAAATTACTTGGGAGGAATTCAGGGCCACGCTGCTGGAGCACTTTGTTCCGCAGTCGGCCAGGGATGAGTTGGAGGAGCGGTTCTTACAGCTGAGGCAGGGCACCAGGACGGTGGTAGAGTACCATCGAGAGTTCGACCATTTGGCTCGATATGCAGGTTCTTAGCAGCTGGACGAAGCAGGATACGTCAAGAAATTCTATAAGTGCCTGAAAGAGGAGTTGAGGGAGGCCTTGTTGTTTGTATCTGACGGGCCTATCTCCCGGATTTTGGAGATGGCAATGAGGATTGAGGCTGATTGGCACACCACTAGGGGCCGGAAGCGGCAAGCGGAGGATCAGGGTCGGAGGGCCAGAAATGATCAACGACGAGACGCTATACCAGATGGGAGAAGGACGGAGGACCAGCCTCGTCAGGAGGTGAGGCAGGATACGAGAGAGCAGGTGATATTGGCCCCTCAACCTCTTCGGATACAGGAGATGCCGAGACCCGGGGGTATGGCGTATCCCCCACCGGAGTGCTTCCATTGTCATCAGGTGGGACACCTCCGGAGAAACTGCCCCATGAGGGGGGCACCACCTCCAGCACCACAGGATGGCCCACATGCCCAGCATTTCGGAGGCCGAGGACGCGGCCGAGGACGTGGTTACCAGGGAGGAGATCGAAGACAGGAAAGGGAGCAGGCATATGCCTTGCATCTGGCACAGCCTCGAAATCCAGTGCGGGTCATCACAGGTAAGTCAAGAGGTTTAAATGGTTTAAATTAAATTCCCGTTCTCAATTGCCCAACAAGTAGAACTGCCCTAGGTAGAATAAATAGGAAAGAAAACGCGTTATAAAATACTAAGACCTTTAATCATCTCAGGTATAGTCTTCATCAGCGGCAAGCCCTCCTATACTCTGTTCGACACGGGTGCCTCGCACTCGTTTGTGTCGGAGGCCTTTCTGGAAGGGCTGGAAGGAGTGGAACGGTTCACAGGCCAGATGAGGAGGGTGCGTCTACCCGACGGATCGGAGATACTCACCTCATCCCACTGCAGCATGGAGGCGGAGATTGGAGGAAAGTCGTTCGAAGTTCCGGCAACGGTCCTAAGGATGCCCGTCTTCGAGCTGATCCTGGGCATGACTTTGTTACAGTGGAATCATGCCCAGATTGATTGTCAAGCGAAGAGGATCACTGTGAGGCACGGGGACTCTACCATCATCATCGAAGGTATAAGAACTGCCTCACGTATACCCTTATCTTCAGTACAGGCCGTTAAGGCCTATTTACAGGGGGAGGAGGTCTACGAGGTGCTGTTTGAGATGGCGGAGGCCACGAATTCTATATCGAATATCCCGGTGGTGCGGGAGTTTGAGGACGTCTTTCCAGAAAAGTTACCCGGATTACCCCCGCGCAGGGAGCAGGACTTTCAGATACATCTTGTGCCCGGGGCCAAGCCGGCATCCAAGGCACCTTACCGGATGGCCCCAAGGGAGTTGGCAGAGTTCCAGAGCCAGCTTCAGGAGTTAGTGGAAGCCGGATTTGTCCGGCCAAGCTCTTCACCATGGGGAGCCCCGGTATTCTTCGTCAAAAAGAAAGACGGGACTCTCAGATTGTGCATCGACTACCGAGCACTAAATCGGCTGACGGTACGGAACACCTATCCACTGCCAAGGATAGACGAGTTGTTCGACCAGCTGCAGGGAGCGCAGTTCTTTTCGAAATTAGATTTGAGGTCGGGATACTCCCAGCTTCGGATTCGAGAGGAGGATATTCAGAATACTGCTTTTAGTAGCAGATATGGATTATTTGAGTTTACGGTGATGCCCTTTGGGCTCACCAATGCGCCCTCGGCGTTCATGACCCTCATGAACCAGGTTTTTAAGGAGTACTTAGATGTGTTTGTCATTGTGTTTATCGATGACATCCTCATCTACTCGAGGACGGAGGAGGAGCACACTCGCCATCTGGCACTGACCCTACAGAGACTCCGGGAGAATCATTTATATGCAAAGTTTAGTAAATGTCAGTTCTGGTTGAAGGAGGTGGGCTTCTTAGGCCATATTATCAGCGGAGCCGGGTTGGCAGTGGATCCGACAAAGATTCGGGCAATTCGGGATTGGCCGCAGCTGAAGACAGCCACCGACGTACGAATTTTCCTAGGATTTGCTGGTTACTACCGGAAGTTCGTGGAGGGATTCTCTCTAATCGCCCTCCCGCTCACATCTTTGACGAAGAAGGAGGTACCTTTCGTGTGGACCCCGTAGTGCCAGGCAGCTTTCCAGGAGCTGAAGGACCGAAACACCTCGGCTCCCATACTTGCTCTTCCCTCGGGGAGAGAAGGATTTCAGGTCTACACTGATGCTTCCTATCAGGGTATGAGAGTTGTACTGATGCAGAAGGGTCATGTGATTGCGTATGCATCTCGCCAGTTGAAGAAGCACGAACAGAACTATCCGGTGCACGACCTTGAGATGGGGGCGGTCGTTTTTGCTTTGAAGGTCTGGCGCCATTATCTTTATGGAGTCCACTGCGACATCTACTCCGACCACAAGAACCTGAAATACGTGGACACGCAGAAGGAACTGAACATCAGGCAGAGGCGCTGGGTGGAGTTCCTAGCAGATTATCAGTATGAGATGCACTACCATCCAGGGAAGGCAAACATGGTGGCTGACGCGTTGAGTCCGAGAGCTGCCACTTCTGAGACCGGGCCTCAGGTTATGTCTATGCAGTTGGTGAGGAGATTGGAGGATATGCACATCACACTAGTGTCATCCGAGGACTCCGAGCTTTACATGGAGTATTTAGCTGCGGTGAGTGCTACCGACGATATCCGGGACCGAGTCAGAGAGGGACAGAGGCGAGATGTCAAATTGGAGCCGATATTCTGGGCCTTGGAGAACGGTGCAGTTGACGATTACACAATGAGGGATGGTGTGGTATGCTTTAGAGGTCGGACTTATATACCGGAAGGAGGCCAGGTCCGGGAAGACATTATGGCGGAGGCCCACCACAGCAGATACTCGGTGCACCCGAGCATCACGAAGATGACTGCAGATTTGAAGAAGACTATGTACTGGCCTGACATGAAGAAGGATATCACTCGGTTTGTGACCCACTGTGAAGCTTGCCAGCTAGTGAAGGCAGAGTGCAAAAACCCCGCGGGTTTATTGCAACCACTCCCGGTACCAGACTGGAAGTTCGAAGACATCGCGATGGACTTTATTCACGGACTTCCCCGATCACGAACAGGAAATGACTCGATTTGGGTCATCGTCGATCGGCTGACTAAGGTAGTCAGGTTCATTCCGATCAGGAAGGACGACGCTGTGGGGGTATTTGTACGGAGATTTGTGGAGTAGTTCGTTCGATATCACGGGGTGCCCAAGACGATCGTGTCGGTTCAGGATGGCCGGTTCACTTCCAGGGAGTGGAGATCCGTGCAAGATTACTTAGGCACACGATTGACCTTCAGCACCGCGTTCCATCCCCAGATGGATGGGCAGACAGAACGCACCAACCAGACACTGGAAGATCTTTTGAGGCTATGCATTTTGGACTGCGGGGAACCATGGGAGAAGCTCCTACCCCTGGTTGAGTTCTCCTATAACAACAGCTACCAGTCCAGCATCAGGATGGCTCCTATAACAACAGCTAGAGTTCTCCTATAACAATAGCTACCAGTCCAGCATCAGGAGCGGCTAAAGGCCGCTCAAACAAGGAAGAATCCGCGCGAACAGAGAGAAAGGCGCGGGGAGAGGAAAAGAGAGCAACCCACGTGAAACCGCAACGGGTTAAAGGGGACGCGAACACGAGGGCTAGGAAGCAGAACAAGGCCAGCAGAGGTCGCGCGGACCCGAGCGAACAGAAGAGAGGAGAAGAGCAGGTGACCGCGGACCAAGATGTTAGGAACAACCCGCACGGTCAGGCTCACAGCAGCAAACGCGAGTATAGAGAGAAGCGGAAAAGGGAAAGCAGAAGCGGAGAGGAGAAGAAGTCCGCAGCGGGTAGAGACAAGGCCGCCACGACTAGGGTCGGAGAGGCAAGAAAGAACAAGGAGCGCCGCAAGGAAACCGCTGCGACGATAGCCAGTAGGAGAAGAGATCATCCAAGAAGAACAAGCCGCGCGAACAGGGCAGCGGACAGAAATCAGCCGCGCAACTGCAGCTGCAGAAGAGAAGGCAAGTCGCGAAACAGGTCGCGGTAAGCCGCGAACAACAGAGAGCGCACAGAATCAGGAGGAAATGACCGTGTCCTCGATACCATGTGGAAACCACCCGTCACCACACTCTTCCCAAAACCCCGAGGTGATGTAAGGGGGACGGGGTACATGAACACAAAGGATCGCCTCTGTGAGACTAACCCCAACCACAGGACCCGGGGATATTCCGCCACACAAGGGGGCCCACCGGGGTCAACTACCCCTGGAACGCGATGAAAGCTCCTATAACAATAGCGGTCCCACACCACGTGTCCTGCTGCAAATATCAGGATGGCTCACTTACGAAGCCTTGTATGGAAGAAAATACCGGACCCCGCTTTCTTGGATTCAGGACGAAGATCCGAAGGTGTTGGGATCAGATTTTGTTGAAGACACCGAGGCTTAGGTGAGGCTGATCAGAGATAGGATGCTAGAGGCGCAGAGTAGATAGGCTAAGTACTATGATGCCCGACATCGTCGGGTAGAGTTCCAGGTGGGGGACCAAGTGTTTTTGAAGATCCCGCCCATGCATGGGGTCTCGCGGGTGCGTGGTCGAAGGAAGAAGCTCAACCCTAGGTACATGGGCCCTTACAGGATCCTGGAGAGGATCGGGCCCCTAGCCTACAGGATGGAGTTACCACCAGAGCTGGTAGCTCTACACGACGTCTTCCGCATTTCCTCGCTGAGGAGGGCTCTGCTACACCCAGAGCAGCAGATTTTGACCACCGAAGGGCCGGTAGCTTCAGACCGATCAGTTCGTTTGGAGCCGGTTAGGATCGACGACCGAGGAGTACGGGTCTTACGTCGCAAGAAGGTCCCACTAGTCAAGGTCTTGTGGAGGAACCACAGCCAGGAGGAGCATACCTGGGAGCCGCAGGACCTGATGCGACAAAGATACCCAGAGTTGTTCAGTCAGGTATACCTCACAAACCCCTCAAGATGTTTAATTTATTTTCTTGCATTAAACTAGTAAGGGCTGCTCTAGGCAGGTAGAGGCTTATCTTTTGTTTATTGGGGGCTTATCTTTTGTTTATTGGGATCTTGGCTCATCAATTAGGCGAATTGGGTATATACTTAAGTTTCCCTCAAAACTTAATTTAGCAAACATGGCATCGTGATGGGATGTTACAAGTTTCTTTTCTACGGTAGGAATTCCCGTAGGCTCAACCTTGATTTCGGGGACGAAATCTTTGTTTTGTTTATTGGGATTTGTAACATCCCATTTCCAACTAGACCCCTAGGAGTGGTTTTGCCTATGACTACGTCATGGCAAACCCTAGGAAGCCAGAAATGGGCCAAGAGATAGTAGACAAAGTGTGGAAAATCATCATGTTCTGCAAATAGTAGAACTCTGTACAATGGTTTAGGATGACCGTGGTGCTACACCATGACCCCAAGACCCTACCACAATACCCCCTAATACCTTGGGAGGCCCATTGGAGCCATAAGGACCCATTGGGGTCAATCAAAGAGACTCAGTTGACCAAGGTCAATCCTAACCCAAAATGGGTCAAACTAGCTTACTTAGTGTCAATTGACCTACTCCTAGCCTAGAGGACCCCACCTATGCCCCATAACCCTAAATTGAAGTCAAGGGGTCACTAAGGACACATTGGGGTCAGCCCTAGAGGCCAAGTTGACCCAAGTCAACTCAAGCCCCTAATCTGGTCAAAGTGCCCTTACTAAGGGTAGGTGACCTCCAAAGTGTAAGGGAACCCTACATAACCCAACATAGGTCTTAGGGGATACCAATGGGTCACCAAGGACCCAATGGGGTCAACCCAAATGATCAAATTGACCCAGGTCAACCCTAACTTAAGCCAAGTCAAACCTAGCCCAAATGGGCTAACCCAAGCCCAAGCCACTTCTTCCTTAATGCTAACCTCACTTTCATGATCATCATGACTAAGTGAGTTGCACATAGCCTATGGTGTTTGACCAGTCAACATGGGTGACTAGGAGAGAGAAGGGAGCTTCCCTTCATGTTAATGGTGGAGAGAGAAGATGGGGGAGAGGAAGGGAGAGTAGAAGCCGGTCAAAGGGAGGCTAACAGCCACTTTTAATGGCTGCAATCAACTCCTCTATGGAAGAGGAGTTGATTCTAGCCATTTCCCGGCCACCAAGGGGTGGATTCAGCCCCCCTCCACCCAACCCGAGCCACACCATTAATGGTGTTGAAGGGCATTGAAGAACCAGCCGCCCCCTTCCCCAATTGCCCATTTAAGCATCATCAGTGGGCAGAGGGGAGCATTTTCGAGCTTTTTCCTGGAGGAGACAGGCCGTCCCACTGTGTTGTTGCAGAAGCCGAGCGTCACCGCCGTCGACTATGGCATCTCGCCGCTCCTCCCGCATTCTGGCCGCCAGGAAGGTCCTCCCCCTCTCCTTAACTCACGGGTAGATCATAGGTCTCCTTAGGTTTAAGGTTCGGGATCAATTGAGCCCGATCCAAACCATGATTTTCATGGTTTTTCGGCAAAAAAACATCCAACTAGAACCGCTGTAAAACATCTCTCCGGCGGCTGAGCTGCCGCCTGGCGATAGCCACCACCTCAACGGAGGTGGTGGTGGCGGTGGCCGGCCGGGGAAGGGGCTGGATCGCCGGCGGCAGAGCTTGGAAGCGGCTTCAGGCGGGATGGATCCTGTCCGTTGGCTCAAGGAAGAAGATGATAGGATTCCGTCGAATCTGCGCCAAGATTCGTGCTTCTCCTGATTTAAACTATAGGATATTAAATGTTGATATTTTGATTTATGTCACTTTTTGGTATTATATGGTTTTAATTGTTAAAAATACCTAGGCTCACCTGGTGGGAAAACCTTCAACATGAAAGTTGTAGTCCTTTGTGTCTACTGTATTTTAAAATTTGTTGGAACCCATTTGGGTGCAAGGTCTGACCAGGGTACCCATTTTGGTGGGACATATACTTAGGGCTAGGCAGTCATTAAACTGAGTGCCCACACCTCATCCCCGGCCCAAATCACTTGAACTTTTGGCAGGGAGTCTAACCTAGCTATACCTAGAGCTTGCCCAAAACGCAGAATTTTTGGAGATACTTTGCCTATAGTTTTTGCTTTTATTTAATAATGCTATGGTAAATTAATTAAGTGGTCAAATGACCTCTAAACCCTCCCAAAATTTGGAGAGTGGTCCCTGGCATCAAGACCTAGTTCTGTAAAAAATTTTAACTCATTTGGATATGCTTTGGTTAGGGAATCACCAAACCCTAGTTTGGCTTTAAGAGGGTATTTTTGATTACAAGTGCACTATGGACTTAGGGTGGTCCCCTCCCCTCAAAAGATTTTGAGATTTTGGACACTGACTTGGCATGGACAATGTCACCCTCTTGACGAAAATGGGATGATTTAGGCTTGATTTACCCTAGGGTTCAACCTCAAACCCTAAGGAAGGACTTTTGTGGGGTGTGAAGCACATGAGGGCAAATGCCCTTGCATGGCCTTGGAAACCCAGTAGATTTGAGGGTAATGTAACCTAAGTTCTCTGATAGGAATCTTAGAGGAGTTAGAGCAAGGTGGACACCTCAAAACCCTAACCCTAATTTTAGGTTAGGAGCACAAAGTTGAAGGTTCAGCCACTAAACCTTCCCCAAAAGTTATGAAACTTGGGTAGAGTATGTTTTAGGCCATCTAGAACCCCTGGTAATTTCTATAGAATTTTATGGATTTTATTCCTGGTACTTCATTTGTTAATTACCAAAAGGCCCAAAATGATGTTTGATTTTCTTATGGTTATTATGTGCATTAAAAACTGATGAAACTTGGTCAGAAGATAATCTAGGGTTAGGTGAACATCTTTGAATTTTATCACAATTCTTAATTGATTATATTTGGTACTTCCTTCATTAATTTCAGAAAGGGGCTTTGGTAGAATAAAATTAACTATTGATGATATATCTGTTGAAAAATCATGAGGCATAGGTTTTGATGTGTCCAGGCCAAAAAGTACTTGTAGAAATTTATTTACAATTTTCAGAGGTCTATTTTCAGAACTTCCTTTACAAGGCCATATTTTTGAGAATTGGATAATTAATTAATTCAGGGGATAATTCCTTTAAAACAATTTATGAAACTTTACTTAGAGGTTTTATGTGCCCTTATAATCATCTTGGAATTTTCTCTGAATTTTTGGAAGTATTTTTATTGTACATCCCCTTTAAATGTTTTATTATGGAATAAGTTTGAAATACAATTTAAGAGCTTAAACCTTGCTGAAAAATTGGGAGATTCTGGATTTTTAGATGATTATTCATTTTTCATTTAACATAAATTTAGTGGAATTTTATCTTGTCTAAAACTTGTACTTCATGTTCAAACATGGAACTTTTGGTTATTAAATTAAATAAATAAATTATCAGTTAAATTATGAAAATTAGGAAATTATGGATTCAAGATACAAATGCCAATATAGTCCTCCAATAATTATCATATGTGTACTGGATGATCATTTGGTATACTTCCCATTTTATGGGTCATGTAGCTTAAGTGGTCTGCATTTAGTAAAACTGCAGAAAATCATTTGGGATATGAATTAGAGCACTTGTGTTGGGTTTTGTTGGTTAGCTGGAAAGGATAAATAGAATTAGGTGCATCATTGGAAGATAAAGTGTGTAGGGTGTTGTTTTGGCTAGGGTTAAGAGGCGCTCGGGTCCGACGAAAGATCGTCCTCCCCGAGGTGAGGTGAAGTCAAATCACCCTTGGATCAGCCTATCGTAACATGAGAAAGTAATGGGTAAGGGAATCAACCAATAATAATAAGTACCTTGCGAAAGGGAACGCTGAGCGTAATCCCAACATAGTTCCTAGTGCCCCATGAGAGCCCTTCACGGGGAATACCGGGGGCAGTCCTGGGTTAACGTAAACTGTATGAACTGTTAAATTTTCTCAACGTGGTCAGCAAGATAGCCCAAACGCCAAATTAATATCTTCGGAATTACCCAGTTCTCACGTCGAACCAGCGGAACCAAGGAATAGAGGTAACAACCAACAAACAATGGAAGCACAAGCAGGTCTTTTATTCATTCACTTCTTTACAATGCGAGGCATACATAGCGAGACATGATTTCGCTAGTATAACAGCTGAAAACAGAAAGCACCAAAAAACAAGCCGGGCGGACAGCACCGGAGTCCGCCGAGACCGCGAGGTCGCCGAGGTCGCCGAGTCCGCTGAACTCGCCCAAGCTAAGCTGCAATCCGCCGAATAGACACGGAGTCCGCCGAAGCCGCGAGGCCGCGCGGACACACCGTTATTCGCCTCCTGCTGAACCTGAACTGAGGAACACCCCTACCCGCCTGAAGCCGGCGGACAGGTTATTGAAGCTGGCAAAGATGAAACAGAACTGACAAGCCGCAGAGCGACCTCCTGCTGAGTCCGCAGAGACCGCACACTTCCAAGTACTTGACCGAAGTCACAACCAAACTCCTGGCTCCTTGAAGCTACCCGCGCGACCTGCACACAGCAAACTGTCAGCCTGAAACAATCCGCGCGGACTGACAAACACAGACCGCAGCACTTCGCTCAACCCAACTTACTGTTCACTCTAGTTACTTAGGTTATGCCAGGGGGTTCCTATTTATAGGCAAGGTGAGGAGTGTGGTCACCGCCCAGGAGATAGCGACACCACCCCAGCCCGCGCGATAGCAAAAACACCGTCCGCTGAGTCCGCAAGGACTTAGCCGGATACCAAGGCAAACCGCCAGGAGCAAGGCAAACATTGGTGAACCCTCTCCAGTCCGCCCAAGCTATGCGGACAAGGTGTTGGGTATTGTATCCACATCTGGATTTGAGGAAGCCCGCAAAGCTAAGATGAATTCCAACCTTAAGTTGTACTGCAAGCTCCTCCACAGTGCAACCAATGTCAGGGTGCTAGGTCAATATACACGGGTCCGCACCAACCCGTTGAGGCAGTGTGTGACCCGTACTCTCTCATTGGAGCACTTACTCATACAGGGCCTCAATCCAAGATAAGCAAGGAGCATGGATGGGTCAAGGAAGTCCTGGGTGGAAGACGAAAATTCGTCCAAAGGAATTCGACAGCAACAGATTCCGCGATTCCGGTCACAGATTCTCGGACTTGGCGAGAATCATTATACCGCGGACACCATGGCCTTGGCACCTCAAAGTGTGACCAAGTCCAAAACCATCGAGGGCTGAGAATCAATGCGAGCATGGCGGACACAAACTCCCGTCCGCCAAACACCCTAGCACAGACCGCCATTCGTGAGAATCACCTGCGAGCTCCTCGATTTTCACACGTTTTTCGGGATGTCCAACGCATTCTACAGCTGTCAATTTTCCCGGATTTAGGGATTTCTATTGTGGTCCACAAACCAGTCCTCAATCGATCTCCACAGCAAATCGCCTGCTGTATTTTCCACAGTAAAACAGAGCTCGACAAGGCCTCAGCCAAGCTCCAAGCCCAGTCCGCAACAGCCCATACAATCGCGGACACTCCAGTCCGCCAAGCTTCCCGCGGACATGAGCCAACCCGAATCCCTATCTCCGGCACAGAAGCTTGCAAACCCGCTTGGCCACTGTCTATCCAGCAATCTCTTGCACCAGTCCGGAAAAAGCCTCCATCCGAATCTCAGGCGACTGATCCTCGTGTCCTTGGCAAAGCCAATCAGCTTAAACACCCTAAGTTTATCCGCAGAAACCAGGCCGCTCATCATCATAGTCCGCGATCCCGACTCCGCCGCTCGTGTTGCAACAAGCCGCGGTTCTGGGGAGATTCTCTCCAAGACAGCCAAGGTTGTAGACTTTCCACTAGACCTTCCACCAGGCCGCACATCTCAGTCGAACGCCCAGTGGAACACCGCCTAGTCCGCCAAAGCTGTCCGCCCATATTTACTTTTGTTGTAAAGGCCGCCCGATTGCCGTGTTGTAAGGGTTGTGCAACCCGTTTGTGGGAGTGTTGACTCCACGTGTGGAAGGGTTCCACTTCGATAGTGCAGGGATTGGATTTCAACACTGTTGGGAAGAGACCGAGTTGTCCCTTGTTGGGAGAAGTCGAAGGGGGAAGTGGTGACCAAGTCCCAGCTATAAATTGCCTGTGTATTCTGTGTGCTGTGCTTTTTATTTTTAGCGTTCAAAGGCCCCTTCGACAGTGGCTTCGTGAAGATGTCAGCAAGATTAGCGCTCTCGTCACTATTCCGAACATGCCCGACCATAGGTGCACAGAGACCCCTCCAACACTAGGTGGACTTCTCCCTAATGAAGTGGTGATCAATCTCTATATGCTTGGTCCTGGCGTGACACACTGGATTGTTAACCAGTTTGAGAGCACTCTCATTGTCACCCCGGAGTAAAGTAGGCCCTTGCACTTCTTCATGAACATCCTCTATAAGCCTCCTCAACCAAACGGCTTCCCGAGCAGCCTAAGGCCGAGAGGCCTTATACTCCGCCTCCGTGGTTGAAACCGACACCGAGTCCTGCTTCTTGCTACACCACGAGATGCTAGCTGAACCGCAAGTGAACACATAACCTGAAATAGACCTTCGATCATCCGAATCACCGCCATAGTCAGCATCCGTGCACCCGAGCAACGCAACTCCGCGTCCCTTCTATAGAGGAGTCCCATATCAGAAGAAGCCTTGACATACTTCAGAATTCCCTTCGCCGCCACTAGATGAGATTGCCTTGATTCAGCCATATACTGACTTACTCGGCCAACAGCATAAGCGATATCCGGCCTTGTAATCGTCAGAATAAATCAACTTCTCCAAACAAGAGCCCTGAACACCAAGGGATCATGAATAACGACCTTCCCTCATCTCGTCGAAGCTTCAGCCCAGATTCTAGTGGAGTAGAGACTTCTTCCCTTCGCCCATGCCGAACCGCTTCACAATGCGATCAGCATACCCTTTCTGGCTAATGAGAACCCCGCACTCCTTCCTCTCCACTTCCAGACCAATAAAGTGATGCAACTCTCCCAAGTCTTTCATCTCGAAGCGTATAGCAAGCTCAGCCCTGAGCCTTGCTACTTTCCCCCTCACGAGTTCCCTGTGATGATCATGTCATCCACATACAGCAGGACCAAGACTCGTAGCTCTCCCTTCTTCTTGACGAACAAGCTTGAATCCGAGTTGGAAGCCAGGTATCCACAGAATTGCAAGTACTCTGCAATCTTCCCATACCACGCTCTAGGAGCTTGCTTCTAACCCAATATAGAGCCTTTCTGAGTTTGCAGAGTCATAGTCCGGATGCTTTTCAGAGACAAAACCAAGCGGCTGATCCATGAAGAGTCCTTGTCAATATCTCCGTAAAGAAAGGCATTCTTCACATCGAGTTGCCACAACCTCCATCCTTCTTGCTAGCAGCCAAGGCGATCACCACTCTTACAGAAGTCATCTTCGACAACTGGACTGAATGTCTCCTCATAGTCTTCTCCATACTGCTGTGAGAATCCTCTAGCGACCAGGCGAGCCTTGAACCGATCAATGCTCCCATCAGCCTTCTTCTTCAACCCATTATATACTCGGAATCTTGGTATCACTTAGTAACCGCCGAGTAACTCCATCAAACCTTGGGCACAAGGTCCCAGGTTTCAATTCCTAATAAAGAGCATCAATCTCTTCGTCTTTCATGGCATACATCCCACTCCTTTACTCCAGGGGCCTCGTTGAAGTTTGCAGGCTCTCGCTCATCCAGAGGACCTGCAAAGAAGCAGGAGACAAAGCTCACTGCATTCCCATCACAGTACCGAGCCGGTTCGGCTTAACCACCCTCTTCGATCTCCGAAGAACCGGCTCCTTGTTCGCACACGGCTTCCGTTGCTTCTTCGGGCTCCAGCTACCTGGGGCAAGCATTGAGCAGTGCTCCCCTCTGCTTCTCGTCGCCAGAAGGCTCAGCCTCGGAGTTCGAAGCAACAGGAGCTGCTGGTGAAACAGCAAGCTCCTCTTCCAAGCCTTCAGCAGCCTCCACCGGTGCTTCATCAACTTGCTACTTCCGGTTAGCTCCACCGAGTCACCTCCATATGACGTCAGCTCGTCAAAGACAACGTCTCTTGACACCACGAACTTCTTTGTCACAGGGTCCATGCATTTCTCATCCCTTCTTCCGCTCATCATAGCCAACAAAGACAAGTTTCCTTGCCTTCGCATCCAGCTTTGTCCGTGAAGCATCCGGGACATGCACGTAGCAAGTTGAACCGAACACTCCCGAAGGTGCCAACAACTCGGCTTCTCCTTCAGCAACAGCTCAACAGGAGTCTTCATGTTGATAGGGCTGAGTGGCATCCGGTTGATAACATAAGCAGCACAAGACATTCCCTCCGCCCAAAAGGACCTTGGGATATCTTTCGCATGAAGCCAACATTTGCAGGTCTCCGTCAGATGACCGGATCTTCCGCTCCGCTACCCCATTTTGTTGTGGAGTGTGAGCACAAGTAAGCTCCGTTGGATCCCGTGCTTCCTGCAGAAGTTATAAAACTCGGAGGAGACAAACTCCCCCGTTATCAGTTCGAGAAGCTTCTTAATCCGCAAGGACAAGCCGGCCTCCTACGCAACTCCTTAAACTCCACAAACAAACATGGTAAGGCTTCCGACTTCTCCTTTAAGAAGTACACCCAAGTATACCTTGAGTAGTCATCAACCAAGACAAGCATGTATCTGCTTCCGCCAAGGCTGGCAGTAACCGTTGGTCCCATCAGGTCGCCATGAACTACACTCCAGTGGCTTCTTGCTCCTTGTTTGTGATTTATCAAACGGAAGGCGATGTGCCTTACCGTATTGACAGGCACAAACATGCCCATCACCAAAGGAGGACAACTTCGGCAACCCCCTCACCAAACTTCTACTCGCCATTGCCTTCAGCTTGTCCATGCCAACATGCCCCAGCCTCTCATGCCAGATAGCAGCGCTATCATTGGCCCTCCATTCTATCAACATAAGCACTGGTGGAAAGAACAAATAAGTTCTTCACCCTCCTCCCAACATGAGCAACATCAGCCTTTACCGCTGATACGTTGCGAAGGAACCTCACGTCTGTTGGCCCAAACAGAACGTGATACCCAGCGTCCACCGCATTGGTCACCGAGAAGAGGTTCTTCTTCATGCCCGGCACGTGATACACACTCCTTAACGTGAGTGGCCCCTGATCACTAACCCAATGACACGACCCCCTCTTTCTCTACTGCATAAATCAGAATGCACATTATC
Source organism: Platanthera guangdongensis (assembly GCA_039583875.1). Lineage (NCBI taxonomy): Eukaryota > Viridiplantae > Streptophyta > Magnoliopsida > Asparagales > Orchidaceae > Platanthera > Platanthera guangdongensis. The sequence goes on along the minus strand of CM077152.1, from coordinate 184,240,478 downwards.
AGCAGTGATAATAGCTTCATTACCTGAGTAAGCCTGCATGGAGGTGAACTTCGATTTGTCTCCGGTGAGGTGATGACCACACGGAGTCCACGATCCACTGCATCGCTGTTGAAGTCCTCAGCAGACAAGGCCGGACACAAGTGCCCGTCATGAAAGCTCCGCCCCATTCTACTTATTCACTTCTTGAGCAAGCTTCCTCCTTTCCCGCAGCTGCCCAGGCTGCAGTTTGACCTTGCAGTCCCGCTTGAAGTGCCCTGCTGATGACACCGGTAGCACTTCAGATGTTCTTCTTCCAGTCCTTAGGAGCATTGCTCCTCTCCGGCGGATATGAAGTTGAAGTCTCCTTCTCACCAGCGGCCTGCACCTTCTTCTTCTTCTTCCCTTCCCATCCTTTCTTCTTTCCTGAGAAGAGAGCTTCGCTGCCTTCCTGATTCAGGTTCACTCCAGCCATCTGCCTTGCTAAGCTCTCCTGCGAGCCAAGCAGATTCTCCAGCTCCAGCAATGACGGCTGAGTAGCCCACCCTTGAACAGATGTAACAACAAGGCCACATACTCCTTCCGCAAGCCGCGGATAATGTGCCTTTTCATCTTTGCCTCAGAGATAGGCTCATCAGATCCAGTGTGACAGCTCAGGACACACAAGCTTTCATCTTTAAGAAGTACTTGGAGATGGATTTGAAGGTCTCCCTGAGTTGGCAATATTCTCCAGGAACTGAAGCCGCGCTTCTTCCTATTGATAACTCATCTTAGCTAGTAGGGTTTTGGCTTCGTCAAATAGCAGCCGACTCACATCCAATGATGTGATCAAACAGTTCCGGAGAGCCAGCTCTCTTCAGAATGAACTCCGCCTTAGCATCTTAAGTTGTCTTCTCCAGAGCCTAACCTGCTCAGCAGTACCGAAAGCAGCAGTGACTTCCTGTCTGTCGTCACCACCGACGACTTCCCACAGCTCCTCGCCAAGAAGATAACTCTTCATGCACGACTTCCACTTCTTGAAGTTAGTCGGCGTTCATATAAGAGTTCAATGCCCAGACCTCTTGCAAAGCTCCCTTCCATTGCAACACCCTGTTCGGCGAGACCTATCACTAGCTCGCCGAATCGACAACACAGGTTGATCGACCTACCTCAAAACAGTGAGTAAGACAATCACTAGTGATTCTCGCTCAAACCAGTGGAAGCAGACCTCGCTCATGGATACCATGAAAATTTCAATAAGTGGTCGAGAAAGATCGACAAACGTCAAATCAATATCTTCGGAACTACCTGCGATTCTCACGTTCACAGCGGGGATGTTAACACCCAACCGGAAGCACAAGCAGGTCAATTTTTATTCATTCACTTCTTTACAATGCGAGGCATACATAGCGAGACATGATTTCGCTAGTATAACAGCTAAAACAGAAAGCACCAAAAAACAAGCCGGGCGGTAACCCAGCATTCTCTCCGCCGCCGCCGTCACGCTCGGGCAAGTAGGTCGCCGAGTCAACAATCGCCCAAGCTAAGGAATCCTTCGTGATCTCCGGCGACAGAAGCTTAGCAAATCTTGAGTCTCGCGTGTCTATTCGCCTCTCTTGTCTCTCGAACTGAGGAAACTCCCCCGTCCGAATCCGAGACGACTGACGTGTGATTGACCAAGCTAGCTTCGCTAAAGATGGAAACAGAACTGACAAGCCGCAGAGCGACCTCCTGCTGAGTCCGCAGAGACCGCACACTTCCAAGTACTTGACCGAAGTCACAGCCAAACTCCTGGCTCTTGAAGCTACCCGCGCGACCTGCACACGCAAATCGTCAGCCGAACAATCGCGCGGACTGACAAAACACCGTAGCACTTCGCTCCAAACGAAGTTTGTATCTCGTGTACATTCCATATTTACTTTTAGGTTTATGCCAGGAACGATTGTTCCGTGTTGTAAGTGCAAGTTTTGTGGGAGTGTTGACTCTCACGTGTGGAAGGGTTCCTTCCGATAGTGCAGGGATTGGATTTCAATCCTGTTGGGGAAGAGACCGAGTCGTCCCGGAGATAGTCGAAGGGGGAAAGTCCGGATGTACCCAAGGAACCACTAAATTGCCTGGTATTCTGTGTGCTGTGCATTGTGCAGGTACATTCGTAAATTCCGCAAAAGCGCTACTCGTCACCTATTGGCGAACCCCCCCCATAGGTCCGCACATAGCTATGCGGACTTTCACAAGGCATCAGCCTGCAAAGCTCTAACCACTGCAAGACAGCAACCCCCTTCAATGGCAGTCCACACCAACCCGAGGCAGTCTGTAAGACTCACACCTCAATCCGCCACAAGTCCACGACCAAAGGAAGACAGCAACAGTCCACCCGGTCACAGCGGACTTGGCGGATACCGCAGACACCATGGCCTTGGCACAAAGTGTGACCAAGTCCAAAACCATCAAGGGCCAATGCGAGCATGGCGGACACAAACTCCCGTCCGCCAAACACCCTAGCACAGACCGCCATGAGTCCGCGAGCTCCTCGCACTTCTGTCCAACGCAGCAGCCAACCCCGGACTCCAAAACCAGTCCGCCAATCAATCTCCACAGCAAATCGCCTGCAGTGCCACCAGAGCTCGACAAGGCCTCAGCCAAGCTCCAAGCCCAGTCCGCAACAGCCCATACCGCGGACACTCCAGTCCGCAAGCTTCCCGCGGACATGAGCCAACCCGCCTATCAGCACAAGCTTGCACCCGCGGCCACTGAGCAATGCACCAGTCCGCAAGCCTCCATCTGCTCAGGCCGCTCCTTGGCAAAGCCAATTAGTAAACACCCTATCCGCAGAAACCATGCCGCATAGTCCTCGGACTCCATGCAACAAGCCGCTCAGAAGACAGCCGACTTTCCACTAGACCTTCCACCAGGCCCCACATCTCAGTCCGCCCAGTCCGCCTAGTCCGCCAAAGCTGTCCGCCCCAGGCCGCCCGGCCTGTCCCGTCACCCACTTCCACTTCACAAATTTCAACATTAACAAGCTGAAAAGAGCAACTTAGTAATTAGGGCTGCACCTTTCACAAACACTGATAGCATCGGAAGATAGCTGGGAGCTTCGGCTCGGATGGTTAAAAGACGGACTTTGGGTCCGGGGAGCTTCGGCTCGATTGTTTGAGACTGATGGTTTGGTCCGGGGAGCTTCGGCTCGGTGTTTTATTACGCTAAATTTGCATATGCATAAAATGAAGGAAAAATTAAGGTGGTGGGTCTTCGGTATTGGAGGGTCGATGCACCGACGCCAATACATTGACTCGGCAAGTGTGGTTAGCACTTCGCCAACAGAAGTCCGGTGCGCCAGCCGGCAAGAGTATGCAGGAGTCCGCTTCGTGCATCAAGCGTTGAGGCGTACGATAGTTCTGACCGGTAGTGCTTTACTGGTTTAGAGGTGGGCGAGGCCCAACCCACCGATTCTGTCTGCCACTACGGAGGTATCCTGGGAGGTTACGGCTCCAGAAAGGGGGAACTAAAGGTCTGTGTGCACAGAGTCGGGTGTGTGTGTTGCACTTGCATGATCCATCATACCCACTTGCATGTCATAGCATAATCGATTCATTTGACCCTGACACCTAAAGTATAAGCGGAATGGGACGCTTATACTTTAGGCCCTACAAAACAACCCCTTAGTCTATAAGCTTGTGTGGGCTGGTTTATAAATTAAGGTCAATTTTTGATATATAAATACATACACTGCTGTTTGATAACCGACACCCCAACGTATAAATTGGTATGAGACTTTTTATACGATGGGAGCCTTGCAAAAGACCCCTTGGCTTATGTGATCTCACATAAGTGAAGGTTACTTTTCTTATTTAATCTTATTGTCAATATCTATTATAGAATTGCTAGTATAGGTCCGTTGCCACCTATTTTTGATATTCTCCACCTTCAAGTCCTCCCCTTTCTTCCTCTCCGCTCGGTGCATAGGAGCAATGGGGGAAGTGGTGGGGGATGATAGGGCTTAGTCTTTTAGACTAACGGTTTTCGAACCGCATCATTTAGGAGATCGAGGAGCCCAGCATGGAGGAGCAGCCCCAGAGACCGCTGCGCTTGGAGGTGGGGCAGTCTACCTTCGGAGTTCATACAGCCGGGACCGTGAGTCTCGACCTTGAGTAGTTTTTCTGCTTTGGCTTCCGCATGAGTGATTTGTAGTGAGGATATGATGTACCGGGCATAAGCCCGAAGTTTAGCACTCTGATATGTATTTTCTGTGGACACTCCCTTCGTGGAGATTTATTTACTATGATATGTGATTTTATGTGGACTGCAAGTTTACATTTACATTATTGTGCTACTTTTCTGCGATCGAATTTGGCCGACAGAATCGGCGCTTTGTGGTGATGACCCCTTCAGGACGTGAAGGAGTCACCGCAAAACGGCGGTTCTAGGCCTAAGACCCCGGTGTTGAAAAAGAAAAAAAAAGGGGGTCTTACAAGATGAGAGGTGGTCGGCGGCCAAGGAGAGAGAAGGGGGAGCAAGAGAAAGATCGGCCAAGAGATGAGGAAGGAGGGAGCTTCAAGAGGTAAGGAATTTCAAATTTCTTTTCATTCAATCTTCTCCAAATAGAGGGGGGACATGCCTATATATAGGCTACAACAACAACAACACTCCAACTGGCTACATGCAGCCCAAACATGAAAACATGAAAATAAAACACACACATATATCATGATTTTATATCATAACCATAATGTACATATTAGATGAAATAAAAGTGCAATTATTAAAAATAAAACACACAAATCATGGATTAATAATTAATAATAATTGATAACAATTATTATTAATTATTAATAAATCGGCTTGCGATCCGGATGCCTATTATGGCGAGGCTCTTAACGGTCATTTGTTAGTGCGCCGTCTTCAAGGTGTTGCGCGTCGTAGTCTCCATCAATCCTCCCCCGCACAAAAATTCTCATCACCGATGAGTGGATGTTACTGCACCAGCGTGGGAGAGCTACAACCAAACGAGCTACCCCCGATCCAAACGGCCAATGGACATCGGAGACTGGATGATCACGCCACCGACACAGATAGTGGCCAACATCGCTACAAGTAGAGGAAAGCACTTCAACCTGGAGTATCCTGTAATGCAAAAAGATGGTCCTAGGGAACCTCGGAAAAACATTAGGCAATAAAGGAAGAAAAATTTCAACATCAACTACAAACGTACCTCCAGTGAAAACCGAAAAAGAAAGCGATCCAGGCACAAACTCAGTATCCTACCCATAAGAGAACAAAGTGGAGCCAAACGGACAGGCAAATAACTCAAGTGGTGGAAATATATGCAGCGTTAAGTCAGAAACATTAAAAATAGGGGTATCACCCCAATCAGTGAAAAACCTCAAAAGTAGTGTGTGTTCTCCTAATGTCATTAAATTCCGCAAATGGTCCAGCTCGCCAACTCGCCCACTTTATATAGTGCCCGAAGGCAACCATTCAGGGACGAGACGCACCAAGTCAAAATCGCAAATTATACCATAAGACGCTCTTTTTTGTAAGCTAGCAAGAATTTGAATAGATTGTTGTAACGTGGTTAGCGCTTCACTACAGTTCTTACGTAAATGAAATTCATTGCGAGCATCATCATGCGCAAATGTACTTAGTGCATTCGTTGATAATGGAACGACATAAGGCGGCACCAATGGAACTAAATCTGGTTGCGTCGAGGGAATCTCATCAGGAGGCACTATAAGCGGCCCTATCCGAAACGTATAATTCGATAAGTGAGTTTCTTTAAAATTCATGGAGGATAAAATAAGGATAAAGGAGACAGTCTCCACAGAAATAAAATCTAAAACATCCGAGGGTGTGACCAACGATGGACTTATAGGGCAATAGGCTGTCGAAGGGGACATGTCCCAAGGAGGAGCTAAGTCCTTCTCAACGTCGAAACATGGGTTTAACGTCCAAGAAAGATCACCAGGTTGAAAGCCATTAAAGTCATATGAAAATTCAAACAATGGATTCGCCCTTACAAAAAATTTGTCTGACATGTCTACCAATTCATTAGATATATCATGTAATTTAGAATCAGTGGTCGGGTCATGGGTCGGCAACAATAATATGAGATATGGAGGCACTAACGGACCTCATCCGGGGGAACTTGCAGAATGAACTCAGGGGGCACAGTAAACTCCAGAAATCAATCAGACAACACTCATGTCCTAAATGATCAGTACGTCGAGTCAACAGGTCAGGGGGACGTGTCAGTAAATTCAAACCCGGGGTACAATCCAAAAAGTCGTCCAATAATGCAATTTCCTTGCTTACAATTTCTTCTAACACACTATCCAATTTATTTAATTTAGAATCAATTATGGTCTCAGACAAGGGTAGAATTGAGCCCGATGGAAGCTTTAAATCGGGAACGTCAGATAAAGGAGTTTGCATCAAAGAAATATCGTTCGGGCTCATAGCACTAAAATCATCCAAGCATAACTCGTTCACCAACGGTAAGTCTTCCCAATCAGTCGGAACGTCCAATATATCAGGATCATCAGAACAATCCTCAATATATCTCTGTCTAAGAGGATCCAGCTCGATCCCGAACAGATCATAGCCTAACTCACTACTAAGTAAACTCTCATCATTAGGTAAACTGCCTACCGACTCAGGTGTAATCTCAGTAGGAGTAACCGTAGGCTCCAAAATGTCGTCGACGGGGAGTAGGGATGATTCCTCAATGGTTGAATCCTCATCCAGGTCACTAGGGTAACCAATATCCTCATCGTCACTCAAATCGCCAGTGTATTCAGCCTCTTCCTCAATGACGGGCACTGTCCTAGGCACGACCTTAGACTTATCAGGGGAGTCTACAACTAAATCAGGAAACTATTTCACACCGCTCCTAACTGTCAAATCCTTAAAGAGTTCCATATAATCTGAGACCGACTTGTTCCCTTGTTAAAGGGGGGCCAAATATTCAGTTTTGTGCTGTTGGATCTGGGCATTTGGTTTATAGTCAGTCATACAGCTTGGTATGGAACTAGTGCCATAACTATAGTCACTCACAGGCTCAGTGTTGGTATTACGAAGATAGGCGGATCAAATTGATCCGAAAGGAGGCTACGCATCTCCTGCCAATTATATTGATAACCATCAAGACGACGCTCTTCATTCAGCCAAAATAACTGGGCCTGACCTATTAACCGCTCTCGGGCAAAGTGAATCTTTTGGGGGTCATCCCATCCGTAACACTTAAAATGAAGTTCTATACCCTTAATCCAATCCCTAAAAATTTTAGGACACCCTAAGCCGTCATAAGTAGGACAAGTGTGGCATTGCCTAGGGGGAAACTTAGACATGACATTATCATACCAAAAGTCCAACCGGGAAACGTGAACGTCATAGGCCATAATTTTGGATTTTTTGAAATTGGAAATTTGAAATTTGAATTTTAAACTTTGAAACTTGAAATGGAAATTTGAAATTTTGAAATTTTAAAATTTAAAATTGGAATTTAAATTTTGAATTTTGAAATTTGAAATTTGAAATTTGAAATTTTGAAATTTGAAATTTGAAATTTTGAAATTTTGAAATTTTGAAATTTGAAATTTAAAATTTAAATTTTGAATTTTGAAATTTGAAATTTGAAATTTGAAATTTGAAATTTTGAAATTTGAAGTTTGAAATTCGAAATTTGAAATCTGAAATTTGAAATTTATTTGTTTTTAATTTGAAGAGGGGGAGGAGTGCCAATTAGGAAATTGACGAGAACCTCGCTTTGATACCAAATTGATGTAGACGTACCTGTTAGAGCCGAATTATAACTACGGACGCGCATGACTATCTCTTCACGATGAATTCTACACTCACACAATTGTTCTACGCCGCTCCACGCTATCACATTCATTCAATTTCACGCTAGCGTACGGGCAGCCAAACCGTTTGGAGATCAAATAAGGGCGATAGGTCGGTATCCGATCGAGGTAAAAAGGACCAATATTGGATCCAGATGAGCGAAGGTTGTACCCAAAGAGATTTGGCGAAAATAATCATGAATTTGGAAAAGGTAGATCTCTCCCAACAAAAGACAACGAGGGCTCGCCAAACCCTTTACAAAATTAAGTCGATCAAGAAAACAACGCAAAACAATTAAAGCTAATCAAGAAATTTCAAATGATTTCAAAATTTAATGCCAAAAATTCCACCACAAGATTATTTAAGGAAAGAGACACACGAAAGTGGAAAGGTTCGTTACCCAACCAGAATGGGTGATTCTGATTCACTCGGCGAGGATCATTCTTCAACGGCTCCACCGGAATCATGCCGGTAGGAGTGAAATTTGTCCGCCTTCGTTGCGCTACGCTGAAAATGGAGAGTCCCGTCAAAATCTTCTTAATATGGAAGTAAATATATTCAAGTATGGCAAGAGAGAAATAAGGTGGAGGTTGTCTTGGTGGAGGTGGAGGCAGCTTGGGTTGGCCCTGATGGTGGTGTTTCGGGTAGGAGGAAGGAGGAGGGTAGTCGGCTCTTGTTGGAGGGAAAAGGAAGAGGTGGCGGCCTTGGGAGTTGTGGATGGTGTCTCGAGTAGGAGAGGAGTGGTGTCCGGGTTGGAGAACGAGGGATGGAGGAGGAAAAGCCGAGATTTGAGAGAGGGGATAAGAGGTGGCCGGCGGCCAAGGAGAGAGAAGGGGGAGCAAGAGAAAGATCGGCCAAGAGATGAGGAAGGAGGGAGCTTCAAGAGGTAAGGAATTTCAAATTTCTTTTCATTTAATCTTCTCCAGATAGATGGGGGGACATGCCTATATATAGGCTACAACAACAACAACACTCCAACTGCCTAAATGCAGCCCAAACATGAAAACATGAAAATAAAACACACACATACATCATGATTTTATATTATAACCATAATATACATATTACATGAAATAAAAGTGCAATTATTAAAAATAAAACACACAAAGCATGGATTAATAATTAATAATAATTTGATAACAATTATTATTAATTATTAATAAATCGGCTTGCGATCCGGACGCCTATTATGGCGAGGCTCTTCACGGTCATTTGTTAGTGCGCCGTCTTCAAGGTGTTGCGTGTCGTAGTCTCCATCACCTTGTGCCTGAATTAGAGATTGCGGAGGGCCTGCTTGGCTTTACAATCTGCCTGTCCCATTTTCCAAATAGGCCACAGGTCAGCCTTTTGGAGGCATTGATGTGCATCCCACTGGAAACAAGCAGTGCAGGGCATCTGTTATGAAGAAATAACCCTAAGATCCTCCCAAAATTAACAAAGTTCTTGTTAATTTTCTTCTTTATTATGTCAAAGAAGACTTCTCCCCAGTTCAGTTGTTTCTTATCCACCAGGGCACCCATCAAGCAGAGCTGATACCTGGATATGGTATCATGAGCTGAGTGTTTGGCCAACAACACTTTTCCAACAACATCAGCAAGAAATTTGTACTCAACAGACAGATTTTTCTTAAGCAATTTACTAGGGTTTGCTTCTGAATGTCCCATCCTTTCAAGCATAGTAGAAAACTCCTCTCCAGAAAGCTCAACAGAATCTTCTCCATATTTTAATTGAAAAACCTCTGCCAAAGCAGCATGTGTTAGAGATACCTAGGTTCCTGAGATGGTTCCAACCACTGTATTCTGATACAAATTATGGGCAGTATACACCCATTCCTTTATCTCATCTGCAGCCAATTTGATCCTTGTAGTCATTATGGTAACTAGCTGTTGGTATTTGAAAAGTTCCAGAATGTCCTTGAAGATTTGATCGTTGTTATTGAATGAATCCATGTCGATATCAAAGCATGAGGCAAACTTCATTGCGGCCAAGATTGCGACTGAAACTACTATTGATTCCTGCAAAAAATGAACAAACAAACGACCAAGTGTAGAAGAGTTTGGAGGGAAGGAGAAATTTTGCAGAGAGTATGAAAGCGCAAAGGGAGAACGAAGCTGAAAAAATGAGTTTTATATTAGGGTTCGACGCAAAAAAGTAAAGATCGTTGAACTCTGTTCGACAATCTGGGCTTCTAAAGAAAAACTGAAAGGTCATCAACATCGTCGATCTCCGTTCGACGATATTGGAGAGCGTCGAGCTCCGTTCGACGATCGCTGACCTGAAGAAAGATAGTCCAGCACTATCTGAGAAGCGCTGAACTCAGGTCGACAATTTCGGAAATCGTCGATCTCCGTTCGATGATCTTGGGGAAAATCGTCAAGCGCAGTTCAGAGACCAGAAACATACTCTATACACTGGAAAAAGCATTTTTATTTGCCTAGTCTTGGTCATTTTTATATTTTTAAAATCTTGGATATTATTTTAGACTTCCTCCATCTAACATTCCTAAGTGATTTAGGAAGAATGTATGTTTCTTTTCATCCAAGGGTTTGGTGAAAATATCTCCCCTATGCAAATTAGTTGGGATATATTGAAGTTTAATTTTATTTTTCTCAACATTATCCCTTAAAAAGTGATGCCTAATTTCTATATGTTTTGTCCTACTATGGAGGACTGGATTTTGTGCTATGGAAATAGCACTAGTATTATCACAAAATATTTTCGACTTCTCTAAGTTGTAGCCATAGTCTAGGAGCTGATTTTGAATCCACAATATTTGTGAACAACAACTACCTGCAGCCATATATTCAGCTTTAGCAGTTGAAGTTGACATAGATGTTTGTTTCTTACAAAACCAAGAGACAAGTCTGTCACCAAGGAACTGACAAGTTCCACTAGTGCTTTTCCTGTCAATTCTGCATCCAGCATAATCAACATCAGAAAATCCAGTTAAATCAAATGCTGAATCTTTTGGATACCATAGACCTAGATTTGGACAACTTTTAACATACCTGAGAATCCTCTTTACTAATGTTTGGTGTGACTCTCTAGGGCTTACTTCGAACCTAGCACATATACATGTAGCAAACATTATATCTGGTCTACTAGCTGTAAGGTACAGTAAAGAGCCAATCATTGCTCTATATGTTGTCTGATCAACAGGTTTCCCATGTTCATCAGCATCCAATACAGCATTAGTAGGCATAGGTGTTTTCATACAAGATGCTTCAGACATGCCAAATTTCTTAACCAATTCATTTGCATACTTGGTTTGAGAAATAAAGATGCCTTCAACATGTTGTTTGACTTGCAATCCTAGAAAGAAGGATAGCTCACCCATGCTACTCATTTCAAATTTAGAATGCATTAGGTTGGAGAACCTTCTACATAAATTTGAATCAGTAGAACCAAATATAATATCATCTACATAGATTTGTACTAGTAGGGTATGGGACTTATGGGTTATAATAAAAAGAGTTTGGTCTACTCTACCCCTTATAAACTCATTTTTCAGAAGAAATCATGCTAGGGTCTCATACCATGCTCTAGGAGCTTGCTTTAGACCATATAATGTTTTATGTAATTTGAAAACATAATCAGGATGAGTTGAAGAGATAAAACCTGGGGGTTGTCTGACATAGACTTCTTCTTTGATATCTCCATTGAGAAAAGCACTCTTTACATCCATCTAGTATACTTTGAATCCTTTGTGTGCTGCATATGCTAAGAAGATTCTTATGGCCTCTAACCTTGCAACTGGTACAAAGGTCTGGTCATAATCTATCCCTTCTTCTTGAGAGTACCCTTGAGCAACTAGTCTTGCCTTGTTCCTTACAATGACTCCTTGATCATCCAATTTATTTCTGAACACCCACTTTGTTCCAACAATGGAGTGATCCTTTGGCCTTGGTACTAGTTCCCAAACTTTGTTCCTTTCAAATTGATGCAACTCTTCTTGCATTGCAATGATCCAGTGTGGATCTTGCTCTGCATCTTGAATGGATTGAGGTTCAATTTGAAAAAGAAAACAAGTGTGCATCAGGTTTTGGTTGACTTGATTTCTGGTTTGCACACCAGCTGAGATGTCTCCAATCACTTGGGAGATTGGATGGTCTCTTAATGTTACTAAATCAACAGGAGATGTTGATTATTCACCAACCTGTGTTGTTGTTTCCTCTTGTGGTATAACAACTGGCTCTTCAAGAAGATTCTCTTCAAGATGTTGAATGTCTTCTTCATCTTCACTGCTTTCATCTTTTTGAATAATTTGTAACCTATTCAAGTCTTCTGTAAGAGAGTGTACCTACAAGGGTTCTATGGTAGAAGTATTCTTCTCCTTGAAAGACATGTTAGACTCATCAAAAGATATATGAACAGATTCTTCAATTTTGAGAGTAGATTTATTATATACCCTATAAGCTTTACTAATCATGGAGTATCCTGGAAACACTCCTTCATCAGCTTTAGCTTGAAATTTTGCTAAGTATTTCTTGTCATTATTATGAATGTAACAAATACAACCAAAAATTTTAAAGTAATCTACTTTAGGTTTCTTCCCTTTGAGTAATTCATAGGGAGTCTTGCCCTTCAGTTTATGTATTAAACTTTTATTCAACACATAGTTGGAGGTGTTCATTGCCTCTGCCAAAAAAGATAGAGGAAGGTGAGCATCTGACAACAATGTAGTAGCAGATTCAATAAGGGTTCTATTTTTCCTTTCAGCTACCCCATTTTGTTGAGGATTTCTAGGAGCTGAGAAAGTGTGCCTGATCCCTTCACTCTGACAGAACTCTTGCATAAGAAGAGAATCAAACTCTGTCCCATGATCACTTCTGATCAAGGCAATGTGAGTATTGAACTCACTCTGTATGCATTTGAGAAACTCTGTCAAACATTTAAAGTTATCAGACTTCTTCCTCAGAAAGAACACCCATGTGAATATGGAGAAGTCATCTACAACCACTAAAGTATAGGATTTCCCTCCGAAGCTTTGTACTGTAATGGGTCCAAAAAGATCCATGTGTAACAGATACAAAATCCTAGGTAAATCACTCTTATTAAGTGACTTGAAACTATTTTTGGTTTGCTTGCCTAATTGACAAGCCCTGCAGAGTCCTTCCTTCTTGTAGGGGCCAGAAGGTAGTCCTCTAACAAAGTTGTCCTTGGATAGCCTAGCAATGGTTCTAAGGTTTATATGTCCTAATCTCTTATGCCATAATTCATTAGGTCTACAAATAGAGTTAAACAAGCAAATATCTACCTTGGTTGAAAGAAAATCTACAAGATAGATGTTACCTTTCCTTTTACCTGTCAACACAGTTGTGTTGTCCTCTGATTTGATCTTGCATAAGGATTTGCTAAAAGTCACTTGGTAGCCTTCATCACATAGTTGACTGATACTGATCAAGTTGTGCTTCAGTCCTTCCACATAGGTTACTTTCTTGAATGTGACTGTGCCAATCTGGACTGCACCATATCCTTTTATTAGACCAAAGTTTGAATCACAAAATATTACTTTGGGTCCAAGCTTGGCTTTGAAGGATGTGAAATTATCCTTGTTTCCTATCATGTGCTTTGAGCACCCACTATCCAGATACCATTGCTGGTTTGATATTGTATAGGTCTTCACCTACACATAAAGCAATTTACTTGTTTTTGACCTAGTTTACCTTGGGCTTAGGTTGATAACCTTTGAAATCAGAAATAAAAGACATCCCTGGTTGACTCTTATAACCTTCAGGATGATATCTCCTTGGAGGTATTATTCATTCAGTATAAGAGTTAAATCTTTGGGATGAAGGACCCCTAGGTTTGGAATTTGATTTACCTTTGAAAAAGTTTTCAAAACTCTGATCTCTGCTCGACGATCGCTGAGCTGAGTTCGATGATCTTAGGTCAGATCGTCGAGCTCCGTTCGAAGATCGACTGTGGTAGAGTTCATGGTTTAGAGATCGTCGACTTGAGTTCGACGATTTAGCCTGAGATCGTTGAGCTCCATTCGGTGATCGTCTAGCTCTGTTCCACGATTTCTGTTGAACTCTTGTTTTCTTAGGTAAGTCAGAATTCTTCCTAGCTACCTCTACAACTCTCTTGCCTTTATCAGAGATAAACTTGATTGGGGTTGTTAATACTATAGGTTGGCTGGATGAAGCATCCAAGCCCAGTGTACCGTTGAATCTTGAGTTCACTGTGCTTGTGATGTCCATTAGCTTGATTCTTCTCCCATTGAGGGATTCTTCAAGATTCTTGGCCTCTGATAGTTCACTTTTCAGTGAGTCTATCTGCTCCCTACAGCATTCCAACTCCTTAAAGAGTTTGAGGTTTTCTGATTTTAAAGTGCTGTGTTCAGATAGCTGATTTCTGAGAGAAATGATTTCCTTCTCAGATTTTAATAAATCTAAACACAGTACTTTAAACTCACACTTGAAGTCCTCAGAATTAAAATCAAAAGAACTTATTACCTGGTGCTCTTCAGATTGAGTCTCTGATTCTGACTTAAACTCTTCTGCATCAGAACTTTGTTGTGAGGCATTGATAGCCATCATGCAGAATTCCTTTTCATCAGCATCATCTTCATCATCACTAGAGCTGGATGAAGCTTCTGATTCTTCTTCTGTCTCACTCCAAGTTTCAGCAATAAATCCCTTCCTTGTATGTTTGTTCTTGCTGGAGGAGGGTTTGCCATTGCTGCTCTTCTTGGAGTACTTTTCTTTTCTCCTTTCTTTCCTGTCCTTTTTGTCCTTGTTTTTATTTTCTAGACAGTCAGGCACAATATGTCCTGCTTTTCTGCAACCAAAATAGATAATGTCTTTGTTATTTGATTTGTCATACCTTGGCTTGTCATGCTCTCTGTATGATCTTTTCCTGAAATCCTTCCTGGCCATTTTGTAAAATTTTTTGGCCAGTAGGCTTAGCAACTCTTCATTGCCTGTGACCTTGTCTTCAAGCTGATCTTCAATGGCTTTGAAAGCTATTGATTTTTCTTTTCTTGTAGCTGGTGCGGCACCCTTTTGCTCTTCTTCTCTATTCTTGATGAGCAGCTCATAAGACTTGAGCTTGCCCAAGAGAGCTTCAGTTGTGATCTCATTTAGGCTTCTGGCATCCTTGATTGGCCAAATCCTTGAGTCCAAGTGCTTGGGAAGCACATTAGGATTTTATCATTGAGCTCAGTCAATGAGATCTCCTTGTCCAAAGTTTTCAGCTCATTGACTATGAGTCTGAGTCTATTATACATGTCTGCTACTGACTCAACTTCTCCTTTCTTGAAGTTCTCATATTGGGTTATGAGATGAGATCTTCTATCTTTTCTCTCATCAGCAGATCCTGAGACTATCTCAGATAGCTTGTCCTAGATGTCCTTTGCTGAGTTGCATTCAGCTACCTTTTGGAAAATTTCATCAGACATAGTCTGGGCTAGAATGTTCATAGCCTTTGCATCAGCCAATTTCCAATTCTTGATTTCTGCATCTATTCCTGAAGGAGGTGGAACAACACGTGTACTTGTATTTTCTGGAGGTCTTGGACACACTGTCAAAACAGAATTGAAAATATCTTCATCAATAGAGTTCATGTACAGTCTAATCTTTGCCTTCCAAAGTGAAAATTTAGATAGATTGCACACTGGAGGTCTGGTGCTAGCATAATCTTTGTTTTGGGTCATGTTTTGTGAAGAAATATTTCTAATAACAAACTTAAAATAAGAAGATCTATCTAGAGGGATCTTTGGGTTCAGGTGTTAGCCTGTGCAACCACTGAGGTGTGATATTTTAACCAACCTCGCTTTGATACCAATTGAAAGTGCAAGTTAGATCTGATATATACTAGAGGGGGGTGAATAGAGTATGGTGCTTGCTAAAAACTTTTTACAACTCTTGTTGTAATCCTATGTGAACAGGGAAGCAAATAAACTACATCAACTATCTAATCAAAAAGCAATCACAAACCACAGCCAGAAAACAAAAGAAAATAAGCAACCAGAAGACACAAGGAGCTATAGTGGTTCCCCAATCAATCTGGGTACATCCACTCTTCTACCACCCTAGGTAGGAATCCACTGTAGGATGAGTTGATCAGTTGTCCTGGGCACCAATGAGATTTTGATAAGGTGCTTAAAAACCAAACCAGATTTTTTGATCAGGTGTCTTGCCACCACTGAGTTTTGAGGTCTCAAAAACTAACACAAACTTTTGAAGGTAGTTTGATAAACCCTTTACAGCAGAGAGAGAGGGATGAGATGATCTTCTCTGTCCACAATCAGAGAGAAGATAGTGGATGTTGTCAAAGCTCCCCCTGAGTTCTTGAGTTGTTAAGGAAGTGAAGCTTTGAAGTAGGGTGATAGGACTTCAGAAGATTTGATCTCCAGCAAAAGATGATTTCAACAGCAACTGAAATGTGTGATGTCTGGAGTCTTGAATGATGATGGCCTTTGAACACTGGAATTAAGAGGGATTTGAAAATTTCAGAATATTGATCTCCTTTTGTGATGTGTGTTCTTGTAAGAATTCTAAAACTGAGAATGTCTGCAACTCTTTCTCTTTCTGGTGTTGTGATTGTTGTAAGAGTTGTTGTTTTTGATAATGATATCCAGCAGGAATTAAAAACATTGATCTTTTATTCCTCAGATCTGAATAGAATATTTCTCTGTCCAAGATAGCCGTTAGCCTGTCATAAATGACTTCCTTAACTGCATTTTGTCTTCTGGAGGAAGGTCCAATAAAACATTCCTTTGAAAATCCCTTGAAACTTGCTCCAGATTAATTGAAAACGGCTACAAGATCCTTGACATAAATGCTGAGAATAATTCCATAACTGTCTGAATTTGAATCTTGAAAAACGTCGATCTCTCCAGAAAAATGTCGACCTGAGCTCCACTATCATTGAACTGAGCTCAGAGACTAGACTTAGACTGAAACAGAGATCATCAATCTGAGCTCAACTATCGTCGATCTGAGCTCAGAGATAGAGAAACAAATTAGAGACAAGAACGTCGATCTGAGCTCGAATATCGTCGAATGGAGTTCGACGACTCGTTGAAGTTGAGCCCAGAGATCGTCGAATGGAGTTCAACGATTCGTCGAAGTGAGCTCAGAGATCGTCGAATGGAGTTCGACGATTCGTCGTCCTGAGCTCGACGAAATGACTTAGTCTCCAGAACTAAAATATCTGGTATTGAGGGCAGCTTCCAAACCTAAATACTAACCCTTAGACTCAATTCTAATTGACCTTTAGATCTATACAAGGAGGTCAAAACAGATTTCCTAAAAGACATAGTGATCCTTGCCCAAATCAGTAATAGGGTGTTCCAACACTATCAATAGAAATTGCAGTAGTAGAATCACAATATAAAAGGAGTTCTACTTATCTTAATGCCAAAGCCTTCAAGCTGATGCTGTATCCACAGCATTTAAGCACAACAGCTACCTGCTGCAATGTACTCTGACTCTATAGTGGATATAACAACACAAGTCTGTTTCTTGCTGCTCCATGACACCAGTCTTCCATCTAGGAATTGACATGTATAAGTGATATTTTTTGTCTTCCTTGCAGCTTGCAAAATCTGCATCTGAAAATCCAGTTAGCTCAAAATCTCTATTCCTAGGGTTCCATAGAACAAGATCTGGTGTCCCCTTAAGATACCTTAAAATTCTCTTTGCAGCAGAATAATGAGATTCTTTAGGGCATGCCTGATACCTAGCACAGACACATGTACCATACATGATGTCAGGCCTACTATCAGTCAAATATAGAAGGGAGCCAATTATCCCTCTATACAAAGACTCATCAATAGGTTTTCTTACCTCATCTTTGCCTACATGCATACTTGACCCCCATTGGAGTTCTCATGGTGGAGGCATTCTCCATACCATATTTCTTAATTAACTCTCTTATGAACTAATACTGGGATATGGATAAGCCATCATCAGTATGTCTTACTTGGAGTCCCAAGAAGCATTTTAGCTCACCCATGCTGCTCATATCAAACTTCCCTTGCATAAATTTGGCAAACTTCCTGCAAAGGTTATTTTCAGTAGATGCAAAGATAATATCATCGACATATATCTGGACTAGGATGACCTTGCCCTTAGATTCCCTAAGGAATAGGGTCTTATCTATTATCCCCTTGAGAATTTATTCTCAATGAGGAAAGTAGACAATATTTCATAATATGCTCTATGGGCTTGCTTCAACTCATATAAACTTTCTTAAGCTTATAAACAAAATTAGGAAAGTGAGGATCTACAAAACCTGGTGGCTGATCCACATAAACTTCTTGTTTTAAGTCTCCATTAAGGAATGCTGACTTCACATCCATCTGGAAGACTTTGAATCCTTAATTGGCAAGAAAAGCAAGAAATAACCTTATTACTTCCAGTCTTGCTACTTGGGCAAAGGTTTGGTCAAAATCTATTCCTTCTTCTTGCCGGTATCCTTTTGCCACCAATCTGGCCTTATTTTTGACAATAATGCCATTCTCATGTAGCTTATTCCTGTAGATCCATTTGATTCCTATGACATTATGTCCCTTTAGTTTGGGAACCAGCTCACAGACTCTATATCTTTTGAACTGATTCAGCTCTTCATACATAGATTCAATCCAGTAATAGTCTTTGATAGCCTCTTCAAGCTTCTTGGGCTCTATTTGCTATATGAAGCTTGAATATAGGGCTGTGTTGATGCGCTTGCTCCTTGTCAGGACACCATATCTTACATCAACAATGATTTTGTGTGCTAGATGGTCCATCAAATGTCTTACAGCTGGAGGAATTCTTGCTTGAGCTAGCTATTTTGCATTATTCTCAGCTGGCTGAACTTCATTATCTTCACCTGACTATTCTTCATCCTCAGCTTGTGAGTCTTGAGCTCCCCTTGGACAGCACCCATCTTCTTCCTTATCTTGCCTTGCTGGATCCATTACCCAGATGGTAAGCTTGTCCATCACATATTTTAAACCTGCAAAACTAGAAGAGGTGCTTGGTAGCTCACAGTTAATTTGGTTTGACTCAGCAAAGAAAACATGTACTGATTCTTCCACAACTTGAGTTGTCAAGTTATAGATCCTATATGCCCTACTATTATTGTTGTACCCAACAAATATCCCTTTTTGAGACTTGGCGGCAAACTTAGTCACATAGGACTTACCATTATTTAGAACATAATACTTGCTACCAAAAATCCTGAAGTATGATAAGTTTGGTTTTCTGCCTTTTAGAATATCATAGGGAGTCTTCTTGTGGCTTTTGGTGATGAAAGACCTGTTAAGGACATGACATGCAGTGTTCACTGCCTCAGCCCAGAAATATTCTGGGAGAAATATATCACTTAACATGTTTCTACCAGCCTCTATGAGAGTTTTGTTTTTCCTCTCAGCAATCCCATTTTGCTGGGGTATTCTAGGAGAGGAGAACTCTTGATGAATCCCAAGCTCTTCATAGAATCTTATCATGCATTCAGACTGGAACTCAGTCCCATGGTCACTTCTGATTTTGACCACAGTACTGTTAAGTTCATTCTGAATTTGCCTAATAAATTGCTGGAAGACATCGGGGGTTTCAGATTTCTTCCTTCGAAAGAACACCTAGGCAAATCTGGAAAAGTAATCAGCAACCACAAGGGTGTAGAGTTTCCTACCTAGACTATGAACTGGCATAGGACCAAATAGATTCATATGGAGGAGGTATAAACAACTCACTGAGTCTTTGGTATTAAGGCTCTGGAGGGAGGTCCTAGTCTACTTGCCCTTTTGGCATGCTGAGCAGATACCCTCCTTGATGCACTTCACCTTAGGACCATTTCTCATTAACTCTTCACTAAAGAGTTTCCCTATGGTCTTGTAATTCAGATGAGCTAGCCTCTTGTGGCATCAGATATAATGTGAAGCTTTCTCATCTGTAACTAGGAATATAGGAGAATCCTTACTCTCACAAGAAAAATTGAGACAATAGACATTTCCTCTCCTAGTGCCTGTCAAGATGACCCCTTTGTCACTTGACAGCCTAATTTGGCACTCATCCTTGAGGAAACAAATGTTATAGCCAAGATCACAAAGATGGCTTATGCTTATCAGGTTATGTTGCAAACCTCTCACATAAGCTACTTGTGTGATGCCAAAGGTCTCCTTCCTGCGAAGAGGAAGTTTCATGGATCCAAGTTCTTTATGATTCTCACATGAACCCATCATGGCCTTCTGATAGCTGCCCCTGGAGATCAACTCAGACTGTTAAGTCTATCTTGAGCAACCTCCCTCTGATACCACTTGAAAGATTTGATTTCAAGAACAACTAATCACCTAAAGGGCGGGGGGGGTGAATAGGTCCAATTCCAAAAGCTTAAGCAACTAATTGATTAATATCTCATCACAATAATCTCATCACAATCAAAACCAGCACAGCAAAGTACACATAAGTTTATAGAGGTTCCGCAATTGATGGGTACATCCAATTCCCCCCTTTGCCTATCTAGTAGTATACTAGATTCGGCCAAACTTCCTTCTATCTTTCTCAGATCATCAGATCTTACAGCTTAGAGCCCAACCGGCTCCTACAACTCAGGCACAAGCGCTACCACTCAGATCACCAAGATCCTACAACTCAATTTCTTCCCAAGAACTCTATCTCAGAGTGACTCCACACTCCTACAACTCAGGCAATCCTGCCCTACCTCAGTGTGAATCCACATACCTACAACTCAGGCAACTCCTGCCCTACCCCAGCCTTTATAACACAGTCTTACAACTCAGGCCTTATCCTTACCACTCAGATTCAAAATGAATCTTACACAAAAATATTCAAGATAATTAATTACAGACACCAGAGAAATTCTTTGTGCCTATCTACTTGAACTGAGCAGATATCAGCCCTAAATTCTTCTTCACAGCAATAAGATGATATAGAGATCTTGAAATGATGCTCAACTTGTTCTGGAATCAACTAGAAGATGAATTTTCTTCTTCTTCTTCAAGAATATCTCCTGATCTGCACTGAGCAGATTTCAGTCCTTCCTTCTTCTTTGATCCAACAAATTGATCTTCAGATTCTGGCTCGGCTTAGATCGAGAAGATAACTTTAGCTAGGGCATGCTTAGGCCGAGTCATCTCTCTCAGAGGATTACTCTGAACCTGCTGGAGTGGATGATGATTACACTAGTAAACTCAGAAGCCCTTCAGATTTGAACTTGAGGTTCTTGGCTTCTGCAATAATGGCGGATAAAGACGACGAACTTCGCTTCTCGTTTAAATAAGAAATTAATCCATTTAATCCATTGATCATCCTTTACATCTCGATGTCTTATGCTATTTATAATCTTGTCATATTGTCGAGATGATCGACACGTGTCTCAGTTTTAATGGTGGCTAAAACCTCAGCTCTATTAACTTGAGATCCACTGTAGACTGTCGGCGACGTTAATGTTGATTTGCATCGAATCTGAAATTTGTTGACTTGTTGACTTTTCTAAGTCAGCATCATTCTGGACTTAGCCAAAATCAACGAAATTTTTTGAAATCCTGCGTTCGACGAACTTCAAGCTTAGCTCGACGAAATCTGAACTCTGCTTGACGAAACAATGAAGCTGAGATCGACAAATTCTCTTAGCTCAGTTCTTTCTTCAGGTGAAGGCTGAGGTCGACGAACTTCGAGCTCAGCTCGACGAAATCTTAGCTCAGTTTGACGAAACAGTGAAGCTGAGATCGACGAATTATCTCAGCCCAGTTCTTTCTTCAACTGAAGGCTGAGTTCGACGAATTCTATGAACTCTGGTCGACGAAATCTGAACTCCGGTCGATGATTCTGATAGCTGAGTCCTTATAATAGGTAAAAGCTGAGATTGACGAACTCTAAACTCTAGTCGTCGAAATCTAAGCTCAGCTCGATGAATGGTAGACTCAGCGATTCTGGACCTAGAAATTTCTTCAGCTTTGCTTAATGGAGTTGAGAGCGTTGAGAGAGCTTGCCTCTCTCAACGATTCTGTACTTAGCCAATTTTCTGGATTCTTCACAGTAAAGCTATGACAGGATAACCTTGAATCAGCGCTTCTAGCAGTATGGCTTTGAGTGAGTTGAGCTCACTCAATGCTTCTAGACTTAGCCTAATTTCTGTCTTGACTCAACGCTTCTAGCTGTGTGGCATTGAGTAAGTTGAGCTCACTCAACGCTTCTAGACTTAGCTGATTTTCTCAGGTTTTGTCACAGCGATCTCAACGCTTACTTCTCAGCGGTCTCAGCTGTCTCAGCACTTTTTGCTGAATTGCATTGAGTGAACTTGCCTCACTCAATGCTTTTGGACTTGGGTAATTTTTCTGCCTGCCTTCTCTCAACGCTATTAGCTGGATGGCGATGAGGGAGCTTGCCTCACTCAACGCTTTTGGAATTGGGTAATTTTCTGAGTTTCCAGCTCCACCTTGAGTCCACCTGTCATTGTCTCTTGAACTAGCTGTCCAATCATTGTGACGAAGACTAACATGTATGCATGAACTTATCTATACATTAAATACAACTATGTCTATCTCATTGACATGTTTGACATCATCAAATCAGGGCCATTGGGATCAATGGACCCAACAGCTCGGCTGCACCTGCACAAAATATTCTACTGCAATTATGGAAACCAATAGCAATGGTCAGTATTAGCTGACCAAATTAAAACAACCCCACCCATCACTCGAGGTGGCAGAGATCCTTCCCTGCAGGCATTTTTATAATCAAATGTTAGTATCCAGAACGTGCAACTTAAGCACCATTCACCAATGACGTTGGCACAGCCGGCCACTTGCCTCGCACAATCAGGGCACATTATCGGTGTACCGGAATTCCTAGGTTCTCACCTCCATTCTCTGTGATGGTTAGCTTCCTTGATCATATTCTAGTCATTCCAGGATGAATCCAAAGACTCGCCTCTATGGCTACGACTAGTCACGGTGATCCCCCAGATTCACTCACTGACTCATTCTAAGTCTAATGACATAGGGTTGGGTACATTTCAGCTCTTTCCCGTTGCTCAAGTATCTGAGCATAACAATCCACGATGCGTGTCAGCCTCCCCTTTCCCATTCACAATCATACATAACTTTATTTTGTTCCAAGGCTGGCTCTCACGGCCACCTAAGCTATGCCACACAAGCTCTTAGCTCTCACATACTGGCCCTCAGGTCTTCAAGAGACATGCCTAACCAAACGGCCACCAGGTCTCCATGAGATAAGCCTAAACAAATGGCCACCAGGTCTCCTTGAGATAGGCCTCACAATCAATACAACACTCACTGGGAGATATCGCCAGCAGTACAGCTACCGTCGCGTGGTAAGGGGCAGACTATCGATTCTTCCCCCATTTCAGGTGTTTTCCTGGAGTCTACCCCAATTACTCTCAATGCAGCCATCTGCACACCCCATGACTCCGAAATCTACGCGATTAACACAGAGTCTTCTTCAGCATACAAAGTATTCAAACATCACCAATCCAGACCAACCTGTCTGAATGGGCTTCACACAACATGCCTATTTCGTACTTCGATTCCGGATCTAAATGCAAGACTAATGGGGACACACGGATCTACCCGTCGGGATAACAAATCCCATGCGTTCGTGGAGCATCTTCGCTCAAATGCCAAAAGTAAAGGACTTCACATGTCTAAGGAAGAGGATTGTTACCCTAGAAGTCTGCTTCGGTGCCATGGAAGAGATTCTAGCCAAACAAAAATGACCGTATCGACTTTGTCACCGTAGATTCGAACTCGCCTCGCAAATTCTAGCTCTAAATATCAAACCACAGTGAGATCTCCTCTCTTTGGTGCTGCATCTCCTCCCCCAAACGTCCATCCCAAGGTCCTCAAACTCCAAAAGAATGAAGTGAAAATGTCCAAACCAACACTATAAACTAGCTACCGACGCACGATATCGTTAATCAATGCCTCGTTTCACGTGTCACCACCCAGGCCTTCCAACCATAGCCCGACACGTGGCCACACTGTTACAGCTTCACTATTGCCATGTGATAGGATGCTAACGCCTTGTAGTAGTTAGCGACGGTTACGACATGACCTCTCCTGCTACAGCCGCGTGATAGATACTACCGCCGCGCGGTAGAAATTTGAGAGCTTTAACAAATAAATTGCCCTAGCTACCTCCTGCGGTATCCCTACCACTGGGCTATATCTTCCTGAGAGCTCGACCAATTAAATGGCTAACTACGCATGATAACAACCTATCGCCGCGCTGTAGACAATGTGCCGAGTCAACCCGCCTCACTCGACAATCTTGACGCCTGACGCTACCGCTGAGCGGTATTGTTAACGTCATATGGTAACTCTTTTTCCTGCCTACAGAAACTTGAGGTGTTACAAATCTCCCCCACTTAAAGGATTTTGTCCCGAAATTACATATTGCAGGAAAACGAAAGAGTATTAATACTACGAAAGTATACCTCAACTGAAAAGCTTGGGGAACTCCGCCTTCATGGTTTGTTCCCGCTCCCATGATAACTCCTCACGACCACAGTTGTCCCAACGGACCTTGACCATCCTGATAGACTTATTGTGAAGTTGCTTAACTTCCATGTCTTCAATACGAATGGACTTGACTTCCGTTGTCAACCCAATATCAATCGACACCTGATTCGTCGTAACCACCTGCATAGGATCATGCATCGCCTACCGCAACACAAATATGTGGAATATGTCATGCCTCTCTGTTGAAAGCTTCAATCAATAGGCGGATTCACCAATGTGCTCCAACACCTCAAACGGCCCAAGGTATCTCAGACTTAACTTTTTTAATCGTCATATCCTTGACATGCTCTTGAACGGTTTGATCTTTAGGTAAACCCAATCACCCACGGAGAACTCAAAATTTATGTGCTTGGCATTGTAATATTTAGCGTATATATCCTATGCAATCAACAGCTGCTGCCTGATTGTTCGAACAATAGAAGTCGCATCCTCAACTTCCTTCCACTTATACAACTTTGACACGCCCATCTCCAACCATGACAGCGGAGTACGCCACTTTCTTCCATATAGGTCCTCAATGGGCGCCATTTGAATATTTGCCTGGTAACTGTTGTTGTAAGCTAATTCGATCATATACAAGTTATCCTGTCACTTTTTCTCGAAATCTAGGGCGCATATACGAAGCATGTCCTCCATCTTTCTATTTACCCTCTCAGTCTAACAATTCATTTGCGGATGAAAGTCCGTACTGAACTTCACTTAGGTACCGAATAGTTGATGTACCATCCTTAACTCATTAGACTTGAAGTGCTCATCTCGGTCACTCACAATACTACGGGGCACACCATACAGTCGTACAATATTATCCCTTCTCTGACCTTATCAACCAGTGCACGAAATCCATGGATATATTGTCAAACTTCCACTTCGGTATAGACAAAGACTTCAAAACTCCACCGGGCTTCTGACATTCGGACATCAACTAGGTACAAGTCTGACACTTTGCTACATATAGTGCTATGTCCTTCTTCAGTCCTAGCCACCAGAATAGCTTTTTCATGTCTTTATACATTTTGTGCTCCCTAGATGAATCGAGTAGTTGGTATAATGAGCCTTGTACATTAATTCTTCCCATAGTTTATCCACCTTTGGGACGCACAATCGATTGTTCCTCCATAACAGCCCATTATCAACAGTAAACTGGGTTTTTAACCCATCCAAAGACTCAGTCATGTTGCGTTTCAAACTGTCATCTAAATCCAAAGCCTGCTGAATCCGATCGGCAATGTCATATTGTACCTCTGTCCAATTCAATCTTTCTTCAGCACTCGACTTCCTATCAACATAAGAGATCTCTAAGGCCTCCTAGTCTCGAACGATACGTTCGTCATGCGTAAAAAACCAATTGTCCTGCGTGGGAGCTCTGTGACTTAACACATCCATAACCGCATTACCCTTGTCAGGGACATAATGTATCTTGAAGGTGTAGTCCCCAAGGAACTCCATCCACCTTTGCTGACACATATTTAAGTCCTTCTGATCCAATAGATACTTCAAGCTTTTATGGTTTGTGTAAATGTGGACCTTCATGCAAAATAAATAGTGCCTCTAGAGCTTCAACGCGAATATCACAGCCGCCAACTCCAAGTCATGGAGCAGATAATTCCTCTCATGCACCTTCAACTGGCACAAACCATAAGCTATTACACTCCCATGATGTAACAAAATGCAGCCTAAGCCATTGCCTGATTCGTTGTTGTAGATCTCAAAGCCTTCTGTCCCACATGGCGAGCATTGAATAGGCACTGTGGTCAGATGAATTTTCAATTCTTCGAAAGCTTGCGTGCATGTTGGTGACCAAACAATCTTCTGATCCTTCCTTGTCCGGGTCATGAGGGGTAAATCTATCTGCGAGAAGTTCTCCACGAAGCACCTGTAGTACCCGGTAAGTCCCTGAAAACTCTGGACATCCACCACAGAAGAAAATACAGGCCACTCCCGTATTGTAGAAACTTTTGTCATATCCACCGCGATACCCTCAATAATGACAATATGGCCAAGGAATGCCATAGAAGATAGCCAAAACTCATATTTAGAGAACTTGACATACAACTGATTACTCCTCAAGGTATCCAGAATAATATGTAAGTGCTCCACATGATCATCCTCAAACTTGGAGCACACCAGGATATCATCGATGAACACTATCATGAACCGATCCAAATACTCGTTGAATGTTTGGTTCATTAAGACCATAAACACGGATGGCGCATTCGTCAGCTTGAAAGGCATGACAGTGAACTCATAATGCTCGTGTGGCGTGTTGAACGCCATCTTGGGAATATCACTTTCCCTAATTCTCAGCTGATAATATTCAGACTTCAAGTCAAGCTTCGAATATACAATCGACCCAACTAGCTGGTCAAATAGATCATCGATCCTAGGAATTGAGTGCTTGTTCCTCTCTGTTATTTTATTCAATGCCTGATAATCGATACACAGCCGCAGACTTCCATCCTTCTACTTCAAGAAGAGTACTAGCTCCATCCAATATGATGAACATGTACGCACAGACCACTGCTCTATCAATTCTTGAAGCTACTCCTTCAATTACGCCATCTCTCTCAGTGCTAAGCGGTAAGGAGACCGCAACAACGGCTTTGCACTTGACACCAACTCTATGGTGAACTCGATCTCTCTCTGATGTGGAGCTCCAGGGAGATATTCGGGAAACACGTCGGCAAACTACGACACCATTGGGATACTAACCAAACTAGGCTTGGGCTTCTTAGCCTCTAATAGGGTGAAGAACAACTCTGCCCCCTCATGAACTGCTTTAACTACTTGGAGAGCACACATCAGCGTTTTTCTCAATCCCTTCAGACTAGATAAAGTAGTTTCTTGGCTTTATTCAACCCCAGTTTGACAGTCTTCAAACTATAATCGATGATCGCACGTTTCTCGGAGAACCAATCCATGCCAAAGATCATTCTAAACTCTACTATTGCTAGTAATGACACTTCCAGTTCAAAAGCTTGACTTCCGATCAGTACTTTAACACAACAGAATCTATCCTCTTGCATTGAACACCCATTAGGTAGCAGCACACCCAATCTATCCTTAGCCACAGAAAGGGCACTCCGATAAGTGACACAAAGTCCTCGGATAGGTGTTGGGTATTGTATCCACAATAACCTAGATTTGTGTGAAATCACCCTTGAACTAAGTTAAATTAATTATGTATTTGATGTTATTCTTTAGTTGAGTGCTTGCATGTCATTATTTCTAAGTGTAAACCAATGTCAGTTAAAAATTAGTCACTAAACATAGGACCATGAATTGTAATCCCTCATTGTGTGACCCATGATGTTGACACATGTGTAACCTCTCTATTGGGATGCACTTCATTTACAAGTACTAAAGCAATGGAAGAAATGAAGGGTTGCTGGCTTTCAGTAAAGAAGAATCAATTTTTCAGGGTAAAATTTAATAAGTGTATTTCTCTAAAAGATAAAGTGAATTTCTCAAGAAGTCTAAGTATAGTTCTCGAGAAAGCCAAGCTATTCTCGAGAAACCTTATAACTTCTCGGAAAAATTCTCAGAAATATATTTGAGCCTTTTTCTCGAGAAAGCCCTGAAGAATTCTCGAGAAGCCAAGTATAGTTCTCGAGAAAGCAAAGCAGTTCTCTAGAAGTCAAAATTTTTCTCTAGAAGCAAAGTATTTTCTCGAGACGTCATGTTCTTTCTCAAGAAATCAATTCTTCAGTTAAAAGAATTTGCGTTAAGTATTTTATCAGGAAGGCTATGACCATTTCTCGAGAAAGCAAATTATTCTCGAGACATGGGTTGTAGAAAACTTCTTTGTTAAACTGTCTGACAGGATTTTGATTTAACCTAAGTTCTTCATGATTGGTCCACATGAATCCTTCCTTAATGATTTCAGACCGTTCGACGAGTTACTATACGAAGTCCTTTCAGAGGAATTGCTAACCATAATAACAGTATTCAGAATCGTACCGTAATTTCACGATCAGGAGATACCGCATCATCATCGTCATTCTTCATTGTCGCTCTTCTTTCGATCCAGCAATTCTAGGAACAAAAGATTCGACAAATCACAGATTCAAGTTCTTCAAATATCTACTAGATCATGTTGGGTCCTAAGATTTTCAGATCAAAGTATTCTCGGAATTTCTTCCTCAACTTTTTCACAGAGATTTTTAATTTTCAAGAAGGAAGAGCCTTGAAGATTTCAGATCTGAAAGTATAAAGTTTTGATTGTTGTTGTAAAAAATTATTTTAACTCTTGTAGGATCCGAGTTGTCGGAGCTTTGTGTCTGAGTTTTTAGGAGCTTTATTCTCCAAGTTTGTAGGAGTGTGTTATATCCAAGTTGTAGGAGCGTTGCTCCAAGTTGTAGGATTATTGCAATCCGAGATTTAGTGAAGTAGCTGAGGCTAGCCATGGTGCTAGATAGGCGAGGTGGAAAGTGGATGTACCCAAGATTGGGGAACCACTATAAATTCATTGTATCGTCTGGGTATTGCTAGGTTATTTTCTGTGAATTACTCTCAAGTTTTTATTCAGCAAAAAGATGCAGAACTCGCCTATTCACCCCCTCTAGGTGATTTAGGTAGGCAAATAGATACTTCAATTGGTATCAGTGGGCGGTTGTTCACAAAAAGTTCACACCTTGAACAGATCTACTTCTAGTTGTCGTAGAGATTATCAAGCATGGACAGATCCAAGTATATTGCAAAGCTTCTAGTGTGTACTAAGGCTAACTTTCCCATATGAAAAGAGAGAGTAAGATTCTTCATGGAAGCTGTTGATCCCCGCATCTTCATGATAGTGGAAGATGGTCCATATGTTCCCATGATTGCTTCCACTATTGATCAAACTAAGAAAGTACTGATGAAACAGATGGATCTTGACAAAGGTGAGATTGTACTTGTCTCTCTAGATAAGAAAGCCAAAAACATCATCGCAAGCGCATTCGATGATTCAATATTTCAGAACCTAATACACTGTTAATCCGCCAAGGAAATGTGGCAGTCTCTAAGTGTTTTGATGGAATGCACCGAAGAAGTAAGGGATGACAGAAGATCCCTTCTGAACTAGAAGTATGAGGCTTTCATACAAGAACCCAAGGACACAATAGCTGATACATATGAGAACTTCTTCAAGATCGTCAACGGCCTGAAGAACTACGATCAGGTTTTCAGTAATGGAGAACTAAATGACAAGTTCCTAAGATCCTTAACTAAGGAATGGGATAATATGATTTGTGTTATCAGGGAGTTTGGGAGAATGGCTGACACTGACCCCCATAACCTCTTCGGGAAGCTTATGTCATATGATCTTCAAATCAACTCCAGAAAAGCTGAAGAACAGGGAAACGGATCTTCATCAAGGGAGAAGTTTGTCGCACTGAAGGTAAATATCTCAAGAAAGGCTAAAGCAGCATCTCTTGCTCACACTCAAGAAGAAAGTGAAGAAGAAGACTCAGAGCCAAGCACCTCGGACTCAGAGTTATCTTATGAAGAGTTCTCTCTTCTCTCCAGATAGTTTAAGAAGTTTCTCAGTAAGAAGAAACAGATGAGAGGCAAAGACTGCTGATACAGAAGATCACGTCATGATGACGATCATCAAAAGAAACGTTACACAAATGACAGGTATAAATCTAAACAGAACAAACACTACACCATATCATGCATATGGTAGCGCTTAATTTGTAGCGGTTAAGTAAACACTTCCAAAAGATATATATGGTAGTGTCTAGAAACGCAACTGTAGATAGATAACCGCTACTATAACTTATCATACCTACAGTATCAGTTATTTTATCGTGTTTACAAAAAAGCTACCAATAACAATTTATGGTCGCGTTTAAAACCGCTACTATATATTATAAATGCTACTACATTGTAATTTTTCTCAAAATTTTCTACCACACTTTCCCCATTTAGATTTCCTAATCTATATTATAAAAAGAAATACATAATTGTAGAAGCTTTTTAGTGATGTCAATGCATTACTTTTTAGTAATGGCAAGACGTAGTTGAAACATGGCGTTTCTCATGATACATTTCGTTACTTTTTTGATGATGCGATTAAATTGTGAACAATCCAAGATGATTGTAAAAATTTCATAAGACCCCGTTCGTGTGAAGTCAATTTTGATTTTACTATTTGGGTTTGGCTGAATGATATAATTATTCACAGGAATTAAAATTAATAATTCCATTGTTTAGTTATAAGGTAAAATTCAATGGATGGCCTTAAAATCTCAAATACAAGGTAAAATTCCATTTTTTTAATAGGTTCCCCCCCTGAAAACCACCCTGGATAGTTTAATTTTTAGGTTTTGCCTTCGACCAAACCGAGCGGCGTCCCTGTCGTGCTTTCCAATCCCAATCGCCGATCATTGGTGCTTCGCCGCTTGCCGTCCCAGTAGCTCGTCGTTCCATTCTCCGGTCTCCATGTTTTACTTCATCGCTTCGTCGCTCGCCTTGTCGTGCTTCGTCGTGCTTCACATTCCCGATCGCCGCTCGCCGTCCCAGTCACCGATCAGCTTGCTTCAAAAAATAGTGGCAATCCCCGACCTTGATTCTCTACTGATTTTCCCTGGTAGGTATGTTTGTATTTTAGGGGTTTTCCTATTCTTGCTTAAGCCTTTTTGTGGTTTGCTTCATCGCGTCGCCGCTCGCCTTTTTGATTTGTAGTTTAGGGTTTTTCCTTTTTCTTGATATAAAAGTTCTTAGCTCCACAACCAACCTCCAGCCATACCCGCAGCAACATCCACCCCATTTCAGCTTTCTGGTGATACATTTCCAGCCTTTGATTGTGATGTCCTGCAGACTTCACCACCTTCGCCGTGCTTTGCAATCATGCTGGGAAGATGCCTAGCATTTTTATTGTGTTTTGTTACATCATATGTTTCAGCACTTTCATTTCAAATGCCCAATGCTCTATTTATGCATTTAGTAGCGCTTAATTTGTAGTGGTTATGTAAACGCTACCAAAAGATATTTATGGTAGCGTTCATAACCACTCTAACTCTTGTGTTTAGCACTTTAGTTAGTGGTGTCGTGGAGGAGAGCCGGTTCTATGCAGTTTTGGAAGGGATCAAACTTAGCTCTCTTTCTTTACTGGAAGCATTTTTCTCTTTTTTGTCTAAAGTGTCTATGTTGGACTGGAATGTTGAATCACGCGTAATTTGTGAAGGGATCTTGTGCTTAATTAGAAGTGAGAATGTGAGATCCTGTAGTTAATTAGATGAGATGGCTGCTAACTGCTAATCGTTACAAAGTTAATAAATTATCAGTTGGAAAATGGATTGGTTGATATAAGAAATTTTTTTCATCCGGTGATAAAGAGGTTGAAAACTGTTCTTTTTGTCATTTTTGTTTAATGTTATAATATTTACTTGAATAGAATTTCACACTGAATAAGTTTATCACGAATTCTTCATGCTAATTTAGTAGGAAAAATGTTCATGAACATGATAAATTTCGAGCTCAACCCTAACACATATCTGCAATCCATCTCTAATGGTGATTTCTGTAATACCCCAAATCCCAAATTTGGGTTCAGGCTGGGCGACACGGCCTGGGACACGGGCATGTCCCATGCCGTGTCCTGCTCTGTGCACTCGAGTGGATCTCGAGTTGGCCTCGAGTGTGCATCGAGTGAGGCACACGGCCTGGGACACGGGCGTGTAATAGGCCGTGTCCTCCTCTGGTCGACGAACTTCTCGAGTGGTCGACGAAATGCACTCGAGATAGCAAACACTGCCATGTTTTGGTTGACACGGGCGTGTCAACATCGACACGGGCATGTCGGGAACCCGTGTATTCTTCTGGTTGTCTTTGGTCCTATGTTGGCTGAGGAACACACCATGCCACGGGCGTGTACTGAGTGACACGGGCGTGTCAAGGTTAACACGGGGGTGTCTAACCCCGTGCCCTGGTCGGGTTTAAGTTAGTTCCTTTGCCGCTTAAGGAACACGGCCTGTGACACGGGCGTGTCACAAGCCGTGTCAGCCCAAGAAAGTGCTTTTCTGGGCAAATCGTGGCCGTTTATTTCCTTCCACTTAGATCTAAGGGTCCAAGAGCACCCCTGCTGTTATAAAACCGAGAAGGGAAGTATAACTTCCATTCATCTTTGACTTACTCTTTCTCAAGAGATAGGAAAGTAGAAGAGGAAGGAAGGAAGGAAGGGAAGGAAGCCGGCTGGCGGAGGATCTTTAGCGTGCCGAATCGAGAGCCGAGTTTAGATTCATAGAGGCAAGGCTGTGGCAGTGATTTCCATCCGGCTAGACTTTCATGGCTCCAAAGCGATCGACAAGGGTAACAATCTCCTTCTTGGACAATCGAAGTCCTACTTTATGCATAAGCATGGAATCCTCCACCAAGCGGTGGACAGCGCAACTGATTCCAGGTTCATTCTGCATCTAGAGTTGGAAATGTGTAGTACGACATAGGCATGCTGTGTGAAGCCCACCCGGACGGGTAGTGTTGATTGGTGATGTTTGTGTTGTGAACCGGAGAAGACTCCGTGTATTATATGGATGCCTGTGAATTGTGAATACCTAGGAAGCTTGGTATGAGCCTTTGTATTATGTGTGCTGAATTGGAAAGTGGCTCTGTTGGATCTGTGTGTGGAGCAGGAAAGGGAAGGCCGAACCGCGTCAAGATCTGCGCTATTGACGAATTGAGCAACGGTAAAAGGCAGACCTGGACCTGTGTTGTGAGAGATCGATTGGTTGTAATGCATGGGCAGATGCGGCCCCGACTCGGCTTGCCACACCACAATGGTGGGTCGATCTAAATGCTCAAGTTTGTCATGAGGTTAGCACCTCTGAGTGGGTTGGACGGAATGTCCCCAGCATGTGTGTTGGTAGAGTAGGACCGCCCAACCAACAAGTTAAAAACCTCTACTCGGTGGTGGTGCCAAGGAGTCCGGCCCACCGTAATGTGCCCTGAGTGCACGGAGCGTCTGACGGTGATGGGAGCTTGTGATACTGTCGTGATAATTATTATGATAGTTATATGTTGTGATTGTGATGCATATAGGGAAGGAACCACTGCCCCGGGTAAGGGATAGGCTCATTATAATTGGTCAGCTAATGCTGACCGTTGCTTTGTTTACCACTCTTGGGGTGCATGTCTAACTGCAGGTGCTGATAAGTTTGAATTGGATTGAGCGGATTAAAGCCCTTGCTGCTTAATGGCCCTTGAAGGCCGTGCGAAGTGTTGGATTTCATGTGTGGTCGGCCTACGTGCCGATGTATGAAGCCATATTTGTAAAAGAGAAACATGTGAGGCCTTAAGGCCATGAGCGTTTGTGTAATTGTATACATTCCTGATGACATATATAAATGTGTGATTTATATATTTAGTGGCCATTCATTCTGTTGAGTTCATACAACTTAAAATACTTTCGCTAGAATGCTCTGCGCTAGGATGCAAGTAGAACGTGATTTTGATATTCATCCGTAATTCTGCCGTTTGTTTGTGAAATATGGCGTGGGGCCCCGGCCAGACCCACCGTTATATTCCATATGACGAATGGAGGCGTTACAAAGTAGTATCAGAGCCAGGTTGAGATTTATGTGAGGGAGGACAAAATTGAACTAATGAATGTCCACTAGGAATGTAATACATGCACGTGAGGAGCGTGAGCGTGTCACCAATATATATTTGTCATTATGGAATGGCTGTTAATGGTGTTTTGTACATGGATAGGTGACGAGGAGTGGTGCTGGGCAGTCTGAGCCCCAGCGTTCTGATGAGAGTGTGGCACCAGCTGAGGTGCCTACACCTTCTCCCTCGGTGGAGACCATACAATTTTTTACGGAGACGGTGCTCGCAGTATTACATGCATAGCCTATTGGGCAGGCAAGGCCTACAGGAGTGCCAGTACGGCTTGGTTCAAGGCAAGAGCGTGTTGAAGCTCTGGTTGTTGAGGAAGCAGCTGACAAGCAATTGAAACGGTTTATGTATTTCCATCCACCTATGTTTGGAGGGGTGGGTTCCCCAACGTAGGCTGAAGATTGGCTCACAAGAGTGAAGAGGATCCTGACAGCAATTAGGACTGCGAAGGGGCAGAAAGTTACCTTAGCCACTTTTCTGCTGGAAGGAGACGCGAGGCTTTGGTGGGATGAAGTGGAATTGCATCACTTAGCAGGTCGAGGATTAGAGGAGATTTCGATAGAAGAATTTTCAAGATTATTTCTGGCTAAGTATTTGCCAGTGTCGCAGCAAATTGCCATGGAAAATGAGTTCCAAAGTCTGGTGCAGGGCGAGAGTAATGTTGATACTTACCTGCATGAGTTTATGAGTCTTGGGCGCTATGCAGGGTCTACTTTTGCTGAGGAGGCGCAAAATATGAATAGGTTCTATGAGGGACTTTACGATGAGCTGAGGTTGGCACTCCCGAGTTCGGTGAACCAAGGCGTCCAAGCGTTAGTAGATACAGCCCGTGCGCTGGAGAAAGATTTGAAACAGGTGTAGAAAAAGAAGAATTTGGCAATGGAAAAGCCGGAATTTAAAGTTCCACAATCGGAACAATCGGAGTTTAGGAGATGAGACAAGAAGAGGCTTAGGCCTACTGAACCAACGCCATAGACTGTTTCTTCGGAAGCAACATATGGACAAGAACGTGTTGAGACACGTACATGTTTTAAATGCGGGAAGCAAGGACATATAACCCGTGATTCTTGGAGTGGCCCTCCAAGGGGTGAGAAAAATACATGTGCGTCTTATGAGGAAAGGGGTAAGGCAGTGACCAAGTCATCTACATCCCGGATGCAACCTCGAGTGTACAATCTCGAGTTGCAGGAGCCGCAAATTTCAACTGATGAAGTACAACAGCCTCGAGTGTTTAGTTTGGAAGTACAGGAGGCCATAAAACAGATTATGAGAGATGTGGATGAGAGGAAATAAGTGAACCTTGTCCCTTCGTGTAATGTAACTATATGGTGTATGTATGTGTGACATTATGTATGTATGACTTGTTTTGTGCGATGTAGTAGGGCGAGACAAGCTGCGACCTCTGATCTCTAACTCAGATCGTTTTAGCGAGGTGAAACAAAGGATTAGTTATGTTGGCATCTATAGTAGAGCTAAATTTTGGGATGAAATTTCTTGTAAGGAGGGTAGGGTTGTAACACCCCAAATCCCAAATTTGGGTTCAGGCGGGGCGACACGGCCTGGGACTCAGGCATGTCCCAAGCCGTGTCCTGCTCTGTGCACTCGAGTGGAACTTGAGTGGGCCTCGAGTGTGCCTCGAGTGAGGCACAAGGCCTGGGACACGGGCGTGTCCTAGGCCGTGTCCTCCTCTGGTTGACGAACTTCTCGAGTAGTCGACGAAATGCACTCGAGACAGCGAACACAGCCATTTTTTGGTTGACACAGGCGTGTTAACATCAACATAGGCGTGTAAACATCGACACGGCGTGTCGGGAACCCATGTCCTCTTCGGGTTATCTTTGGTCTTGTGTTGATTGATGAACACGCCATGCCACACAGGCGTATACTGAGTGACACGGGCTTGTCTAGGTTAACACGGGTGTGTCTAACCCCATGTCCTGGTCAGGTTTAAGTCGGTTCCTTTACTGCTTAAGGAACACGGCCTGTGATACGGGCGTGTCACATGCCGTGTAAGCACAAGAAAGTTCTTTTTTGGGCAAATCGTGGTCGTTCATTTCCTTCCACTTGGATTTAAGGGTCAAAGACCTTCCCTGCTGTTATAAAACCGAGAATGGTAGGATAACTTCCATTCATCTTTGACTTTCTCTTTCTCAAGAGATAGGAATGGAGGAGAGGAAGGAAGGAATAGAAGGAAGCTGGCTGCTGGAGGATCTTTAGCATGCCGAATCGAGAGTCGAGTTAAGATTTGTAGATGGACGTGGCGGTGATTTCATGCATAAGCATGGAATCCTCCACCATGCGGTGGACAGCTTAAGTGATTCCAGGTTAAGTCTGCATCTAGAGCCGGATATGTGTAGTATGACATATGCATGCTGTGTTAAGCCCACCCGGATGGGTAGTCTAGAATGGTGATGTTTGTGTTGTGAACCGGAGAAGACTCTGTGTATTGTATGGATGCCTATGAATTGTGAATACCTAGGAAGCTCGTTATAAGCCCATTTATTGTGTGTGCTGAATTGGAAAGCGGCTCTACGAGAGCGTGTGCAGAGCAGGAAAGGGAAGGCCGACCCGCATTAAGATCTGCGCTATTGATGAATTGAGCAACGGGAAAAGGTTGACCTAGACCTACGTTGTGAGAGATCGATTGGTGGTAATGCATGGGTGGATGAGGCCCCGACCCATATTGCCACAACACAATGGTGGGTCGATCTAAATGCTCAAGTTTACCGTGAGGTTAGCACCTCTGAGTGGGATGGACAGAATGTCCCCAGCATGCGTGTTAGTAGAATAGTACCGCAGAACCAATAAGTTAAAAACCTCTTCTCGGTGGTGGTGCCAAGGAGTCCGACCCACCATAATGCGCCCTGAGTGCACGGAGCTTCTGGCGGAGGTGAGCGCTTGTGATACTGTCGTGATACTTGTTGTGATAGTTATATGTTATGATTGCAATGCATACATGGAAGGAACCACTGCACAGGGTAAGGGGTAGGGTTGTTATAATTGGTTAGCTAATGTTGACCGTTGCTTTGTTTACCACTCTTGGGGTGGATGTCTAACTACAGGTGTTGAAGGGTTTGAATTGGATTGAGCGGATTGAAGCCCTTGCTGCTTAAAGTCCCTTGAAGGCCGTGCGAAGTCTTGGATTTCATGAGTGGCCGGCCTGCGTGCCGATGTGTGAAGACATATTTCTAAAAGAGAAACATGCAAGGCCTTAAGGCCATGAGCGTTTGTGTAATAGTATACATTTCTGGTGACATATATAAATGTGTGGCTTATATATTTAGTGGACATTTATTCTGTTGAGTTCGTACAAATTAAAATACTTTCGTTAGAATGCTCTGCGCTAGGATGCGAGTAGAATATGATTTTGATATTAATCCGTAATTCCGCCGTTTGTTTGTGAAATATGGCGTGGGGCCCTGGCCGGACACACCGTTATATTCCATATGACGAATGGAGGTGTTATAATTTCCACATTGATTTCATTTCCACAACTCTTAGCAACTGAATGACAATGTTTTTGTTGTTTGTTTAAGCAAGAGATTTGAAGGGTGGAAATTATAATGGGTGATGCAGCTAAAGACCTAGTTATTCCACAGTCATATAGCCATAGTGATTATTACCATCAATAGGAAAAATAACTTCCTAATTCAAAATTTCATGATCAAATTTTAACTAAAAATTAAATTAACTATGAACATCGAACATTTACACGCAAGTGATTAGTATTGGCATGAAAATATGATATACGCACATGAAGCACAGTTCATATATCTAAGAACAGGAACAATAACAACAACACCAACGAAAACAACAGAACCCATATAGCCCCCAATCATTGTGGGTATGGGCAGGGGAAGATTGGAAGCAGACCAAACCTCTGGGACTATGCACAAAGTGGCTTCTCTCAGAGGAGAAAGACCCAACCTTTGACAATAATTGACTATCAAATTACTTGGTGCTATATGCCAAGTCATTTTCTTACCTTGTGTTTTCTCCTAATAATTTGAGCTTCTATTTTGATGTTTAGAGAAAGCTGTTGTGCAACTAGGAGCTTCTATTTTGATGATCAGAGTTTCTTCAACATAAAGTTGTTGTGCATGTAATTCTTGATGTTTACATTTTAAGACAGCTTTCTACATATTTTATGTCATAATTCATCATGTTTTCATTAATTTAATAGTTATGAAGAATTGCTTCCCAATAGTTGTTCAATAACTATCACTATGCATTTTTCTTCTTTTTTAGAAACACATTTGTGATCTTGCTAATGGATAGAGATAAGAGTTGGATGACCCTTCCTAGATGGCTTCATGATTATGTTAAAGGAGTTGAATATTTCCTTCAAACAACATTTGTCCAAGAAACTCAAGGGGATGAATTTTGTTGTCCATGCAACACGTGTGTTTTTCGTTATTATCATACCGAGGATATCATGAGACATCACTTGATTGTTGATGGCTTTATTGATTGTTATGATGAATGGGTTTTCCATGCAGAAAGTGAGGAGATAAATATTGACAATTGAAATGATGATGGTGGGTTCATCCATGATGATATTGATGGTATGTTGCATGACATGTATAGAAACGTTGAACAAGATTCTCCTATGCCTCAAGAAGATAGGGGAGAAGCAATGGAAGGGTCAAATGAAGATGCTAAAAAATTTTATAAGTTAGTGGAGGAAGGTTAAGAGCAGCTGTATCCTGGGTGTACTAGCTTTTCTAAGCTATCCTTTACTATTCATTCGTATATCAACAAGTGTGTCCATGGAAATAACAATGAAGCTTTTGATGATCTTTTGTGTCTGCTAAGAGAAGCCTTCCCAAATGCAAAACTTCCTGATTCTTTCAATGAAGCAAAACGACAGGGAAGGATTTAGGTCTTCATTATCAAAAAATACATGCATGCCAAAATGATTGTATGTTGTACTGGAAGGAGCACAATAATGCTTCATCTTGTCATATTTGTGGATCTTCTAGGTGGAATTCTGAAGGAGAAAATAAAGAAAAAGAAACTGATTCATTAACAAAGAAGGCTCGTCAAATTCCAGCAAAAGTTCTATGGCAATTCCCATTGAAGCTTACGCTTCAAAGGCTGTTCATGTGATTAGAAAGAACTGATTTGATGACTTGGCATGCTAATAAATTTTCAAAGGATGGAGATTTAAGGCATCCAGCTGATGGCAAAGCTTGGAGGACTCTTGATGCCTTAGATCCTGATTTTGCTATGGACCTCGGAATGTAAGGTTTGGCCTTTACAGTGACGGATTCAATCCTTTTCGAACAATGAGCAGTGTCTATAGCACATGGCCTGCGGTGTTGATTAATTATAATTTACCTTCATAGCTAAGCATAAAGCCAGAGTTCTTGATCCTGTCTCTTCTAATTCAAAGACCCCAATCTCCTAGAAATAATATCGATGTTTATCTGCAACCACTGGTTAAGGAATTAAAAGAGTTGTGGGAGTTCGGTTTGGAAGTATATGATGCTTCAAAGAATCAAACATTTCAAATGCGTTCAGCTTTATTGTGGCCAATCAGTGACTTCCCAGCATATGCCATGTTATCAGGATGGAGCACTAAAGGATACTTTGCATGACCTTCTTGCAATTATGAAACATCTTCTCAATACCTAAAATATAGTAGGAAGTTCTGTTATCTGTCCTCTCGGTTGTTCTTAGAGGAGGAACACCCTTGGAGATTTGATACAAGATCATTTATTGGGAAAGTGGAAATAAGGACCACACCTACCCCCCCCCCCCCTCTATCAGGACAAGACGTGCTGGAGTTGACGAATTTTGAAATGGTGTTTGGGAAAAACAGAAGAGGAAGTTAGTCAGCAATACCCCATGGAAGAAAAGATCAAAATTTTTCCAGTTGCCCTATTGGGAGCATAATCCTTGTGGACATTGCCTTGATGTTATGCACATTGAAAAGAATATATGTGAGAATGTGCATGGAACTTTGCTAGACATCCCATGAAAGATAAAAGATCATGCAAAGGCTCGTTATGACATTAAAGAGATGGGTATCAAAAAGGAACTTCAGCCTTTTTTGTAAGAAACGTAAAAAAACCGTCTTCAGGGCAACAACTTTCTCGATGATAGATTTGTTAGAGCTTGACCAATATCTAGTAGCTAGTGAAGAATCATGTTAGGCAGATGCGCTTAATGTTGGGGTTGATGTTAGTCCACCTATTGGATATGATGATCATACTTGGTGCAGACATGATGTGACTCTTGAAATGGCTTTTAGTCCTGATGATCTTGATCGACAAGAAATTCAAGATGATTCAGAATGATTTTGGATGTGTATTTAGATTATAACTTTCATGTATACTTTCATATTATTATTGTTAGTAAATAATATTTTTTTAATCAAACTTGACCCTTGGGAACCTATTATTTTTATCAGCTAACAAACATGATTCATATATGTTAGCGATTTTTCAGGGGATTGAAATTTGACAGTTGAAAAATGGAGGTAGTTTGTCATTTTCTACTTTAGTTGTGTGTGTTATTTTAATGTTAGCATGCATGTGTCTATACTCTGTACTATCTTAAAATGTTAAGAGAATGTTATGCTAATTAAAGTTTGGTGATTATTTGCATTGTTCTAGATGGAATAATGCCTTTTATTGGCATTTGGACTTAGCAAAAACCTTTTTGTGTACAAGTATTATGTAATTGAATAGTTTGATTTAATGATTTTTTTCTAACAAATCAAGCTTTGGAAGTAGTACCTCAAAGGCATCTCAGATTCAATATGACTTTGATGCTACTGAAGCACAAGTTATAGAAGCAATGAAAAAGATCACAACACATACACATTATTTCAAAGTTTAGCAATGCATCTGAGGAGGAAGCAAGAAAAACCATAACCAAGAAGCTCGATATGAACACCTTCGAATGGCTTCAAGAGAAATACGACAATGAGAAGATATGTATACGACATTCGATCAGAGGTAGTGGAGAGCGTCAGGGCAGCAGTTGCTTGGATAATTTGATTAGAATTAAAGCAAACCAGCAAACCTTGTTATATTAGAATGTAAGTTCAATAGCTTTCGGTGTGAGAGCTTGGGTGAAGCCAGAGATTGATGATATTTTTGTGCTTTTGTGCATATATTGTAATAATTGGATCGATATTAATATGTATGGATGATATTAATAAGTTGGAGAAGTTATATATGAATATTTGTTTGTACTTTTTGGATTGTGTACATTTTAAATTCGATGTATATATGTATATATATGATTATGTATGGATATTGAATCTGAATGCATGGATACATTTTATGCTTTTTCTCCCGTAGTGATTTCGGTATTTCAATTTTGGATAAACGGTAGCTTGAAACCATTAATCGCAACAATTAAAAATAATATTAATCGTGACCATATATAGTTAGACATAATAACTACCACTGAAAACCGCTACTATTAATCATCATAATCGTTGTCATTGACAATAAAAATCGTTGCTATATATGACGATAACCGCTACCATAGAAAATCAAAATGTTGCCAAAGGCAAGCATAAATGCTAGCATAGAGAACCTATAGTAATGAA
The DNA here is from genome assembly GCA_039583875.1 of Platanthera guangdongensis. Taxonomy (NCBI): domain Eukaryota; kingdom Viridiplantae; phylum Streptophyta; class Magnoliopsida; order Asparagales; family Orchidaceae; genus Platanthera; species Platanthera guangdongensis. Next base: position 184,199,025 of record CM077152.1, on the reverse strand, counting down.
ATAATCGCTACCATTAAATGAAATTATCGCTACCATTAAAAACCATAACTGCTACAATAGATGTACCTATAGTAGCAGTTGCGAGAATTCCACAATACATTGGGTAACCCCTACCATACCATAAGACCATGACAATGGATGCAACACACGTGCAACCGCTACCATAGCCCTATAGTAGCAATGTTTTTATATACAGTAACAATTCTTGACCGTTACCATATACATGATATGATGTAGTGAAACATAATTCTACTAACATTGTGTGCTATTGCTGTAATAATCCAGGTCACGTGATCGCTGACTTCCCTCATAAGAAGAAGGAGGGTGGAAAAAGAGAAGAACATAAGTCCTCCCACGACAAAAAGAAGGAGAAGAGCTTCATTGCATAGAAGCAGAAGAGCTTCAGTGACACTGACTCATCTGAGTCAAGTGAGAATGAAGAAGCCTACTTCAGGATCATGGCTCACTCCGCTGGAGAAGAAGCTGACCCCCAATTTCATGGGGATGTAAATTCTCACACCATTCTTTTAGACTCTGATGCTCCAGATGATGATCATGAGGACTGTTCCTATGATGATGAATCAGAAATCATGGCTCAGTATAAAGAGCTGATCAAGGCCTATGATCGGTGTAGAAAAGTTGTTAGAACTCAGGTCAAAGAGATCAAATCCCTTAAGGCTGAGGATATCACTCTGAGGGAGGAAGTCGCAAGAATGAACTCACTCAAAGAGGAATTCCATGCCCTAACCGATGACAACAACAATTCACCCGAGCTCCTTAACCTAAAATAAAAGATCATCAATGAGTTGGAAGGACAGCTTGCTGCTGAAAAGAAACTTGTTGAAAGTTTCTCCCAGCCCAAGACAATCCGTCCACTTGTTGCTGAATTCTCTGCTCATGCTAAAGGAACTGCTTAGGCCAAGTGGCTTCTCCGAGCAAGTCTTCTAGGCAAGCTAAGGCCAGAAGGATGAATAAGGCTGCTATTAAAGCAAGCGCCGAAGCTAAAGGTAAAGCACCTGAAAGTCATATAAAGTTCAAGAAGGTGATATTCCCTTCTAACCCTTTTGACTTCGAGACTTCCTATGGACATCTAACCCGACCAACTTACGTTGAGCCGGTTGATAGATACCAAGGGTGGACTCATCCACGAAACTTCGGTGTAAGTGTCTTCAAGGCACCTTATGAAGAGATCACTCTACAGAGCTATGGTCCCTATGTTCATGGTACAAATGATAAGAAAGCTCCAATGGAGCAACCCGTTGCTCAAAAGCCCCTTGAGAAGAAGAAGCCATGTTAGTGCAATTATCATGAGGCTTCTACCTCCAAGTCAGCTGCTCCTACTAGACTACACGTTCAAAAGGTCAAACAGGAGACTTGGAAAAGATACAACATGTTTGACTGCTGGTGTTGTGGCAAAGTTGGTCATTTTGATGTGGATTGCTGGTTTAATCCCAAAAACATCAAAATTCCTCAATTTAATGATACGAGACAGACCACTCATAGTGTTAACACTCATAGGGAGAGTATGCTATCAAGGAACCAAGGACCCAAATCTTATTGGGTTCCTAAGGTAAAATGATCTATGATTGCAGGTGTGTCCAAAGTCTAACAAAACACCTATCTGGTATTTGGACAGTGGATGCTCTCGGCATATGACTAGGACAAGAATCCTACTTCAAAATTATACACTAGTCAAAGAATGTCCAAATGTTATCTTTGGTGGTTCTGACTGGTGAATTACAAAAGGCTACGATATGATTTCTAATGGTGCAGTCTCATTCACTGATGTGGCTTATGTGAAAGGATTAGAACATAATCTAATTAGCATAAGTCAATTATATTATAAAAGCTTTATTGTTATTTTCTCCAAGTATCAGTGCCTGATAATATTAGCCTGTACTATGGAGACGGTGTTAACATGCACTAAGAGTAGAAATATTTTTTGTCTTAATTTTCTATGGTTAGACTCTTCTACACCAGTGTTTTTTGTTGCAAAAGATAGTCCATCTCTTTGTGACCAATGACACAAGAGACTTGCACATATTAATTTCAAAACTATTAATATGTTATTTTCTCAAGACCTAGTACGTGATGCACCGACTATTAAGTGCATTAAAGAGAGTCCATGTTGTGCATGCCAAATGGGCAAGCAGACAAGGGCTATCTTTAAGGGTATTGTTGATAAAGATTCCTTAAGATACTTGTATTTACTGCACATGGACTTATTCGATCCAATACAATTTCGTAGCTTAGGAGATAAGTCATATATGCTGGTAATTGTTGATGACCACTCACGTTTTACTTGGGTGTTCTTTATGAAATGAAAGTCAGATAGCTTTGATGTGTTCACAAATTTTGTCAGGCAAATTCAGAATGAATTAAACTGTTCAGTGGTCAAAATCAGAAGTGACATTGGAATAGAATTTGAATTTGGTGTCATAATAGAATTCTGTGGAAGTCTAGGTATCTTTCATGAGTTTTCATCCCCGCGTACACAACAAAATGGAGTTGGAGAGAGAAGGAATAGAATAGTCATTAAAGCATGTACTACAATGCTGACTGACTCCTCTCTACCCGAGTACTTCTAGGCTGAGGCCGTCAATACAGCTTGTCATGTGCAAAACAGAGCGTTGATCAACAAGAGCCATCGTAAGACTCCCTACGAGCTACTGAAAGGCAAGAGACCGACTGTGTCCTACTTCAGGATCTTTGGCGGAAAATTCTATGTACTTAATAATGGGAAATATCATCAAACAAAGTTTGGAGAAAATTGTTTTGAAGGTATTTTCATAAGCTATAGTAGCCATAGTAAATCTTATAGAATTTTTAATAAGAAAACCCTAGTTGTAGAAGAATCTGTTAACATTATATTTGATAAGACGAGCATGCTACAAAGCAGCTCTTCCAGTATTTTCATTGAAGATGCATGTTTAAGGCTGAAAGAGTTAAGATTGGATGAAATAGTTGAAGAAAATGGTCAAAAGTTCATCAAGATCACTCCTCCAACCTCAATTAGAGAGGGAGATCACCAAGATGAAGAAGTTATCCAAGTTGAGGAAGACACTCCAAAAATAGAAGAAGCTCACGATGCAAGGACCCTAGAGCTCAGACACTTGAGGGATCACCCGATTGATCAAATCATAGGAGATCCTCATGATGGTGTAAGAACTCGAAGAGGTACTACTAATGAAAATATGCATTTGAGTTTTCTCTTGCAGGTCAAACCAAAGAAATTTGAAGAAGAAAATGAAGACTCATCTTAGATAGTTACAATGAAAGAAGAACTCAATCAGTTCAAGCGCTGTCAATTCTCGAAGCTTGTACCAATACCCAAAGGCAAAAATATAATTGGAACAAAGTGGGTCTACATGAACAAGTTGGCTGAAGATGGAACCATCAACAAAAACAAAGGTAGACTTGTAGCTAATGGATATAGATAAGAAGAAGGCATGGATTTTGATCAGACCTATGCTCTAATGGCAAGACTCGAAGCCATCAGGTTATTCCTCGCATATGCTACTCTCATGCGTTTCATTGTCTATAAAATGGACATGAAATCAGCCTTGGTCAATGGTAAAATAAAGGAAGAAGTGTATGTGGAACAATCCCCAGGTTTTATTGATCCTAACCATCCTGATTATGTTTGTTTATTATTTAAAGAATTATATGGTTTAAAATAAGCTCCACGAGCTTGGTATGAAATTCTGTCTAACTTTCTTCTTGAGAATAAGTTCACAAGGGAAAATATAGATAAAATATTATTTCTTAGGGAATTAAAAGGCAAGATTTTGCTAGTGCAAATCTATGTCGACGATATTATCTTTGGCTCTACTGATGACAACCTCTGCAAGAAGTTTTCCAAACTTGTGCAAGGGAAGTTTGAAATGAGCAGTATGGGTGAGCTAAAGTATTTTTTAGGACTTCAGGTGAAGCGTTCTGAAGATAGAATTTTCATCTCTCAGACAAAGTTCACCAAGGAGATGCTAAAGAAATTCAGAATAGATAATGCAACCTCTTTGAGGACTCCAATGGTTTCAGCTATGTCTCTAGACAGGGTTGAGAAAGGGAAAGCTTTTGAAAAAACCAAGTACAGAAGCATAATTGAATCCTTTCTCTATCGTACTGCAAGTAGGCCTGACATAATGTTTTTAACATGTATGTGTGCTAGAAATTAGGTGAACTCTAACGAATCTCAGTACACTGCTGCAAAGCAGATTATGAGATACCTTAAGGAAACACCAAATCATGGCTTATGGTACCCATGAAGTAATGATAGAGAACTTATTGGATTTTCAAATACAGACTTTGTAGGTAGTAAAGACGATATGAAGAGCACTTCTGGGAATTGCCAATTCCAAGGAAGAAGGATCATATCTTGGAGCAGTAAGAAATAGAATTGTGTTGCAATCTCAACCGTTGAGTCGGAATATATTTCTATAGGCAGTTGTTGTGCACAACATCTCTGGATAAAGAATCAATTTGAAGACTACAACTTGATGTTTAGGGATATCCCCATGTTTTGTCACTCCTCTAGTGCTATAGCAATTGACAACAATCCAAATTCTCAAAGCCAGACAAAGCACATCAAATTGAGATATCACTTCATCTGAGAGCATGTGTAGAATGTGGACATCAACCTCCTGTATGTTCCAACAGATAGAGAAGTTGCAGATATCTTCATGAAGCCGCTGAACGAGACAAAGTTCTCCTTCTTCAAGATAGAACTTGATATGCTTAACAGGGAGTCCTAAAAAAGTTCACATTTGAAGTCAAGAGAAGATTGAAATCAGCCCTCAAAAAATTTCAAGAGAATTCTTACTCAGCAAACCTTCAGATAAATTCAAGCTCGGAACTTATCTTTCTCGAAAAATTATTGGATTTCTCGGAAAAAATAACTTGTATTTCTCGAGAAACTTAAATGGAATTCTCGGGAAACTTTATTCGATTTCTCTGAAAATTAATAGATTTCTCGAAAAAATAATAGATTTCTCGAGAAATAATAAGCTTCTCGGAAAATTAACTTATGCTTCCCGAGAAATTAGCCAACATGAATTTTCTAGAAGAATTCTGACCGCCATTCCTCCGGTACATTTTTCTTAATTCTTCAGGATTTTCAGTTTTATATAAATAGAAAATTCCATAGAAAGTCCAAATCCACTCTTTCAAAAAAGCCCCTTCCCGAGAAATACCCTTGCGTTCCGCTGAAGGCCTCCACCGTTCTTCTTGCAAACTCCGTCATTTCTTCTCGGAAAAGTCGGAAATCTCTCATCTTCTTCAATCGATGTATCCCAATGAAAAGATTGGCGTCGGCAGTGAGTTTGTTCGCATAGGTATTGAAGAAATCTTCGACGATTTCTGCAATGTCGTTCTACTTTTTGAAACCGCCGACCTCTCTTTCATTCTCGAGCATCCTTGCAAAGTCTTGGTTCCAAAAGTTGAAGAGTTCTTTAGAAATTCAATGCTTAAGAGGTATGGGAAGTTGTTGAAAAGTTCTGTCAAAGATGTGAAGATCAAATTGAAGCTGTCCTGCTTAACAAAATTTCTTAGGTTACCGCCCATTAATGAGGAAGATTATTTGGAAGAACCCGATTAATCCAGGGCTATTTCATTTTGTGGGCTTTACCAATCCACTACCTCGATTCCCAGACAACACATGAATGATGAAAGCAAGTTGTGGGCCGATATTCTTGGAAAAGATCTCCTCTGCAAGACAGGTTGAATTGGATATATCTCCTCAGACTTCTTTTGCAAGATGACTGCTGTGATATGTCGCAAAAAGTTCAAATGGGGACACATATATGTTATTTGAAAAGATTAAGAAAATCATGAAAGCATCTAATTTTGCAAGGATCATCTCCCTATATCTGAATCAAATGCACCCTAAAGTTTTTGACTTCTCCAAAGGTGTTTCCATTCACTACCTAGAGAAAATCTAACTCTCATCCATCAATAGATAGGAAATCAGAATTCAAAAGCCAGGACACGCTCCAGCAGTTCCAAGGACTGTAGTTTATGAGGACAGGACCCCATCACCTCTTCATATTGATACTGCTGGCACATCTATTGCAGCTGTTGAGGGGGAGCCCGCTCCTATAGTTCATGAGGAAGATCAACAAGCAAAGGTACCCGACACAGAGTTTCATCCATATGTTTTTACTGATCAGGTTACAGAGAAAGTTCATGTTGATAATGTGGTGGTGGAAAGTAAAACATAGCTCAGTTTGATGATGAGAAAATCACCTCTGTGCATGATGGTTGCTCATGCATGGATATTGACTATTCCTCTGATCAGGAAAATCTTGATGATGCTCAAGTGGATGCTCAAGTCACCTCTACTGCAGTTGATATTGGCAAAATGATAGAAACTCTAACTTCAGATGATCCCCTTTTCATCTCTCCTGAAGAGATTCCAAAAGATTCTCAGCAGCTGATGTGGATGAAGTTACCCCAGAACATGTATAACCTCCTCTCAGGAATTTAGAATTCTCTCGACCTATCATTCTTGTTGAGGAAGGGGATGTGATGACATCTGCCCAAAGAGGCAAAAGTTCAGTTATTTTTGAAGAAATACTAGTCTAGACATCTCCATCACTACCTTATGCCCGTCCTCCAGCTGAAGTCATTCTTGATGATACCCTTTTGGGTAAGATTGAGTCTATGTTGACAAAGCAGAGAGAATACTTTGACAAGTCTCTCAAAGATGTAACTGAGAGAGAAACTGCTCTTGAGAAAGAAATGAGCGGAGGATTTGCTGAGATACAGAATAATACAAATGAATTCAAAAAACTTCTCAATATTGGTGGCAAGGCTTTGGACTACACTATCACTAGTGTTGGTGAAGTCATGAATCAGGCAGTTACTGTGGCTAACAATCAGATACTCTTGTTGAAGAAAACTAAAGAACAGTACTTCAAAACCTATGAAGAGGTCGGGACATTCAAGGAAGAATCCATAAAGACTCTAACCATAGAAGTCAGAAATGGGGAGGTTAAGGTGAAATAAAATCTAGAAAGGAAAGTTCAAGAAATGAAGACTCAGTGGGCTAATCAACTGAAAGAGATCAGTACCAATGTAGAAACTCAGATTAAGGGTGTAAACATCTATACTTATGATACTGTTGTATGGATGTGCAATCAAATTTTTCCATAGTTTCAACTTGATCCAAATGAGGCTTCACCTCCTCATCTTGATATAAATGTTTGTAAGCCTACATTTTCTCCAAGACCTGAACATCATGGAGTTCCTCCTGAAAATTATTCTCAATTCTGGACTTTTGATCAGCTAGAGGTACCTTAGGACCTACCTCATGAGGTGCAAGTGCCTAAGAAAAGAAAATATGGTGATGGTGCTTCAGCCAGCTGATCTATCCCAAGTTAAGAAGCTGCCAAAAGGAAAGAAATGGAATTTGCTAAAATTTGAAGTCCAACCTCCAAGTCCTTAATTCTAGACACTTTGAAGTTAGCTGCGTACCTTCATGATAATAACGATGATCATTACAGTCATAAGGAGTGGGAGCTATATGAGAAATCTATGACAAAAGGAAGGATTTATGATCGTGAATATGACCGCAATAATCCTATTGCTCCTCCTTGTCCTCCAAAATACTATCCCAAACCCTTTAGCTACCAGAAAAGGTAACAAGATAAGAAGGAAGGACAACACCAACAACAATACACATTGTTTTTGATTATCAGTGTTATGGAATTTTGTGGATCAGGATATTACTATGGAAAAATTCTTTATATATATAAAATTTTGAATTTTGCTGATCTAATTATCTCTTAACTGTTATTTCATATATTGTTTTATTTGTTAGTTAATTCTTTGATTATCTTGATATAATTCACCTTAGTGTAGATGGTTCTGACTTCTACAAATATGGGGAGATTGTTGGGTATTATAACAACAATAACTTAGATTTATGTGAAGTCACCCTTCAACTAAGTTGAATTAATAATGTATTTGATGTTATTCTTTAGTTGAGTGCTTGCAGGTCATTATTGTTGTAACACCCCGAAACTCAAAAGAGCGACGAGTAGTGTTTCGGACCAAGTTTGGAACTTGGTAGAGGTTACACGGCCTGGGGTACGGGCATATCCCAGGGCGTGTAGTGCTCAGGTCGACGATCTGGCCGAGAGGTCGATGTATTTCAGTGTCGACGATCGTCGAGCAGCGAACACGGCCTGAGACACGGGCATGTCCCAGGCCGTGTCCTTCACGGGGTGAAGCCGGGCCATGGCGGGGGTAATACACTGGGTCAGCGCACGGGCTGTGTTGGGTAGACACGGGAGTGTCGGGACCCGTGTCCCTTTCGGGCATTTTCGGTCCTATGTCGATGGAGTTATATGGCACACTACACGGCCATGTACTATATGACACGGGTGTGTCAAGTTTGACACAAACGTGTCAGGTGCCTATGTTCTTTTCGGGACGCGTCGGTTTCGACGACGAATGGGGAACACGGCCCTAGACACGGGCGTGTCACAAGCAGTGTTCGGCCCAGATTAGGATTTCATGTCCGGATCGTGGCCGTCCGTTTTCTTATTTTGGGATCCGACGGCTAGGGGCTGTTCCTACTGGGATATACCCGGGAATAGGGTTTCAAAGCCCTCATTTCTCTCACTCAATCTCTTTCTAAGGTTCTAGAGAGAGGGGAGAGCAAGGCAGAAGAAGGAGGCTAGATTCGGTCACCAGCGGAGCTTCGAAGCTCCAAATCGCAAGCCAACTTCGGATCTACGGAGACGAGGACAACACGGTGCTTTTCATTCGCATAGATTTCCATGGCGTCAAGGAAAAATGCTAGTGTAACGATTCACATCCTAGGACATATGAAGTCCTCTTTTCCTTTACATAGGAAGCCCGCTCTCGCGAGTTTGCGGTGAGTTTGAGGTGTTCCTTCGGGTAGACATGAATAGTCCCCGTTATGTACATGTAGAGTCTGCAATCGAGAACGGACATAGGCATAATCTGTGAAGCCTACTCAGACAAGTTGATCTGGATCGGTGATGTTGCATTGCATGAATGGCCAGAAAAGACTCCGCGCAAATGGTTGTTTTTTGGGTTTTTCTACGCAGTAGATTGCAATAGGGAGCCTTGGGGATTAACTCCAAGGTGCACCCAAAAAACTGGGCAGATGCGTGATTCTGCCAACATGGTGGCCTGAGAACTTGAACATAATCGGGTTATGTGAAGTGTGTGATGGAAACAGGACTCGGGGAGGTTTGACCCGTGCATATGGCTTAAATATATGTTGCGATGTGAGCAACGGGTCAGGAGGAACCGTACCCCCTCTATGTTGTTCGGTGGGAGCCATTGGCATAGATGAGGGTCTTCGACGGTCTATGACTTAAATTGAGGTGACCCATGCCAGGAAGACAAAAATGCTAGCAAGATTTGCCGTCCAAGTGCCGGTGGTGAGACTGAGATGTCTATGACTTAAATTGACGTGACGTTGATCGGTTCACCGAGAATGTGCCCTGAGAGCATGGGGTGTGTTGTCATGCGTGCCCACGCCTTTGATGAAGTGTTTATCTATACTGCTTGGTTATGCTAACAAAGTGCAGGGAAATGAGCATCGCCTCCTCGAGTTTGGGGGCGGGATCGTTATAATTTGTTCAGCATAGCTGATCGTTGCTTTTGTTTGACACCGTGTGGTGGATTGTTGTTTGCGGGTGTTGCAGAGCTGAGTGGTAAATAGCGGGCAAAAGCCCATGTTGTTGAGCCGACCCTCAAAGGCCTAATATTAAGTGTTTACTTGCTTTATTCATGTGTGACCAGCCTATGTGCCGAGGTTTGGAAGACACTGTAATTTGAGTAAACAATTGTAAGGCCTTAAGACTATTGTACTTTTGTATTGTACCTTCATTCGTGCTGGTTTGAGTAGTGGACATTTATGCTTATGCTGGGTTCTTTGTTTTGCAACCTTTAAATTGCTTCCGCTATAATATACTCTATGTAGGACGTTGATCCTTAGTTGGATGGTTTCCATTAAGTAACCACATGGTCTGTCTGTGGTATATGGCGTCGGGCCCCGGCCGGACCTACTGCTATATGCTATGCGACGGATAGGGGGTGTTACAATTGCTAAGTGTAGACCAATGTTAATTTACAACGAGTCACTAAACACAGGTCCATGCAATGTAATCACTCATTCTGTGACCCAAGATGTTGACTCATGTGTAACCTCTTTATTAGGATGCACTTCATTTTCAAGTACTAAAGTAAAGGAAGAAAAGAAGGGTTGCTCGCTTTCAATAAAGAAGAATCAATTTTTCAGAGTAAATTTTCTAAGTGTATTTCTCAAGAAGATGAAGTGAATTTCTCGAGAAGTATAAGTATAGTTCTCGAGAAAGCCAAGCTGTTCTCGAGAAACCTTAAGACTTTTCAGCAAAATTCTCAGAAATATCTTTAAGTCTTTTTCTCGAGAAAGCACTAAAGAATTCTCGAGAAGCCAAGTATAGTTCTCGAGAAAGCAAAGCATTTCTCAAGAAGTCAAAATTGTTTCTCGAGAAGCTAAGTATTTTTCTCGAGACGTCAAGTTCTTTCTCGAGAAATCAATTCTTCAGTTCAAAGAATTTGCGTTAAGTATTTTCTCGAGAAGGCTATGACCATTTCTCAAGAAACAAATCCTTCTTGAGAAATGATATGTCTTCTCGAGAAATGGGTTGCAGAAAACTTCTTTCTTAAACTGTCTGACGGGATTTTAATTTAACCTATGTTCTTCATGATTGGTCCACATGGATCCTTCCTTAATGATTTCAGATCGTTAAACGAGGTACTATAAGAAGTCCTTTCAGTGGAATCACTAACCCTAATAACAGTATTCAGAATCACACCACAATTTCAAGATCGGGAGAAGCCGCACCATCATCGTCGTTCTTCAATGTTGCTCTTCCTTTGATGCAGTGATTCCAGGAAGAAAAGATTCGACAGATCACAGATTCAAGTTCTTCAAACATCTAGTTGATCATGTCGGGTCCTAAGCTTTTTAGATCAAAGTATTCTCGTGATTTCTTCCTCAACTTTTTCACCGAGATTTTCAGTTTTTAAGAAGGAAGAACCTTGAAAATTTCAGATCTGAAAGTATAAAGTTTTGATTGTTGTTGTAAAAAATTATTTTAACTCTTGTAGGAGATTTGTCTCCGAGTTGTAGGAGCTTTATTTACGAGTTTGTAGGAGCTTTGTTCTCCGGGTTTGTAGGAGTGTGTTATCTCCGAGTTTTATGTGCGTTGCTTCGAGTTGTAGGATTGTTGCAATCCGAGAGTTAGTGACGTAGCCGAGGGTAGTCATGTTGCTAGATAGGCAGGTGGAAAGTGGACGTACCGAAGATTGGGGAACCACTATAAATTTCTTGTGTCATCTGGGTTATGCTTGGTTATTTTCTGTCAGTATCACTCACTCAATGCCATAATCTATATTCGTTGAATATTGCCTTAGAAGTCAAAGCCATAAAAAAGCTGTGATGATATTTGACTAAGTCCATAAGCATTGAGTGAGGCAACCTCACTCAACGCCATATGATAAAGTATTGACTATATCTCATCCAGTCAGTATCTATGTTTTTAAGACAAAAAAATTTGGCTAAGTCCAAATGCGTTGAGTGAAGCTTACTCACTCAACGCCAAGAAGCAGAAAAATCTAGCTAAGGCAGAAAGTGTTGAGTGAGGCATGCTCACTCAATGCTCTCAATTCTATGACTCGGAAAATCTAGCTAAAGCAGAAAGTGTTCAGTGAGCGTGGTCACTCAATGCTCTCAACGCTTAAAGATGTTGTAGAAGCAGAAATTTGGTTAAGGTAGAAAGCGTTGAGTGAGGAAAGCTCACTCAACGCACTCAATGCCTAAATTACAGAAAGCATAGCTAAGACACAAGGTGTTGAGTGAGGTGTGCTCACTCAACGCTCTCAACGCCAGGCATATAGAAAAGGCTACAGAAATGGTTAAGGCAATAAGCGTTGAGTGAGGCTTGCTCACTCAACGCTGTCAACGCCCAGATAGATAGTATTATATCTAAGTACTTTGGCATTGAGTGAAGCTCATTCACTCAATACCTTTACTACTGATGCTCGATTCTGGCTAAGTCCACAGGTCCTGACGTCAGCAAAATCTGCAAAATCGACAAAGTCAACTAATTTACAATCAATTACGAAGAAGCTACAGAACACGACAAACTTTGCTACGAAGCTACTGTACGTCTTCTTATGTTAAGGCAAGGAGCAGCTGGATGCTGCAAGTGGGCCACACTGATTTCTAAGAGTCATTGATCGGCGAACTACAAAAGGAAGAGTGTGGGGAAGACGACAACAACTTTTAGGACTTATCATTTTCAAAAAGGGTTGCAGCTGGACTTCATCTTCCTCACCATTGCTGCGTGAAAAAGCTTGAACTATTCCTGCAAAAAGTTCAGTTAGCTGGGTGTCTTCTTCATCGATACTAGCAAGATTAGAAGGTTTTCCTTCTGAGGGAAAAGCAGAAACAAAGTCTCTATAGATCAAGTTGCTTCTTAGCTCAGCAAGATCTAAACTGAAGATCCACTTCTGAAGCTGAAAAGAAGAAAGAACAAAGTGGCTGACTTTTTCCATGGTAAGAGGAGAAAGCAAAGCAGTTTACTGCTATTTACTTCCAGCTCAAGTTCCTTGTAGCTGTGAAGAAAGTCTGAGCTGAGATAACTCAGCTCAAGGGGCTGTCACAAAGAAATTTCTCTGTCATAGATATAAATCTATTTAACCTTGCTGAAGGATCCAACTCAATCTGAGTTGTAGGGTTCTCTGAGTCTGAGGTACGGAAATATTGCCCAAGTTGTAGGAGAGTGAAGCTCTCTGAGTTGTAGGATCCAACTAGATCTGAGCTGTAGGACTTTGATTCAAGTCTGAGGTAGGTGGTCAATTGGTCACTGAGCTGTAGGAGAGGTGTTAACCCCGAAATCGGAGATCCTTCCCAAGGCAGGCAGCTCGCTCATCGCGGCCTGCCCCGGGTTCCTCCTGGAGGCCGTGATGCCCTAGGGAGGGCGGACATAATTTTCTGTCTACTCAGGCCGCGTGGCTTGCGCGGTCTCAGCGGTCTGACCGACCAGGACGCGCGCCTTCCCTTGGTCGGCAGGGTCCGCGGATTGCTTCCGCAGTCCGCCTATGCAGGCCGCCCCTTTTTCAGCTTAACCGCAAGGTTGTGTCCGCAGGACTCTTTCTACCGGACTCAACTACCTAACTGCCCCCAAGTCGCCAGTCAGCTACCACAGTTTCCGCCTCACAAACATGCGCGGTCTGCCTCGTCAAGATCTACAGGTCGCTCGGTCCATGCCACCAGCAGCATGGGCAGCCGACTCCTCTAGCCCGCCTACAGGCCGCGGACTCCAACTCCGGCTACACGCTAAGACCAGTAGCAGCATCCAAGTTCCTCTCGACCTGGGCGGACTCAAAGTGCGATCAATACTTCCAGTCCACCTTCAGTGGTGCACCCCAACATCCTCAACAGCCAGGCTCTCCATCTCCAATGTAAGCGAACTCAACCTTACAGTAGTCGCGGACTTGGCAGACTCTCTATGTAGTCCGCCCCTTCCCTAAGCATCGGCTTCTAGGAAGCTGTACCAGCATCCTCCTCAGTCCTCATGCTTTTCACAGGCTCAGCCAGTAGCAGCAGGGTCAACCCCTCCTCAGTCCGCAATCTTGGCTTGGACTTAGTCAGTGGTGGAGGACTCTTTCCAGACCGCCAGGCATCAGATCCTCTAGAAGACAGTACTAGTCCGCATAACTTCGTGCGGACTCGCCAGACACCGCGGGCACTCTCCTTCTCACACCCCTTACAGCTCACTCAGTTCAGCAGCGGCGAACTCTGTGGATTTTCCTTGAAGTCCGCCGCTTGTCTTCCAGCATCCGCCCCCCAGCAATAGGCGGACAGTGCCAGCTCAGTAGTGATAGACTCCGCGAACCCGTATCGTAGTCCTCCACTAAGTCCCGTTTTGTCGATAGCTGTACCGGCTTCAGTACAGTCCCAGTCCGCACGGCCTATTGCGGACTCGGCGGACTCTGTCTCCATCTCGCTCAGGTTACCGTCTCACCGGGGGTAACGTCACTGCAAGCTGTTACCTCCTCGGGCCTATAAATAGCCCCCCATGCCTCTCATGTGGGGGGGGGGGGTATCCTTATTGCCAAGGTGCTCACGCTCGAAGTCAGCCAGCCAGCCCTCCTCCTACGAACTCCGTTTCTCAGAATGCATCTGCCTCTGCGCCTCTAGCCACGTGGCCTGCCGACCTGGATCTCGTGTCCGCGCGGTCTACTTCCTTTGCTTAACCGCGTGGCCTGCCAGCTTCGCTATTCCGTCCGTGCGGCCTCCTCTGGCATTCTTCTTCCTTAGCCGCCAGCTTCCTTCTTGTACCCTTTATTGCTTTGTTGTAAAGGTGTATTAGCAAGTTGTAACTATCACTATTAATCAAAGGAAAGCCTGTCGCAAGAGTGGCATTTAAGCCACGGCGGGTGAATTCTGTTGTTGACGCTGCTAGCAGCCCCTTATCTCTCCCTTCTTCCTAGCTCAGCTCAGCTCCCTCGGCAACCAACCTGCAAGCACAACCTTCATAGTAATCGTCTGCTCAACAGCTCCTGATCAACCTCCTCCTCTCATCAGCCTTCCCAGCTACTCTCAGTACCCTCTCCTTTATCCCCGCAACCTCCTTGACAAGCGCTTGCTCCACTCTCGAGCACTCAAAAGCTTCCTTCCTTCCTCTTCCCTCACAACCTTCATCCTCTTCCTCTCCTAGCTTGTGAGATCGAACACCCCCTCCGTGTTAGCTGCCCGGTGCCGTTTTCGCGCATCAACAGTTAAAACGCGACTTTTAGATCCGAACAGACGATGAACGGCGACAGTTTCCCATGTCATACCATCAACCAACCGAGAACTTTGCTCCAAGTCCTATAGATGATCCTCTCTGGGAAGCATTTAAGCAGTCACGCCGTGAGAATGCTCAGCAGTTCCAAGAAATTAACCAAATGCTCGCTGCAATCACCCAGCTACTAAACTCTCAACCAGCAACAGCTCCAGCTGCTCCAGCAACTCCAATCAACCCAACACCAACATTGGGTCATCAGTAAGCTTATCCTCCAGCTTGCCCACCAGTCTATCCTCCTCCTTACACAGAAACCTTCCCGCAAGGGCCGGCGGCTCCTCTGTGGCCTAAAGATGAAGAATTTGCTGCTCGCCAAAACATCTTCCGGGAAGCAGCCCGGGGAAGACCTGCTAGATTTCTCAATTTTCAGGGAAGTCGTCCCTACCCTTCAGCTCCTGTCTCTGCTTCTCCTGCAACAACTTTTCCTTTTTATGCTCCTGCTTCTTTTACAGCTGCAGCTTATGCCCCCTTTTTTCCTTATGCTGTAGGAGATCAAGAAGAACCTTCACCATTCACAGAGAATGTTCGCCATGTGCCAACTCTAGCTAACTTCAGAGAGCCCCGGTTACCAATGTACACCGGAGAGACTGATCCAGTGAAGCACCTTCAAGCCTTCGAATCAGCCGTTGCTCTTAAAACCCTTTCAGATGCGACTAAGTGCAAGCTCCTTGTCACCACCTTTGATGGGCAAGTGAGAGACTGGTTCTATGGTCTTCGACCTCACTCCATCACTTCCTTTGCTGATCTGCGAAGGAAGTTCTTGCTCAGATTCTCTACCTCCACCAAGAGAAAGGGCGGTCCTGAAGCCCTCTTTGAGATCAAGCAGTGCAGCGATGAAACTTGGTCTCAGTTTGTTGATCGATTCCAAAGAGAGATTTTGGACATCGAGATTGCTGATCAAGAAATGTACAGAGTAGCTCTTATTCACGGTCTTCGTGAAGGGCCACTCAAATGCGAAGCCAATGTCCGAGCACCGAGAACATACCAAGAGTTGATTGCCTTGGCCAACTCGTACATCCGATGCGAAAAGAGCAACCTAGGCTTTGTCTCCAAGCTCATATCAGAGAAAGAGCCTTTTCACAAATAGCCTTCGAGGTCTCCACACAATCGTTTCCCAACTCACTCAATAAAGGAGAGAGGGTTTCAACGCCATCGATACTCCTTCTCGAGCCGTGATCGTGCTCAACATTCACTACTACCACCAGTTCCATCTTCTCAAACAGCAAAAGTTCGCCATCAGCAAGACTATGACTTGTATGAGTCTGATCTCGACGAGGCCATGCAAGAAGTAATCCAGATTATGAAAGATAGGGCAAACTACAAGAAGCCCTTTCGCCCAACGGATCAGAGGTCTAGAGACTCCGAACCATACTGTGAATTTCACAAAGAGTCAGGCCACCTGACAGAAAACTGCCGAGCACTCCGCTAGCTTGTGCAAAGCATGCTCCCGCAGGGTAAGATGCATGACCTGCTTCCCAAAGAAGATTGCCCTGATCCATCAACCGCAAAGGGCAAATAAGTCGCAGATGTTCCTTACTCCTCAAAAGGAGTGAACCTAGTCGAAGAACCTCCTTTCCTCGTTGTTAACAGAACTGTCGAATGATTCGATGCCGATGACGAGGGTGTGCTTGGAAGGCTATTCTAAGCCAACAATGGACATCACTATTCCACAAAGCTCCTCACAACTTTGATGGGTTATCTCAACTCTTATCCTTACTCTTTTCAGATATTTTCATTTCAAAACACATCTTAGTGTTCTTTCCTGTTTTTCAACAAAGCTTTTATCTGTGATCTTATACTGACATAGTTACCTTCTTGTGATGCTTCCTTCTCTATCCTTTCTCTTTGCCAAAGAGATCACTACACCAATGAGATATCGCCAAGTCCGAAATGCTTCCTCCGTAGTTTGTTCTCTAGCACGACCGCTTAGACCACATATGGCGGGAGTATACCCATATGTGTAGTGGGAGCCGTTCAATCTATGATGTTGAGCTTCAGACTTAGGATCCTAGTCGGCATCCGACACAGTGTGTGTGCTAGGGGAGCCCCATGTGTCAGCTCTGCTGTGCTTCACAAAGGATACATTACAGTTACGATGATCTTTGCTTGACAAGCAATGACGATCAATCGTAGCCTTGTCTCTTTGATCATCTCACATCTGTGATGGCCTAACACTCTCTGGTACTCTCAAGCTGTGCCTTCACGGGATCCCACAACTCCACTGATCAATCCATAGACAAGCAATAGGCCACTTGGTGCAACTAGTCTCATTGATCAGTGATGATTGTACCCGAGGCAAGAGAGCAGTGTATCTATCGATCCTTCTCAGGATTTTCTCCTTGCTCTTCTCTTTTGTGCCCTCCTAGAGGATGCGCGGCCAGCCCGCTTTGAGTTGGACTATACTTGGGATGATTTTCTCAGGCAAGCGATGCATAAGGCCCACGGGGAACACCTGTGGCAGCATCCAGCCTTCTTTAGTCACTTCCGAGTATAGAACTCTTTTTTGTCAACTGCCTTCTTTCACAGGTGAATAGGTTAATCCGACCTATCAAGAGGATTTCCAGCATTCACTTTACTTATGCTCATCTTATATACATCGCTTGTTCAAGCTCTATCAGATGATAGTTCACAGAGCTATTCATTACTCTTATCAAAAACTAATGGTATCAAACATCGATCAAAGAATCTTACTCTCCTCGATCATCAAGCCATGCTATTGCAATCTAGTTAAGATTGGCAGAATTCGTCAAGTTCCTTCTCTGCTAATCTGGTCATGTCCATCCAGCCATATCAACAGTTAACGCACGATTTATTGATCTGGGCTTCATGATAAAGAATATATCATGCATTTCCTCTGCTATTTGGTCATATCGACCTTATCTCATCAACAGTTAACAATGACAAGCCTTCTCTTCATAGGTACTTGCAAGCTATTTCCATATCTTGTTTGCTTCTAACTCTTCTCTTTGCAGATATTAGCAAACACTTGCAAGCCTTCTCCACAGGTACTTGCAAGCTTCTTTTATATATATTTTTTCTTCTAACTCTTCTTCTTGCAGAGATTAGCAAACACTTGCAAGCCTTCTCCACAGGTACTTGCAATCTTCTTTCATATGTATTTTTGCTTCTAACTCTTCTTCTTGCAGAGATTAGCAAACACTTGCAAGCCTTCTCCCAGGTACTTGCAAGCTTCTTTCGTATATTGTTTGCTTCTAACTCTTTTATTGCAGAGGTCAGCAGACACTTTCAAGCCTTCTCACAGGTACTTGCAAGCTCCTTTCATATATACGTCTGCTCCTCACTCTTTTCTTTGCAGTGATTAGCAGACACCTGCAAGCCTTATCCAGGTACTTGCAGTTTAATTCATTATTCTATGTTTGTGGCTCACTCTTTTCTTTGCAGTGATTAGCGGACACTTGCAAGTCATATCCAGGTACTTGCAGCTTATTTTTTGTATATAATACCTGCTCCTAACTCTCTTCTTGCAGAGATCAACAGACCCTTGCAAGTTTCTTCATAGGTACTTGCAAGCTACTCACATATACAATGTTTGTTCCTAACACTCATTTTGCAGAGATTTTCCGATACTTGCAAGTTTCTTCACAGGTACTTGCAAATTACTTTCATATACTATGTATACCTTTAACTCTTCTTTTGCAGAAACCAACAAAGACTTGCAAGTTCCTTCCAGGTACTTGCAGCTCATTTTTCCTTCTTGTATACTCTTCATCCTTCCTTTTTTGAAGAGGATAACAGGTGTTTGCAAGCCTCCATCAGGTACTTGCAAGTTACTATGCTTTTATGTTTTTCTCTCACTTTCATTTTGCAGAACTTAGTGGAAGACACATCTCCTTCATTTTGCAAAGGCAAACTCAGTTACACACAAGATGTACCACCCATACATGCCTACCCTAACTTTCCTCTTGTAGGAAAATAGACAGGCAGCGCCAAACTCCTAAGGAGAGGCTTCAAGTTCTATCTCTCCTTGCCCCATTTGCTTTTCGTTGGGGGTGGATCAAGATTTTTGTGGGTCTCCAACTTTTTGGAAGTTCCATTCGGAACTTAAAAAAGTGCAGGGATTATGTTAATCCCGAAATCGGCGATCCTTCCCAAGGCAGCCAGCTCGCTCATCGCGTCCTGCCCCGGGTTCCTCCTGGAGGCCGTGATGCCCTAGGGAGGGCGGACAGAATTTTCTGCCCGCTCAGGCCGCATGGCTTGCGCGGTCTCAGCGGTCTGACTGACTAGGCCGCGCGCCTTCCCTTGGTCGGTAGGGTCTGTGGACTGCTTCCACAGGCCGCCCCCTTTTCAGCTTAACCGCAAGGTTGTGTCCGCAGGACACTTTCTGCCGGACTCAACTACCTACCTGCCCCCAAGTCGCCAGTCAGCTACCACGGTTTCCGCCTCGGAAACATGCGCTGTCTGCCTCGTCAAGATCGGCAGGTTGCTCAGTCCTTGTCACCAGCAGCATGGGCAACCGACTCCTACTGCCCACCTACAGGACGCGGACTCCAACTCTGGCTACCCGCTAAGACTAGCAGCAGTGTCCAAGTTCCTCATGACCTGGGCGGACTTGAAGTGCGATCAAGACTTCCAGTTTGCCTTTTGTGGTGCACCCCAACAGCCTCAACAGCCATGCTCTCCATCTCCAACATAAGTGGACTCAACTTTGCAGCAGTCGCGGACTTGGCAGACTCTCTATACATTCCTCCCCTTCCCTTAGCACCGGCTTCTCGACAGCAGTACCAGCATCCTCCTCAGTCCGAAGGCCTTTCACAGTCTCAGCCAGTAGCAGCAGGGTCAACCCCTCCTCAGTCTGCAATCTTGGCGCGGACTCAGTCAGTAGTGGTAGAATCTTTCCAGCCTGCCAGACATCAGATCCTCCAGAAGACAGTACCGGTCCGCATAACTTCGTGCGAACTCGTCAGACACCGCGGGCACTCTCCTGCTCGCACCTCTTACAGCTCGCTCAGTTTAGCAGCGGTGGACTCTGCGGATTTTCCTTGCAGTCCGCCGCTTGTCCTCCAGCATCCGCCCCCCAGTAATAGGCGGACAGTCCCAGCTCAGTAGTGACGGACTCCGCGAACCCGCATCGTAGTCCGCCACTAAGTCTCGTTTTGCCGACAGCGGCACCTGCTTCAGCACAGTCCCAGTCCTCACGGCCTATTGCGGACACGGCGGACTCCGTCTCCATCTCGTTCAGGTTACCGTCTCATCGGGGCAATGTCACCGCAAGCTGTTACCTCCTCGGGCCTATAAATAGCCCCCCTGCCTCTCATGTGGGGGGGGGGGGGGGTCTCGTCATCACCAAGGTGCTCACGCTCGAAGTCAGTCAGCCAGCCCTCCTCTTGCGGACTCCGTTTCTCAGACCGCATCCGCATCTGCGCCTCTAGCCACGCGGCCTGCCAACCTGGATCTCCAGTCCGTGCGGTCTGCTTCCTTTGCTTAACCACGCGGCCTGCCAACTTCGCTCTTCAATCCGTGCGGCCTCCTCTGGCATTGTTCTTCCCTAGCCGCCAGCTTCCTTCTTGTACCCTTTATTGCCTTGTTGTAAAGGTGTATTAGCAAGTTGTAACTCTCACTATTACTCAAAGGAAAGCATGTCGCAAGAGTGGCGTTTAAGTCGCGGCGGGCGAATTCTGCTGTTGCCGCTGCTAGCGGCCCCTTCTCTCTCCCTTCTTCCTAGCTCAGCTCAGCTCCCTCAGCAACCAACCTGCAAGCACAACCGTCATAGTAACCGTCTGCTCGATAGCTCCTGATCAACCTCCTCCTCTCATCAGCCTTCCCGGCTGCTCTCAGCACCCTCTCCTCTATCCCCACAACCTCCTTAACAAGCGCTTGCTCCACTCTCGAGCACTCAGAAGCTTCCTTCCTTCCTCTTCCCTCGCAACCTTCATCCTCTTCCTCTCCTAGCTTGTGAGATCGAACACCCCCTCCGTGTTAGCTGCCCGGTTCCATTTTCGCGCATCAACAAGAGGAATACTCTCTAAGTGTAGGACCTTTGGTTCTGAGGTAGGATCCCCAGTGGATCTGAGGTAGGGTTGTCCTCCTAGCCTGAGGGTAGGGCCTTTGGCCTGAGGTAGATGGTCTACTGACCACTGAGTTGTAGGCCCTTTATGGATGAGCTGTAAGTCTTGGAGAATACTAAGAGATCTTGAGGGATCTGAGGTCTAAGATCTTTGGAGCATTATTTTGGAGAAGTGCCTTGACTAATAGAAAGTTGGCAAGGTGGGAGGAGACTGGATGTACCCAAAGATTGGGGAACCACTATAAATCTGTGTGTACTTTGATATGTTATTTTTCTTTGTGCAGGTTATTGAAAGCAAACTACTTCCAATATACTTGGTGAAAAAAATAAAATTAAAAAGAGAAAAATAACAGTGAGACAACCTATTCACCCCCTTGGTTGTAAGCTACCTTAAAAATATAGACTTTTAAGTGATATCAGAGGGAGGTTGCTCAAAAAGAATTTAACAATCTGAGTGATCTTCTAATGTAGCGACAGACTATTCTAATGGGTTCAGGAGTGAACTACAGTGAGCTGGGTTCCATGAAGATTCCTATCTCTAGGAAGGAGTGATTTGACATCTGGAAGGAGAGGGTCAGGCTATTCATGGAAGCAGCTGACCCTAGATTACTTTTAACTGTTAAAGATGGACCTTTCATCCCCATGAAAGTGTCTGTCCTGGATGCAAACATCCAGAAACCCAAGACATATGATGAGATGACAAAGGATGACGTTATTGCCACCATGGACAAGAGGGCTCAAAATATCATTTTCAGTGCAATTGATGATTTTACCCTTCAGATTCTGATTCACTGCAAAACTGCAAAGGAAATGGTGGATACTATGGTGATCTACATGGAGAGAATAGAGGAGGTCAGGGATGATAGAAATTCTATGCTCAACCAGGAGTATGAGGCCTTCAGATATACCAAGTGTGAGAACATAGCTACTTGCTATGAAAGATTATTTTGGATAGTGAATGGGCTAAGGACCTATGGAAGGGTATTTAGTCATTATGAGCTAAATGATATGCTTCTCAGGTCTCTGGCCAGAGACTGGGACACACAGATCTATGCCATCAGGGAAATGGCTAAGCTGGGTGACACTCCACCTCACACCCTATTTGGAAAACTACACTCTTATGAGATGCAACTAACTGTCAGGAAAGAAGAAGAGACAAACATCAAGTCTCAAGCCAAAGAGAAGTATGTGACTTTCAAAGCTGAAGCCACAAGCAAAAGCAGGAGAAAGACCCCTTCTCCTCCAAGTTGACTAGCAGATTCAGACTTCTCTGAATTAGAAGCATCAGACAGCATCATATTTGATGAGGACTTTGTTGTCTTCCCCAGGTAGCTCTATAGGCTGATGAAGAAGAAGCACTGGAAGACTAGACCCTCCTCCTCAACACATCACTAGAAGAAATCCTCCAAGGAGGACAGGTATGGATCTAAACCCAGTAAATAGAATTCTCCTAATGTTATTGGTTACTACTACAGCAAGCCAGGGCATGTCATTGTTGATTTCCCAGTGAAGAGAAAGGAGGATGGTGAGAAGAAATCTCACCAAAAGCATAAAGGAAAGAAAGAAAAGTCCTTTGTGGACAAGAAAGAGAAAAGATGGACAGACTCATCATCATCTGAGTCTGAAGAAGAGGAAGACTATATTGGGCTAGTTGCTGCTACTACTACTAAAGATAAAACTATTACAGTAGGAGATGTCTATCATTCACGAAGGATATGAATTAGGGCCCCTCTGACACTATCAGATAGTAACTCAGAGGTGGATGAAGATGGCCACAACTGCAGAGGGATGATGGCAATGACTGATGAAGAGAGCAACTAGGATCAACATGGTCAAAGTAAGGTATATTCTCCATTTAGTTCTGTGTCCAGGCATGAGAAAAGTCATGATGCAGAAGCCTCTTCATCTAATGGTGAAGATGATTATGGATCAAAGGGCAATGTCAATCAATTGATTGACAGATAGAGTGAACTTTTGAATGCATTCAAGAAATGCAAGAAGTTGACTAAGAAACAGGCTAAAGATATTTTGTCTCTTCAACCTGCAGCTTCCCAGCTTGCTTAAACAGCTGCTGTACCGAATTAGACAATGAGGGAGCTCAGTCAACGAAAAACCCTGTCAGGAATTCAGATGGAGATTATCAAGAGCAAAAATAGTCTCATAAAAAATCTTGAAAAAAATCTTCAGAGGGAGAAAAGTATTGTGGCTAGTTTCTCTCTGCCCAATATAATGTTGCCCTTGATAGATTGCTTCTCCTCACAAAAGGGTAAGAAGGTGTTGGGTTTCAAGGGTAACACAAGACTTGCCAATCTCAAAGGGAAAGTTCCAGTTGTGCCTATGGAATCTAGGCCACCTAACCCATTCAAGAGGGTGATATACCCTTTAAATAGGTATGACCAAGAAAGCATATTTTGTAACTATATGAATGGTGCATTCACAAGTGGAACAAAAGATGTTCCCAGACATTGTGGAAGGTACAGTAGGGCAAGTTCCTTTAAGGCTGCTCATGAAGAAATTCAAATAGCCCATCATGGACCATTTGTCTTTGGTGATACAACCCCCCTCTCAAGAATGTGGATGCAACCAGTTCTCTAAACCTGTCAGTACATAATATGACTAAGAGTCAGTCTATTTGCTTTCCTGATATGGCTATTTCTGATGCTATCAAGAGCACACTATCTAAAAAGAACTGTATTGCTGATAGGATTCAGAATAGACCAAAGAAGCCAGCAAGTAGCCTAATTTTCAATCAAATCCATGCTGAAAGGAAACAGAAAATAGCTGTTGGGGATGATGGAGTTGTGGGAGTATTGACTGTGGTATGAATTATGGAATGAACTGATAAGGGGAGTTGGTGTACCATCTGAGGGTGAGTTTGGATGGCTGGAGGTGATGGAGGTGGAGGAGGGATATCTTCAGCAGGGTGGGAAGTGGCTGGATCAGCCCTGGTACTCTCAGAAGGCCTAGAGGAAGAGGAAGAAGCCTTGGTTGGCTTGGTTATGTTCCTCTCCCACCTGCGAAAGAGGGCACAGGTGAGCCTCTTGGAGTTATTTATGAATATGTTCGGGGTGACCAGAGATTCAACAGCCTTTTCCTTAAGGAAGATTCCTAGAATCCTTCCAAAGCAAACCTCCTTTTTGGTGTCCTTTTTCTTCATCAGTTCAAACATAATCTAAGCCCAATTCACTGGCTTCTTATTCACCACTACACACATCACCAGGAATTAGTGTCTGGTGATGTAGTCATGGGTTGTGTGCTTACCCAGCAACACTTTGCCCACAATATCTGCGAGAAACTTATACTCGGCAGATCGGTGTTTCTTCGGCAGTTTATTTGGAGTGTCTCCAGAATAGCCCATTTTATTCAATATTTCATTAAATTCCTCACTATCAATTTCCAATTCTTCTGTACCATTAGCTAATACAAAAATTTCAGTCAGGATGGCGGGGGTAAGAGATACGGCTTTACCCGATATTATGTCGGTCATGGTGTTCTCATCCATTGTGGAGGAAGTATATACCCATTCCCAGATTTCTACACTGGGGAGCTTGATCCTGATGGTCATCAAATTTTGCAACTGCTGATCTTCAAGCAGTTGCAAGATATTCAGGAAGATAGGATCGGAGTGTTGAAACGATTAAAGGTCCACATCAAATCCGGTATCAAATTTCATGGCCGCAAGACTGCCCGCTGGAATCGCCATAGTGCACCTGCAAGAGAGAAACAAAGATCAAGTGCTATGGAATAGAAAGCGTGGGACGGAGGTCGAAGAAAAACCTTGATATATGGTTTTTCAGAATGTGAATCGACAAACTCCGTTCCATGAAAAATAAAAGAATTCTTCGATCTGAGGTCGACAAAAGATTTTGTAGTAAAATAATTCGTCGAGCTTAGTCTGAAGATTTGAGAACATATCATCAAGCTCCGTTCGACAAAAGTTTTCTGAAGCTGATTCGTCGATCTCCGTTCGAAAAAAATAACTTCACTTACAGAGAGTTCACCGATCTCCGTTCGACAAATTTCTCTAGAACTTTTCTCAGTTTGTCGAACTCCGTTCGACGATCTTTGAAAAATTCTTCGACTCCAGACAGAAATTAAACTAAAGCTTCTCCATTGATCATTCCAAGCTGATTTATAAAGAACAAGTGATTTCTTTTATCCAAGGATTTGGTGAAAATATCTGCTCTTTGTAAATCAGTGTAGATATAGACAAGTTTAATTTTGTTTTTGTCTACACACTCTCTAATGAAAGGATGTCTAATGTTTATATGCTTAGTCCTACTATGATGGACTGGATTTTGTGCTATGGATCTAGCACTTATGTTATCACATAAGAGAGTTGAATTATTTAAGTTAAACCCCATAGTCTAGGAGTTGGTTTTGAATCCACAACATCTGGGAACAACAACTGCTAGCTGCTATATATTCTGCTTCAGCAGTTGATATAGACAAATATGATTGTTTCTTGCAGAACAAAGACACTAATCTTATACTAAGGAACTGGAAAGTCCCTGAGGTACTTTTTTTGTCTACGCTGCATCCAGTAATGTCAGCATCTGAGTATCCAGTTAACTCAAATTCTGACTCAGTAAGATACCAGAGTCCTAGACTAGGACAACTCTTTATATATCTCAAAATTCTTTTTAAAAAAACTAGATGAGATTCTTTAGGGTTCACTTGGAATCTAGCACAAAGACATGTGACAAACATTATGTTAGGTCTACTTGCTGTAAGGTATAGTAGGGACCCAACAATGCCCCTATATAATTTCTGATCAATAGGTTTCCCATGTTCATCAGTGTCTATTACAGCATTAGTGGCCATGGGTGTTTTCTTAGCTGAGGCATCAGCCAACCCAAACTTTTTAATAAGCTCTTTAGCATATTTAGCCTGGGAGATGAAAATGCCATCAGGTAGTTGCTTCACTTAGATATCAAGATAGTAGAAGAGCTCACCCATGCTACTCATTTCAAACTTAGAATGCATGAGGTCAAAGAACCTCTTGCATAGTTTGGAATCAGTAGACCCAAATATAATGTCATCTATATATATTTATACTAACAAAGTTTGATCCTTATGGTGCCTAGTGAACAATGTTTTATCTACAATTCCTCTAGTGAATTTATGCTCTATCAGGAAGCAAGCTAGGGTCTCATACCAAGCTCTTGGAGCTTGCTTTAGACCATAAAGAGCTTTAAGCAATCTAAAAACATATGAAGGATGGGTTGTAGAGATAAAACCCGGAGGTTGTTCAACAAAAACCTCTTCATTAAGTACTCCATTCAGAAAGGCACTCTTAACATCCATCTGATAGACCTTGAACTTCTTGTAGGCAGCATAAGCAAGGAATATTTTGATTGCTTCTAACCTTGCAACTGGTGCAAAAGTTTGGTCATATTCTATTCCTTCTTCTTGCCTATAACCTTGAGCAACAAGCCTAGCCTTGTTCCTCATAATTACACCATGGGCATCAAGTTTGTTTCTATATACCCATTTAGTTCCAATGACTGGGTAGTCTTTGGGTATTGGAACTAAATCACAAACTCTACATCCCTCAAATTGGTTGAGTTTCTCTTGCATTGCAATGATCCAGTGGGAATCTTGCTTAGCATCTTTTATGGATTGGGGTTCAACTTGAGAGAGGAAACATGCATGCATCACTGTTGGATCCCTAGTTTGATTTGGGCTAGACTCACTAAGTTAGGATCTTGTGACCCATCTTGTATAGCCAGGGTCATAGTTGTTTCCTAGAGTCTAGGCCAAGTCCTTAGTATCAACACTGCATGGACCAGCCATCATCAGACTGCGAGAGACTCAAGACTTAGAGATTTTCCAATGACTCAGTAAAATGTGTTCGACGTTCGTCGAACTCAGGTCGATGATTGTCATGCTCATCTCGACGATCTCAGAAAAAATTCTCTGAGCTGAGCTCGACAAACTTGATTCTCAGGTCGACGAATTCAAGAAGTTTCTCAATTTTTCTAAGTCCAGAATCATCTTCAGTCGACGAATTCAAGATTCTCAGCTCGACGAACTTTGACCACTTTGGCTAGAGTTATCCAGCAGGAGTTAGTGATTCTCAGCTCGACGAAACAGATTCTTAGGTTGACGATTTCTGGATATTTCAACACTTCGCACTAGAAGTTTGTGTCGACACCAGAAGCAAGACTTTTGTCGACACCAACAGCAATTGTGTCGACACACAGGACTTATATCAACACACTTCAGATTTCTATCAACACAACAGCCATATCAAGACAAGAAGTAATTGTGTCGACACCAATAGCAATTGTGTCGACACACAGTACTTATGTCAGCACACTCCAGATTTCTGTCAACACAACAGCCATGTCGAGATAAGAAGTAATTATGTCGACACCCAGGTCTTGTGTCGACACATTCCCCTAAAGTTCTGTCGACAAGTTATCAGCTCGACGAAATCAGCTATCAGCTCAACGAACTCCATACACAGAATAGGCAAAGTTTCTAGAGAATACAGTTCTACTCTCACCTCGACGATCTTGGAACTCAACTCGACAAACAGAAGTTATCTGGTCGATGAACACAGCTTCTCAGCTCGACGAACTGTGGACTTAGCTCGACAATTTCTGTTATCTGTTCGACGAATCCAGACTTAATTATTTCCAGTCTTCTGTCCCTTTCCTAAAGCAATAATTCCTGAGTAATTAATGCTTCAATATTCTCTAATTATAGCTGTTAGACAAAGCATTAATTATGGTCTTCTCCAGGATTATTGCTTGCCGTTTTTCAATGGGACATTTGAGGAAATAAATCAATGCAGTTTATTCTCAAGGTTGTCAGCATTAATTGTAGAGGAATTCAAATTTCGAATGAGAATTTCCTGACATAAAATACAAAAGAAGTTTCCTCTTCCTCCTTGTAGCGGTGAGAGACTAGACAATAGAGCAGAATACACACAAAATAGTAGAATAGAACATAGACACATAGACAGAAAAATCACAATCAGTCTGCAACAAGAAACCCTCTGCTCTCTCTCTTAGAAATCTGATACAGCAACTCAAGAAGCCCTAGACCAGAAGAACATCTGCTACCTGAAGAAGAGGAACAATCAATCAAAATCAAGAGTCTTCATTCTTCAACTCTCCAGGACACTTCAAAGGACAACATCAAATACATCTGTCAAGAAGTTCCTGAAGATCCTTTCTGGTCAAGGCTGTAAAAGACTGAAGGCCTATCACCCTGAAGCAAAGCTCCAGAATTCCCTGAACCATTCTACATCACAGGGGGAGCTATTTACTAAAATCATATCCACAAGTCTTCTCAATTGTATATTGAGAAAGAGAAGACCATATCATCTCTCACCTCCCCCCCCCACTGTATAAAGTGTTATAACTCCCTTCAAAAGATATTCCTGGTTGCAAGTCACCTGATCAAAAGACTTGAGGTTTGGTTTTTGAGCACCTGATCAAAAGCTCATTGGTGTCAGGCACCTGATCAAAAATCTGAGTGGATTCCTTCCAGGGTGGTAGAGGAGTGGATATACCCAGGTTGGGGAATCACTATAAATGTCTTGTGTTGTCTAGTTGCATCTTCTTTTTGCTCTTGCTGTGTTTGTGCTTTCTAGGATTAATGTGTTTATATTTTATTAAGTTGTTTATGAACTTTCACAGTTACAGCAAAAGCTGTAAAAGATTTTAAGGATTTAAGAATACTCTATTCACCCCCCTCTAGAGTATTTCAGATCTAACACATCACTTTCAATTAGTATCAGAGGAGGATTCCCTTGGTTGTACAAGCTAACCCTTGAACCAAAAATCCCGAGTTAGATCTATCTTTACTTTCCCATTAGATTTATAGTCACACAGCATGGCACAGAACAAGGACTATGCAAGCACCAGACCTCCAGTATGCATTCTAAATAAGTTTGCAATCTGGAAGGCAAGAATTAGGTTGTACATGAACTCTATTGATGAAGATATCTACAACTCCATTTTGACAGGTCCCCCTCAAGCATCTACTTCTGCAACATCTTCAAGCACAACTGCAGTTCCATCACCTGAGTGGACTGAAGCCTAGAAGAAGGCAAAGATTGTTGATACGAAGGCAATGAATATACTGGCACAAACTATGTCAGATGATATATTTCAAAAGGTGGCTGAATGGACCTCAGCCAAAGCCATTTGGGATTCCCTTAACCAAATGGTGGTTGGATCAACAGATAAAAGAAAGGATAGGAGATCCAATCTCATATCCCTCTATGAGAATTTCAAGAAATATGAAGCTGAGACAGTAGCTGATATGTAAAATAAGTTAAGCTCAATCATCAATGTGCTAAAAACCTTGGACAAGTACATCACCATCACTAGGGTGAATGATAAGATCCTAATGTGCTTCCCAAGCTCATGGGATTCAAGGATCTGGACTATCAAGGAGGCCAGAAGCCTAAATGAGATTTCCACTGAATCACTTTTAGGAAAGCTGAAGTCCTATGGACAGCTGATAAAATCCAGAGAGGTAGCTGAGCAAAGAACACCTCCTCGAGCAAGAAAAGAACAAAGTATTGCATTCAAAGAAGCTGAGGGGACAGAGACATCAACCACAAATGAAGAGTTGATGAGTCTTTTTGCCAAAAAATTCTACAAAATGGTAAGGAAAGACTTCAGGAGAAAGTCATCAAGGCATGATGACAAGCCAAGGTATGATAAAACACCAACTAAAGAAGTGGTGTGTTTTGATTGCATGAAACCTGGACACTTCATCTCTGAGTGTCCAGAGAATCAGAAGAAGGAAAAGAGAAGAGAGAAAGATACAAGAAGACAGCACAACAGTATTCCTTCCTCCAGCAAATACAAGAAGAAGGAGAAAGGCTTTGTGGCTGAATCCTAGAATGAGAATGAGGACGAATCAACATCTTCCAGCTCTAGTGAAGATGAAGAAGAGGCAAGGGCCCAAGAAGTCTGCCTAATGGCCATTGACGCCTCCAGAAGCCACTCAGAAGAAGAAGATTCAGACAATAAAGAAGCTTCAGAATCTGAAGCTGACTAGGTATTATCTTCTTTTGATTACAGTTCTGATTCTTTTAAATTTGAATTCAAAACCATGTGCATAGATTTAATTAATTCAGAAAAGGAAATCAAGACTCTTAGGGAAAAATTAGGAAACCTAGAAAATGTTAATTCTAAAAACAATAAGTTAAAGAATGAATTAACCCTAGCTAATGAACAAATCATATTATTAAAAACTGAGTTATGTGAGGCTAAACAACTTGAGGAAACACTCAATGGGAGAAGCCTCAAGCTGATGGACATCACAAGCACTGTAAATGTCAGGCGTAATGGCAAGCACGGCTTGGGTGCTTCTCAAGTTTGCCCCCCCATCCTCAAAAAAAATATTTTGTCAACCCCCATTAAATTTGTTTCTGCAAAAGGGAAAGAGAAAATAAACCATAATCAAACCATAGAACAAATGCTAAATTAATAGGTCAAAACAACAAAAATCAGAATACATTAACTAAAAACAAGGTTCAGCAGAATTCGTCGAACTCAGATCGACGAAATGTTGCCAGTTCGTCAAACCCCACTCGACGAACACTAAACATAAACTAAAGTTATAATTATTCGTCTAACTGCGATCGACGAACTCTATATGGTTTGTCGAGTAGAGGTCGACAAACACGGTGCACAGAAAATGAATACGTTCATTCTCTGGGCAGAGATCGACGATCTCAAACGAATTCGTCGAACTCTGTTCGACGAACTCACAGAAATTCGTCGAACCAGAAAGACTTAACAGGAATGTTAATTATAATAACAACTCTAATAATTCTAGAAAACCATTTAATCCTGTAGCTGATTGGATAATACCACCTAGGAGATATCACCCTCTAGGATGTAAATCTCAACCAGGATTCTCTATTATTTCTAGTTTTCATACAAGCAAAACAAAGGACCCAAGGTAACCTGGGTCAAGAATAATTAATTGTTTTTTATTGCAGGTGAAGAGCTGTCTAGTAAATAATCAAACATGGTACCTGGACAGTGGATGCTCTAAACATATGACTGGCAGCAAGGATATCTTAACTAACTATAAGTCCAAGATGGGACCAAAGGTTATCTTTGGTGATTCAAAATGTGGCTAGTTTGAAGGTTTTGGAGAAGTGAAGATTGGAGCAGTCACTTTCAAGAAAGTGGCATATGTCAGAGGACTCAAGCATAACCTTATCTCCATATGTCAGTTATGTGATGAAGGTTATCAGGTACACTTTAACTCATCTTCTTGCACTATTTCTAATAAAGAAAAATAAACTGTTTTAATTGGGAATATACAAGGTAATATATATTTAGTTGATTTTCTTTCTGCCAATTCTGATATCTGCTTACTTAATATAACTAGTAATCAGAATGATTTATGGCATAAAAGGCTAGGGCATGTAAACTTGAAAAATATTGCTAGGCTATCGAAAGACAACCTTGTTAGAGGTTTACCTTCTGGTCACTATAAAAAGGAAGGCCTTTGCAGGGCTTGTCAAGTAGGCAAGCAAACTAAATCTAGTTTTAAATCTGTTAATAAAAGTGATTCACCTAGGATTTTGTATTTGCTACACATGGATCTTGTTGGAACCCAAGGTTGGATTTGGGTAAGAATCACTATTAGGGTTTATTAGATTGACCCAAAATGTATAGTCATGGGTCATAGGATTATTTCCAGGTTTGGTCATTCAGAAAAATTCCAGAGAAGTTCAGATTTGAAGTTCAGAAAATTGCTGGAAGAAAATCTCTGAACTCAGTTCAACTATCTCTAAACTCAGTTCAACTATCTCCGAGCTGAGTTCAACTATCTCTGAACCCAGTTTGAAGAAGCTTTAAAATTCAGATGTTGTTCAAAATCTCTGAACTCAGTTCATTTATCTTCGAGCTGAGTTCAACTATCTCCGAACCCAGTTTGAAGAAGCTTTAAAATTTAGTTTGGCGATTTCTTGTGCCATTTTTCAGACCTTCTTATTTACAACTGGCAGATTTAATTAAGGCTTAATTGCAGCATTTATAGCTCTCAGATTTAATGCTATCAAATATAGCCGTTTGAATGATAGTATAAAATATGGCCTATTAAAGAGATTAAATGACAATTGATTTCTCAAGACATATTCCATTCTCGGGAATTGATTTAGCCATTCCAAGATAGAAAGAATTCAAATGCTTGAATTCTTCAGGAATTAAATATACAGATATCTTACAAGGAATACAAGAAGAGAAATACAGCACTCGACAGAATAGAAGAGATAGAGAGAGAATATTCAAGAAGGCCTTTTCTCTCAGCAAAGAAGAACTTAGCTACAAGTTTTCTTACAGCAAATCAACACCATCTTCTTCATCAGCTGCAGGCTTTCAAGAGACAATCAATTCATATCAGTCTAAAAGCTTGTTGGAGAGCAACATCATCTTGAAGGCCTACACCCTGAAGCAAAGCTTCCACTCCTGAACTATTCTACATCTCAGGGGGAGCTTTGACAACATCACTGAATCCACATAGTCTTCTCATTGTGATTGAGAAAAGAAGACTTCCATCACTCTCTCATCCCCACCTCTGTAAAGGGTTTTTCAAACTCCCTTCAAAAGTTTGTGTTTGGTTTCTAAGACTTTATCAAAACTCAGTGGTGGCAAGACACCTGATCAAAAAATCTGGTTTGGTTTTTGAGCACCTTATCAAAAGCTCATTGGTGCCCAGGACACCTGATCAACTCATCCTGTAGTGGATTCCTACCAGGGTGGTAGAAGAGTGGACTACCCAGATTTGGGGAACCACTATAAATTTCCTTGTGTCATCTGGATTGCTTATTTTCCTTCTTTATCTTTGTTCTGTGATTTTTTACATTAACTCTAGTTTAGAAGAAAGTTAAGATCTAACTGCTCACTTTCAATTGGTATCAGAGCCAGGTTGGTTATACATACCACACCTTGGTGGTTGCACAGGCTAACACCTGAACCAAAATGATCTGATAGATCTTAAATTTCTTGAGAGTTTTTCATGGCACAAAATGAAGAATGTTCAAGCACTGGACCTTCTAAGTGCAATCTGGATAAGCTTGCACTATGAAAGACAAGGATTAGGATTTTTATGAACTCTATTAATGAAGCCATTTTCAATTCTATTTTGACAGGTCCTTATCAACCATTGGAAACAACAAGCATGAATGCTGCTCCATCACCTAAATGGACAGAAGCTCAAAAATTGCTAAAGATTGCTAATGCAAGAGCAATGGACATCCTTGCTCAATCAATGTCTGATGACATTTTTGAAGGAGTTATTGAATGTACTTCAACAAAAGACATCTGGGACTCCCTCACAGAAATTGCTGCTGTATCAGCAAAAGGGAAAATAATTGAAGCTGAATCCTGGAGTGATGAAGAAGAAGCAAGAGCAATAGAATTTTGCCTAATGGCAATAGATGCTTCATGCAGCAGCTATGCTGAAGAATCCGAAGAATCAGAGTGTGAATCAGAAGAAGAAGATCAGGTAATCTCTACCCTTGATCTTTCATCAGGTATAAATCTTCAGAAAATCTTAGTTCAAAATTATTCGTCGAACGGAGATCGACGAACTCAACCTTATTCGTCGAACTCAGATCGATGATCGTTGAACAAAGATCTTGACTTGTACTGTTCAGGAATCTGTGCTCGACGAAATAAATATCATTCGTCGAACAGAGATCGACGAAAATGGATCACAGAAAACAATAATTATCATTTTGTGAACAGAGCTCGACGAACTCAATATCATTCGTCGAACTCCGCTCGACGAAAATACGTTAATTCGTCGAACTCAGAATTTCAAAACAGAAATTTTTACTCTTTTATTTCTGATTATTTTAAAAGAGAACCAGGACCCAAGGTTATCTTGATCCAGAACTCCTAACATTTCCTTGCAGGAAAAGAACTCTGTTTGGTCCAATATAGAGGAAATCAGTGATTGATTATTTTGAGCTAGGATATGTATATAGGGGGAGTTTGTTGTTTGCAGCAGTATTTTAGTTCTTGTTTTATTTATTTTGTTTCAAAGCTTCCATTGTACATCTGCTGATATCTTATAAATCAAGCAGATTGTTTTTGCTTTGCATTTTATTTTCTTTTGATGTAAATAGTGTCCTTACCCAAATAGGGGGAGATTATTGGAACCCAAGGTTGGATTTGGGTAAGGATCACTATTAGAGTTTATTAGATTGACCCAAAATGTATAGTCATGGGTCATAGGATTATTTCCAGGTTTGGTCATTCAGAAAAATTCCAGAGAAGTTCAGATTTGAAGTTCAGAAAATTGCTGGAAGAAAATCTCTGATCTCAGTTCAACTATCTCTGAACTCAGTTCAACTATCTCCGAGCTGAGTTCAACTATCTCTGAACCCAGTTTGAAGAAGCTTTAAAATTCAGATGCAGTTCAAAATCTCTGAACTCAGTTCAACTATCTCCGAGCTGAGTTCAACTATCTCCGAACCCAGTTTAAAGAAGCTTTAAAATTTAGTTTGGCGATTTCCTGTGCCATTTTTCAGACCTTCTTATTTACAGCTGGCAGATTTAATTAAGGCTTAACTGCAGGCATTTATAGCTCTCAAATTTAATGCTATCAAATATAGTCGTTTGAATGACAGTATAAAATATGGCCTATTAAAGAGATTAAATGACAATTGATTTCTCAAGACATATTCCATTCTCGGGAATTGATTTAGCCATTCCAAGATAGAAAGAATTCAAATGCTTGAATTCTTCAGGCATTAAATATACAGATATCTTACAAGGAATACAAGAAGAGAAATACAGCACTCGACAGAATAGAAGAGATAGAGAGAGAATATTCAAGAAGGCCTTTTCTCTCAGCAAAGAAGAACTTAGCTACAAGTTTTCTTACAGCAAATCAACATCATCTTTTTCATCTGCTGCAGCTTTTCAAGAGACAATCAATTCATATCAGTCTAAAAACTTGTTGGAGAGCAACATCATCTTGAAGGCCTACACCCTGAAGCAAAGCTTCCACTCCTGAACTATTCTACATCTCAGGGGGAGCTTTGACAACATCACTGAATCCACATAGTCTTCTCATTGTGATTGAGAAAAGAAAACTTCCATCACTCTCTCATCCCCACCTCTGTAAAGGGTTTTTCAAACTCCCTTCAAAAGTTTGTGTTTGGTTTCTGAGACCTTATCAAAACTCAGTGGTGGCAAGATACCTGATCAAAAAATCTGGTTTGGTTTTTGAGCACCTTATCAAAAGCTCATTGGTGCCCAGGACACCTGATCAACTCATCCTGCAGTGGATTCCTACCAGGGTGGTAGAAGAGTGGACTACCCAGATTTGGAGAACCACTATAAATTTCTTTGTGTCATTTGGATTGCTTATTTTCCTTCTTTATCTTTGTGCTGTGATTTTTTTCATTAACTCTAGTTTAGAAGAAAGTTAAGATCTAACTGCTCACTTTCAGATCTCTTTGGACCCATTGCTGTACAAATCCTAGGAGTGAAATCCTACACCTTAGTTACAGTGGATGACTTCTCAAGGTTCACTTGGGTGTCCTTTCTGAGATCTAAGTGAGATACCTTTAAGGTTCTTACAGATTTTCTCAGGACCATACAGATTGAGTTCTCTACTCATATTGCATTGATCAGAAGTGATCATGGCACAGAGTTTGGGTCTCTTCTTATGCATGAGTTCTATGAGAAGGAAGGTATCAGACACTGCTTCTCAGCTCCTAGAACTCCCCAACAAAATGAGATAGCTGAAAGGAAAAATAGGACACTAATTGAAGCTGCAGGTACATTACTTACAGATGCTTACATGCCACTAACCTTTTGGGCAGAGGCTATAAACACTGCAAATTATGTCCTGAACAGAAGCCTGATACATAAACTAAAGAACACGACTCCATATGAATTACTTAAAGGGAAGCAACCTAAAATCAACTATTTTAAAGTATTTGGATGTATATGTTATATTCACAACAACAATAAAAGATACATCAGAAAGTTTGAGGCTAAGCCTGAAGAGGGAATCTTTCTAGGATATTCCCAAGTAAGCAAAGCCTATAGGATTTTTAATAAATCATCTCTAAAAATTAAAGAGTCTATTCATGTTACATTTGATGAAGCTAACATGTCTTGCAAGGAGAAACAGATTTCTACCAATAGCACTTTGTAGGTACCTCACTTGTGTGAGAATTTGGATGGACTAAACCTCACCCAAGAGGTTCCAACACATCCTTCTCCACAAGTCACTGAAGAAAGTGAAGATGAAGGCACTGAAGGAATTGATCTTCCCCCAACAGCAAACATAATTCCACAAGAGGAATTATTTCCTAATTCTGTTACAGAACTAACTCCACCCACTGATCTTGTCACACAAAGGGACCACCCTAGATCTCAAGTAATTGGAGACATATCAGCAGGTGTACAGTGTAACACCCCCCTCCGTTGCATGACATATAATAGAAGGTCCAGCTGGAACCCGACGCCATATACCACAGACAGTCGGAAGGGTTGCATAAGAATATTAAAACTATCCAATTAAGACTACTCGTCCTACACAGAGCATTCTAGTGGAAGCTTTTAAAAGTTGAAAGAACCCAAAACTTAAATCCAATAATCATGAATGTCCACATCCACACAACAGGAATGAAACCCAAATACACTGAAAAGGTACATGGCCTTAAGGCCTTACAATGGTTCACTTAATAAATAGTCTCTTGCATACATCAACTCGCATGCCGGCCACACATGACAAAATAAAATAGCTATACTTTACGGACTTCGAGGGCCAGCACGGCAACATGGGCTCCAGCCCGCTATTTTACACTCGGCTCCGCAGCACATGCAAGCAATATTCCACCGCACGGTGGAAAACAGGCAACGGTCAGCTAAAGCCGACCAAATTATAACGACCCCATCCCTTTTCTCAGGACGGCGGTGCTCCTTCCCTACATAATATTAGCCCAGCTAAATAATTATATAAAAACATACTTCGCCACAGGTGTAGTCTCGCACGGCCAAACACCCCGTGCACTCAGGACACATTAACGATGAATCCTAACACTTCAGCGTCTTCACCATAACCCCAAGGATGGAAACAACATGAGCATTTTAGCCTTCCTGACCCAGTCTAGTCTAAGGCTCCCAACTATGCCAACGGCCAGTCCCCTTTTCGGGTCTCTCGCACCGAACCACATAGCCCAGGTCCAATTCCACTTACCCGTTGCTCAACCGCGTAGTTCACATTAAGACGTACGCATGAGCCAAGATTCTCTCGGATCCTAACATTTTTCCAAACAATCACATAACCCAGTTATGTTCAAGGCCGGTTCCCTGACCGCCAAGTTAGCAGAACACGTTTCCGCTCAGTTTTCCGGGTGCGCGTTGGAGTTAATCCCCAAGGATCCCTGCTGCAATCTATCGTGTAGAAACCCCAAAACCCAAAGCACGAAGTCTTCTCCGGCAAAACATATCAAATGCAACATCACCGATCCAGACAATACACGTCCGGGTAGGCTTCACAAACAATGCCTATGCTCGTACTTCGATTCCAGACTCTATATGCAACATAAGGGGTAATATTCACATCAACCCCAAGGAACACCACGCACTCACCGCACACTCGCGGGAGCGGAAAAACTACACTGATGGAAATCTTCGCAATGAACTTTCCTCCACGGATCCGCTCTCAGATCTCAAAACGGTGCTCCGATGCTCCGTCGGCGGCCGAAATCCTCCTTCTTCTTCCTCCTCTCTCTAACTCCTTGGAAAGAGAAAGCTTGGAGATAAATGAAGGATTAACTCCCCTATTCCCGGCCTTAACAGAGCAGGAAACCATCTGGATCGTTGGATCTTATTTAAAGAAAACAAACGGCTCAGATCCGCTCAAAAATCCCAAAACCTGGGCCGAACACGGCTTGGCACACGGCCGTGTCCCAGGCCGTGTGCTTCGATCCAGGCACGATTGTCGAACACAGAGACTCACACGGGCTAAGACATGCCCGTGTCTCACTCGACACTCCCGTGTCGGATCCTCGACATGCCCGTGACTAGGGGGCGTGTCACATATAACCGCCACGGCAACGGACACGATCCAACTGAACACGGGTAGGGACAATCGTCGAGTGCCATTCGTCGATCGTCGAACTCAGGGGGACAAGCCCTCCCGACACGCCTGTGTCGCCTGGCGTGCTCCTCCCGAACACTTTTCGTCGAACTCAATCGGCTTTCGGGAACACGGGTACAGACACGGTTAGGCACACGCCCGTGTCATACAGTCGTGTCTCTAGCCATGTCCTTCTCAGGATGAAAATGGCAAAAACAGCAGCCAGACACGGCCTTGGACACGCCTGTGTCCTAGGTCGTGTACCCCTATACAGGCACCAAAAATCCCTTTTTTATGTGACCAACTCAAATATAATTTTCGGGGTGTTACATACAGACAAGGCATCAACTCAACCAAGATTTGATGCATGCCTATTTTCTCTCTCAGGTTGAACCTCTATCCATCCATGATGCAGAGCAAGATCCCCACTGGATCTTTGCAATGCAGGAGGAATTAAACCAATTTGAGAGATGTAGAGTATGAGATTTGGTTCCAAGACCCCAAAACTACCCAGTAATTGGAACCAAATGGGTTTACAGAAACAAGATGGATGCCCAAGGAGTGATTGTGAGAAAGAAGGCTAGGCTTGTTTCTCAAGGATATAGGCAAGAGGATGGAATAGATTATGACCAAACCTTTGCACCTGTGGCAAGGTTAGAGACAATCAAAATATTCCTTGCCTATGCAGCCTTCAAGAAATTCAAGGTCTATCAAATGGATGTGAAAAGTGCATTTCTGAATGGAGTATTAAAAGAAGAGGTTTATGTTGAACAACCTCCAGGTTTTGTCTCTCTAAATCACCCCACTTATGTTTTTAAATTGCATAGAGCCCTCTATGGTCTAAATAAAGCTCCAAGAGTTTGGCATGAGACCTTAGCTAGTTTTTTGTTAGAGCATAAGTTCATTAGAGGCATAGTAGATAAGACACTTTTCCCTAGACATCATAAGGACCAAATATTATTAGTACAAATATATGTGGATGACATCATATTTGGGTCTACCGATTCCAAATTGTACAAGAGGTTCTCTGACCGCATGCATTCCAAATTTGAAATGAGTAGCATGAGTGAGCTCTCCTACTTCCTTGTTTTCCAAGTGAAGCAGCTCACTGATGGCATATTCATCTCCCACGCTAAATATACAAAAGAACTTATCAAAAAGTTTGGGATGGCTGATACTCAGCAAAGGAAACACCATGGCTACAAATGCTGTAATAGACTCTGATCCACATGGGAAACCTGTTGACCAGAAATTATATAGGGGCATTGTTGGGTCCCTATTATATCTTACAGCTAGCAGACCTGATATCATGTTTGCCACATGACTTTGTGCTAGCATCAAAGTGAACCCTAAAGAATCTCATCTAGTTTTCTTAAAAAGAATTTTGAGATATATAAAGAGTTGTCCTAGTCTAGGCCTATGGTATCCAACTGAATTAGAATTTGAGTTAACTGGATACTCAGATGCTGATTTTGCTAGATGCAGGGTGGATAGGAAAAGTACTTAATGAACCTGCCAGTTCCTGGGTATAAGATTAGTGTCCTGGTTTTGTAAGAAACAGTCAACTATGTCTACCTCAACTGTTGAGGCAGAATATATTGCAGCTGGCAGCTGTTGTTCCCCGATGCTGTGCATTCAAAATCAATTACTAGACTATGGTCTCAACTTAAATAATTCAACTCTACTTTATGATAACACAAGTGCTATTGCCATAGCACAAAATCCAGTCCATCATAGTTGGACCAAGCATATAGATACTAGACATCATTTTATAAGAGAGCGTGTGGACAAAAACAAAATTAAACTTGTCTATATATACACTGATTTACAAAGAGCTTGTTGAAGCCAAGAAAAATCCCAACCTCAGAATTCGGACCAAAGCCACCTAAGGTTACTGGCTCAGACGCCGGGTCAGAAAACAAAGATGACTAGGACGAAGAAACAGGTCAAACAGGACCCCAGATGTTGCGGCAGGAAGGACCCACCACGTACCCGGATGCTCGAAAGGAGCAACCCCTTCTCAACCAAAAATGGCCGAACTGGGTACGAGGGAAGCTAGGCGAGGTCGCAAGGTTGCGACTTGCTCTCTAAGGAAAAGGAATCCAAAGATTTAGCTGTTATCCCGAAACTGAAGCACGCGAGTATCCTGCCGAGGATTTCAAGTGCCTCACCTTGTACCCCTAGGGTGCTATTTATAGGCAAATGTAAGGGGAGGGGGGGTCATATTTATACCCCACCCCCTGGCGACTAGGCGACTTCCATAGGAACTTGCACGGGCTGGGCGAGTATCTCGCCTAGTCACCTACCTTGCGATGCGAGGGTATCTCGCATATAATTGCACATGCCTTCCGTGATCTTGAATGCTGACTTTGACTACTGCCTTGACTTGTTGACCTTGACTTCTGCTGACCTGGCTGTGGTAGGACCCACTCTCGACGAATATGGGTTGTACACAATCCCCGCTCTTTCTGAGCGACATCGGAGCTCAGAAAGAAACATCCAACACTTATTCGACGAGCTGCTCTGCCGAGTATCTGGGTTACTTGCCTCTTGTGACTGCCTGCCGATCTCTATAAATAGGGGGGCCTAGTTCTTTAGCCGGTTTTTCCATAACTCGCGCATAATGTCGAACGCTGAGAAGTTTCTCCGTGATAGTCTCGCCACGCTAACGGGTGCTATTGGAGTCAAGAAACTGAAGCGACGACGCGAAGAGGATGTCGCCGCCGACTTACCCCCCCCCCCAAGAAGAAAGAGATTAAAAAGTCCGAGAATAAACCCGCCTCTGGTGATGATATCCCGCGGCCACCTCTTTACGACCCGCGGCGTCCACCAGCAACCCCGTGCGCACTGCCAGCACGCAATAGTTGCTTAACAACTTGGGACTTGACGACATTCCCAATGTCGTCATCTCTGATTCGAGTCTCCTCGACTCGGTTGACGTCCCCAAGCTCTCCACGACCCTGGCCCCGGAACTCGACTCCACTCCGGCGCCACAGCAGGTTGAAGTCGTCGACCTGACAGGTTGTCTTTTTGCCTAGATGATTTCCCATTCTGACGGTTGTTTCTATTGCATGCTAACTGGACCATGATACTCGCAGATTCACCCTCGGAGGGCGTGGGCGCGGCTCAGAATGTCGCACAGTTGAGCTCCGCGCCGCTTGTCGCCTTCCCGCCGGGAGACAAGTAAAGACCACACACACAGTGCGGATTAATATCGGCGCCAAAAGGACAGTTGATGCCTCGGTTCCTCCGGCGAGCAAGGAATCGCTGTCGAAGAATCCTCCGACGAGGAAGACTCTTGCGAGCAAGGATACTTTGCCAAAGGACCCTCTGCCTAAGAAGGATCTGCGGGTAAGCAAGGGTCTCCCGGCGAGTTCTGCGCCGTCTGCGAGAAGTTCTACTCCGCCCGCTGCGAGTTCTGCACTGCTTCCGGCGAGTTCTTCTCTGCCTGAGGCGAGCTCCTCGTTACCCCCGCCGCCTCCGCTTACCAACATCGCCACCATCCAGTCGGTGATCGTATCCTTGCTGCTGCCGCCGCCTCTGGTCGCGCCTTCTCAAGTCACCACGATGCGACTTCCTCTGCCTCCTTCGCTGAAGAATCCTCCACCATCGGCGAGTTCGTCGCTCCCTCTGCCTCCTTCATCACATCCCGCGGGTATTAAGCCGGTCAAGCCGCGGCCGAGCTACTTCCCGCCAAGGAACGCAGATCTTGGACAAGGGGGGTGCGGGCGAGGCAAGGCGACCGAGCTCGCTGGTGGGCCATCATCAATCCGACGAGATGAACCAACTCGCGGATCCCCTCCTCGCCGATCTAGATCTCCTCCCTAATATGGGTCTCCTCGTAGCGGTATGTATCACTATTGATGTGCATATGGCGGCTATGCATCTTCGTCTAATTCTGGCAACTTTTATTTGCTGTCAGATCGGCCGGTGACTCCAGGGGCGGCCTTCATCGACGCCATGGGTTTACCGGGCATGGAATATCGCCGTGCAGCTGTTCGCGCTTACCTGGAGCTGGAGAGCAAGTTTGAACAGCTGGCGATCTGCGAGCCTCATCGCCGAATATCATCATTGGAAGTGCGGATGGCGATGATGGAAGAGCTCAAGAGTACGCTGGAGAGCTACTAATACTGCTTCCACATGGTAATGGAGAATGATCGTCAGCTGACGATTAACAATCATCGCCTCCAGCTCGTTCTTGACGAGGTCGCCGGCATTTGCGCGAGTATGGGCTCTGTCGGCTGATTGACGAGGATGGAGGAGCAGTTGCGGCTCGGCGATGATATGATAGCGATGGCGACAGAGCATTTCCGGAGAGCGCGCGAGATGGGTTGGGCCGGGCGACATCCTCATCCCCTAGAGAGGCCTAGGCCTTAGAATTTTCTTTCTTTTCTTTCTTCTTCTATTTGTTACTCTCCAAATAGAGAGGCCTTAGAATCTCGCGTCTTTATCATATTAGTTTCTTCTCTGTGTTGTTTATGCGATGTCTTGTCTGGTGTGTGCCGAGTTTTCTTTGTAGGTTGCGATAATGCTTTATCTATTCTGCGCGACCTATGCAATGGAGCCGGCTTCCTCGCTTAGTGCGCGACTTGGTTTAATACTCGTCGTAAGGAGGATATACCCCCCCCCCCGGCGCCTATAAATAGAGGAGGTAGGTAGGACATAAGTACGCTGTTGCGCTTTTGATCCCCTAGCTCGCGAGTATCTGTTCCTGCTCGCGTGCTGCGGCTTTGCTTTTCTCCTCGCAATTCCTTCTTCTCTTCCTTAAAACTCGTAGGATGGTGGGAGACGACGTTGGTGCTCGCCTCCAAGCCCATGCCGCAAATTTTGCGGATGCGGCTTTTAAGAAGTCGACCACCACTATGCGCGACCTAGAGAACTTTAGGGAAAGACTCCTCCCCGAGGGATAGTCGTCCAGACTTCCGAGCCGTAGCGAGCGACTAAACACCTTCATCGAGGGCGGGCTGGTCCTTCCCCTCTGCCACTTCGACGCAGGCCTGCGACTTCCACTATGGCTGGAGTATTGCGATATTCTCCGATACTTCGGCATAGTCCCCATGCAAATCAACCCCAACGGCGTCGCAATCATTATGGGGTTCCTTTGCTATCTGCGCGAGGAGAGGATCATCTTCGATCTCTCCGTCTTCCGCAAGATATTCGCCTTCGCCGCGATTGCCGAGGGTGTGGTCAATTTCAGCAGCCATGTCTACACCCTGGTGGGGACGGCGAACAAAGTACATCAGTGGAGCGAGATGTTAGTCGTCGTCGAGGGCGACTTTGGCGACGTCCAGGAAAGGCCGCACCAGCCTACTGATGTCGCCTTCCTTCCACCGATACTGGAAGGTGCACGAGAGAAACTCGTCGAAGCGTTCCGAGGTCGCCGGTTCGACGTCATCTTCTGGCGACTAAACGTCAACACGTTGTTCTGGGTCCATTATAATGAAGGTAAATCTTGGCAAGGAACGTCTGTTGTATGCTCGTCGCGATAGTCGTTTGTTTACCTTACTCGGCCTTTTGCAGAGCCAAACGAGCTGCCGGTGAGGCCGCTTCCTCCAGCCAAAGAAGTCGCCACCTCGCTATTTGAGCCCAACTCGTCGACTGATATCAGCGAGAAGAAAAAACTCGCTAAGGGCAAAGGCAAAGCCAGGTCGCCGGGCCCCGTGACCAAGAAGCAGAAGGTATCGTCGCCGCATCTCGACGACCAGGACTCGCCGCTCCACGCTCGGCTTCCCCACTTCCACCCCAATTTCAACTTGGGGCTGGACGCGGTGGATGCCTATGGTCGCCCGCTGGTGACCTGGGCACCGGACAAGCATCTGGTGACGTTGAGCACCAACCTCCCCTCCTGGGCGGAGGAGGCGGAGGCCTTTTCCGTCCTCCACGCGATGTATGGGCAAGGTGACGTCGAGTCTATGCTGCATCTCAGCGAGGAGGAACTCGCCCAACAAGAGGCCTGCTCGCTCGCCCGAGCTGTTGAGTTAAATCATTTCGGGGCGAGGAGGATGCTGGAGAGGACGAAAGCTTTGAAGATCGTCAGTAAGAAGGCGGTCGATCTCGGCATGGAATCTACTCGCTTGCGAGATTATGAGGTAAAT
Organism: Platanthera guangdongensis; assembly: GCA_039583875.1. NCBI lineage: Eukaryota > Viridiplantae > Streptophyta > Magnoliopsida > Asparagales > Orchidaceae > Platanthera > Platanthera guangdongensis. The sequence goes on along the minus strand of CM077152.1, from coordinate 184,154,935 downwards.
CGCTTTCATGCGTGATGTCAATGTCGCCATGTGTGCTTCTTTGACTGACTCTATTATTTGTCGCAGGCTGCCGAGATGGAGACCGCCAAAAAGCTCTCCGAGTATGAGGCGGAACTCGCCAAGGCTCGGGCTGATTTGGAGGCAGCCCAGATCTGCGCGGCCGATTTGGAATCACGCCCGGCCATTTTAAAAGCCGGCGTGAGTTCCTCTGCTCCTCAGCCGCAGCCGGAGGACGATCCTCACTACGCCATCAAGCGATCTCGCATCCTGTGGGAGGAGAGGTCATCAGTTCGCCGCGAGATAGCCCGCGCGGCTGGCAGCGTCGTTCTCGGGAGGCTGAGGATTAGTGGGAAGCTCGACGAGGGGGAGAAGGTGTTCACTGTTGACGAACTCATCCCTGAGCTTCTCGCCGAGACTGTCTCGCCAGATCGTCTGCCTTCACCATCGTCGGGCTCCGTCAGCAGCGGTAGAAGCAGCGGCAGTGGCAGCGGCGAGGAGGAAAGAGAGGAAAGCAGCGATGAAGAGGACGCCGACATTGGAGATGAGGAATATCGGCCTGATACTGGCGACGATGAGTCCTAGTTGCTCGTTGATATTCTTCATACTCGCATGACATAGCCTCGTTTTTGTAACAGATCTTTTGTAACTTGTAAAATTTTGAAAGAAATATACATATACAAGTTTAAGTTACCCTGTTGTTGATTTCTTGCTCGTTTTTCTGCTGATATCGCCTGTCTGCTGATAATACTCGCTAGGCTCGTAGGCTCGGGGAGGACGAGTGTTCATAATGCTTTAATCATACGGTGGCATTATTCATAATCGCGTAGTTGATACTCGCACGAACGTAGTCGCTCTTCATAACTCGCACCCTGGTACTCGCCCGTAGCTACTCTCCATATCATACTCGCATTTTTTGTTATGTCATACTCGCATATTCGCCGACACCTGCTTGCATACTCGCCCCAATGCTGCTCGCATCATCCCACCGGGAAGCTTGGTCTAACTCGAGGAGGTCGTTGGCAAATGCGTGGGAGAGGGGCTTGTGCAATGATTTGGACTTAATAGGACCTGTCACTCGAGGACTTGAGTATTTTTGGAGTCGACAGCTCTCAGGAGCCCTGCTCAACTGGAGTGGTGTAGGTCGACTCGGGGAGGCAAGTAGTCGGTCTGCAGGAGAGGAGCTCGTATAGAGGTCTGGGACTACGGCATCACTCCAGCGAGGAACTCGATCTCACTCGAGGAGGTCTGCGGTCAATATACAGGAGAGGAGCTCGTGCAGGGACTTGGACTTACGGGGACCTACCACTCGAGGACTTGAACATTGTTGGAGTTGACAGCTCTCAGAAGCCTTGCTCAACTGGAGTGGTGTAGGTCGACTCGGGGAGGCAAGTAGTCGGTCTGCAGGAGAGGAGCTCGTACAAAGATCTCAGACTACGACATCACTCCAGCGAGGATCTCGATCTCACTCGAGGAGGTCTGTGGACAATATGCAGGAGAGGAGCTCGTGCAGGGACTTGGACTTATGGGGACCTACCACAAGAGGACTTGAACATTGTTGGAGTCGACAGCTCTCAGGAGCCTTGCTCAACTGCAGTGGTGTAGGTCGATTCGGGGTGGCAAGTAGTCGGTGTGCAGGAGAGGAGCTCGTACAGAGATCTCGGACTACGACATCACTCCAGCGAGGATCTCGATCTCACTCGACGGGGTCTTTGGCCAATATGCAGGAGAGGAGCTCGTGCAGGGACTTGGACTTACGGGGACCTACCACTCGAGGACTTGAATATTGTTGGAGTCGACAGCTCTCAGGAGCCTTGCTCAACTGGAGTGGTGTAGGTCGACTCGGGGAGGCAAGTAGTCGGTCTGCAGGAGAGGATCTCGTACAGATATCTCGGACTACGACATCACTCCAGCGAGGATCTCGATCTCACTCGAGGAGGTCTGTGGCCAATATGCAGGAGAGGAGCTCATGCAGGGACTTGGACTTACAGGGACTTACCACTCGAGAACTTGAACATTGTTGGAGTCGACAGCTCTTAGGAGCCTTGCTCAACTGGAGTGATGTAGGTCGACTCGGGGAGGCAAGTAGTTGGTCTGAAGGAGAGGAGCTCGTATAGAGATCTCGGACTACGAATCACTCCAGCGAGGATCTCGATCTCACTGGAGGAGGTCTATGTCCAATATGCAGGAGAGGAGCTCGTGTAGGGACTTGGACTTACAGGGACCTACCCCTCGAGGACTTGAACATTGTTGGAGTCGACAGCTCTCAGGAGCCTTGCTCAACTGGAGTGGTGTAGGTCGACTCTGGGAGGCAAGTAGTCGGTCTGCAGGAGAGGAACTCGTACAGAGATCTCGGACTACGACATCACTCCAGCGAGGATCTCGATCTCACTCGAGGAGGTCTGTGGCCAATATGCAGGAGAGGAGCTCGTGCGGGGACTTGGACTTACGGAGACCTACCACTCGAGGACTTGAACGTTGTTTTTCCTGCTGCTTCAGGAGTTTGATGATGGATTAAGCGCATCAATATCTTTGAGGAAGATGAAAACAGAAATCGAAAGACGATCTTGTCGAGGTCGAGTTGGGAGGTTGGCATCCAACCCTGTTCCTGATAGTTCCTCCAGTCGGAGGAGAGATACAATCGGGGGTAGCTTGGCCGACATGCAAGGGGGGAGCTGATCTCGGCCGTCAATGCAGGGGTCCGGTCTTACAAGGGCGCTTATATCCCGAGGCATCGTCCCATCGTCCAAACTGGGGTATATACGAGAAATAGGTCGAAGGCACGTTTCCAGATCCAACCGCTGCGATCGTTCTTAGCTCTGCCAACTGGCTACGAGCGCAAATGCAAGAGCGAGGGGTTATGTCTTTCCGAGGATCCTCCAGGACGCACTCGCGACTATCATATTCCATTGGGCATATCCTGGCTCCCTGGCTACCAGAGGGAAAGCCTGGACTGGTTGATCTTTCCTCAAATCCGAGAGGTTGGGGTCTATACCTGTTCCCGCTAGTTCCTCCATTCGGAGGAGAGATGCAGTCGGGGGTAGCTAGGCCAACATGCAAGGGGGGAGCTGATCTCGGCCGTCAATGCAGGGGTCCGGTCTTACAATGATGCTTATATCCCGAGGCATCGTCCTATCGTCCGAACTGGGCTATCCAGGGGGAACGAGTTGACTGCCAGCTTCTCGGATCGATCTTGAAGTAAAACCTTGAGTTCCCAGAAAGCTTGCAATAAAAAACAAGATGAACAGAAGAAGAATAGCTGTCATTGCATATATGTAAAAGTATGTACAAACAAAATACATCATTGCCCGCTAAGGATAGAACCTTTTCAGGTCATCCCCGCTCCAAGTACCTCCCAGCTGCTCTCCAACCTGATCCTAGAGATAATAGCCTCCGGTGGCTAAGGCTTCCTGGACAATGAAGGGACCTTCCCAATTCAGATGCAGCTTGCCCACTATTGCTCCCCTTCCCGCGGCGTCCACCTTCTTCATAACCAGATCTCCAGCGAGAAAATGCTTTAGGAGGACATTTTTGTCAAAGTGCTTTGCCATGCACCGCTTGATCTCCTCTTGGCGGATGGAAGCCAGGTCACAGAGCTCTTCTATGAAATCCAGTGAGAGTCTTTAGGCGTCCTCATTCTCCAAGCGCCATTCTTCGCCACCATCTCCAGCTGCTATAACTCTCGGACTTCGGACCTCGAATTCCACTAGGATGAGTGCCTCAGACCAGTGGGATAACTTGAAAGGAGTTTCCCCCGTGGCCGAGTTTAGAGTTGTCCTAAAATCCCAGAGAACCGAGGGGATCTGCTCCGCCCAGTTGCCTTTCAAGTTGGTGAATTTCTTCTTCAGAAAGTTGATGATCAACTTATTGGCTGCCTCCACTTGCTCGTTGCTGCGAGGATGATGCACAGAGGAGAATCGAAGATCCATCCCTAGCTGCTTGTAGAAGTCCTCTAGCTCCAAACTGGCGAACTGTGGCCCGTTGTCGGTGACGATGCCTAGAGGAATCCCGAACCTGCATGCAATTTCCCCCCAAATGAAGTTCTTCACGACCTGCAACGTGGTCTTGGCTAAGGCCTTTGCCTCGATCCACTTGGAGAAGTAGTCGATAATGACAAGAACGAACTTCCTCTGCCAGCTGGCCTGAGGAAAGGGGCCGATCAAGTCCATCCCCCAGATGGCGAAGGGCCATGGAGCAGTGATCGAGCGAAGGTGTTGAGCTGGCTGTAGTTGAAGAGCCGCGAAGAGCTGGCACTGGAGGCACTTTTTGGAGAAGGTCTCTACATCCTTCCTAATGGTGGGCCAGAAGTACCCATGCCTCAGAATCCTTTGTTCAAGAGTCCGAGTCCTTGAGTGACTGCCGCACTCTCCTGAGTGAATATCCTCCAGATTACGAGGTACTTCAATCTCTGACATGCATCGAGCCAGAGGACCTGAGATGGTTTTGCGGTAGATTTCCCCTTCTTGAAGCAAATAATAGGCAGCTTTGTAGCGAAACTTCCTCTTGTCTCCTTCGCTGGAAGGTATCTGACCCGTTGTTAGGAAAGAAATGAACGGATCCCTCCAAGATTCCCTCTGCTCGATTTCCATCATCTCCCCTTCCTCGATGGATGGTCAGAAAAGTTCAATCACGATCCCCCCAGCCCGGGGACCGTATTTGGCAAGATAGTCAGCTTCTGAATTCTTCTCTTGGGGAACGTGCTTGACAAAGAAAGATTGAAATCCCCCGATCAGACTTTTCACCTTGATCAGGTTCCACTGTAAAATCAGATCATTCACCTCGAACTTGCCTCAGATCTAGGACGCGACCACCATCGAGTCGCTGAAGGCCCTGATATCTCGAATCCCCAACTGCTTGGCGAGACGCAAGCCGACCACCATGGCTTCGTACTCCGCCTGATTGTTGGTAACTAGGAAGAGAATCTCGACAGCTTGCTCGATCCTGGTTCCCTGAGGACTTACGAGCACGACTCCGGCTCCCACGGAATATCTGCCCGAAGCCCCATCTACAAACATCTTCCAGGATACTGTGCTAGAAGAGCCTTTCTGTACTTCCACTTCGGCCGAGAAGTCGGCAAGGAAATCTGCCACCGCCCGCGCCTTGATTGCTACCCTTGGAGAGTAAGAAATATCGAACTCGCTAAGCTCCACTGCCCACTTTGCCAGCCTGCCGGAGTGCGCCACTCCATCCAGGATACTCCATAGAGGATGATCGGAGGCGACCCTGATGGAGTGAGCTTGAAAATACGGACGGAGCCTTCGAGCTGACACCACCAAAGCGAACACCAGCTTCTCCAAAATAGGTTACCTCGTCTCCGCCTGCCGCATCACTCTACTAACATAGTAGATAGGAAGCAACCTCTTTCCTTCCTCTCGAACCAGCACCGAACTTACTCCTTCTGCCCCGACTCCTAGGTAGAGGAAGAGATCTTCATTACCCCGTGGCCCTTGGAGGAGAGGAGCTTGGGTTAGCTGTTGCTTGAGCTTTCCGAAAGCCTCCTCGCACTCCGCCGTCCACTCGAACTTCTGATTTCCCCAAAGGGTCTTGAAGAACGGAGAGCACTTATCCCCTGCATTGGACAAAAAATGGCTAAGGCCTGCTAGCCTTCTAGTCAGTCTTTGGACTTCCTTAGGATCATTTTGCGACGCCATCTCCAGAATGTCCTTCACCTTGTCTGGGTTAGGTTCCACCCCTGGGAGTAAGGAGGTGACCTAGAAACTTTCCCCTTCCTGCACCAAAAACGCACTTGGCCGGATTGTGTCGCATCTTGTACTTCCTCAGGGTAGCAAAGGTCTCCACCAGATCTGTTATGTGCTCCACGGCGCTCTTGCTCTTGACGAGGAGGTCATCCACATAAACCTCCAAGTTCCGCCCCTTCTGCCCCTTGAAGATTTGATCCATCATCCTCTGGTAAGTGGCGCCTGCATTCTTGAGCCCGAAGGGCATCATCTTGTAGTTATAGCAGTCGTCGCTGGTTATGAAAGAGACGTCCCGGCAGTCGGGGGGATGCATCCGGATCTGATGATATCCTGAAAAGGCATCAAGAAAACTCATCACAGGAAACCCGACGGCGACATCAACCAGCGTGTCTATTTAAGGCAAGGGGTTGCAATCCTTTGGGCAAGCTTTATTCAACATTAAAAAATCAATACATAAACGCCAGCCCCCTCCAGGATTTTTCACCATTATAACATTGGAGACCCAGCCTGGATACTGGATCTCTGAGACAAACCCTACCCTCAATAGCTTCTCCACCTCTTCCCTGATCGGCTCGGGCAGCATGGCTGCATTCTTCCTCTACTTTTGTCGAACTGGTCCACCACGGGATCCAGGTTGATTCGATGACAAGCAACATTGGCGTCCACTCCTGGCATCTCGGCGGCGCTCCATGCAAAGACATCAACATTATCCTGCAGGAAAGCAGCCATCTCCATCTCCCCCCCAAGCGGCAAGGATCCTCCCACCTTCAGCAGTCCCGGCTCTCCTCCTCGAGAGATTACTTCTATCTCCTCCACTTCCTCGGCAGCACACAACCCTTTTTCCTTCTCCGGCAACTCCTCCAACTTCTCCGTGTCACCCATCCAGCTGATGGTGCTGACATCATTCAAGTAGCACTCCTTGGACGCCTTAGGATCTCCTATGATCCTGATCTACACCTCTTCGCGGCAGTACTTCAGTCACTGGTGATAACACGACGGAATGGCCCTGAAGTAGTTGATAAGAGGCCGCCCGAAGATGGCGTTGTAACCGCTCGGCGCCTCGACGATGATGAAGCGGCATCGGATCGACGTCCCACCGAGTGTAACCAGTAGCTCCACTACTCCCTCAACCTCTTTCTTCTCTCTTGAAAAGCCAAAGAGCGGTCCATTGGCAGCTTGGACCCGAGTCGCTTCCACCTGAAGCCCGATGAAAGTTCTTTTGAAGATGACATTCACCGTGCTCCTGTTATCCGCGAGGATTCGGTCAACGGTGAAGTCCTCGATGGCAGCTTGGATTACCAGGGCGTCATGGAAGGGGTTCTCATTCCCCAGCATATCTTCCTCCGAGAAGGTGATCTCCTCTAATGGCGGTGGGGTCTGCGACGTCGAAGCGACGTTATTTCGATAGATCTGGTGAAGACTTCCCTTGCAGGAAGCTCCAAGCCCGGCCCCTCCATTGGTCACACCTACATGCTCACCTCCTGGGCCATGTATCACTTCCCTGCGAGTCCCAAGGACAACTCGTTCTTCATTCCTTCTTCTTGCCGGAGCATGAAATGCCACCTGCCCTACCGGGGTCTCCTGCCTCTGTTGCTCTCTTTCTGCTGCTCCTGCCTCCAGCCTCCTCCTTGCTTCCCAAAACTCGGGGCAAGCCAAGGTCCCGTGCCCCTCTACTCGATGAATATCGCAGTAAAGGGGAATCGCCGCCTCCTGGCTCATCGCTCGCTGCTCCCTCCGACGCCGCTTGTTGTCTTGGCGAGCGATGACTATTGTCTCCCTTCTTCCTCCTCCTAGACCTCCCTCCTGCCGATTTCCATTCCTCCTCTCCTCCTGATACTGTTGTTTTGCTGGTCTCCGTTGGGGGCAATTTTCTAGATACTGGAATCGCCTTTCCTCCCTTCCTCCTTCCCGAACTTCCGCCGGCCTTCTCTCTTCCTGCCTTCGAGGCCACTCCTACCTCCTTTCTACAACCCTCCTGGGTTCTTCTTTCTTCCTTCTCTCTTCTCTCCTTGGCTCTTCCTTCTTCCTTTCCTCTTTCCTTTCCTCCTTCCTTTCTGGCGTACTCCTCAACTTTGACCACGAAGGTCTCGTTCGCCTTCTCTCCGTCGCTATCTCCCCATCCAGCCTCGCTAAGAATTCTTTATTCTTCTCCTCCTCTCGAACAAAGGTGTTCGCCTTCTCTATCATTTCTTCAAAAGATTTCGGTGGATTGGACCCCATCTCCAGACTGAAGAGTCCCAGCTTCAACCCAAACTTGAGGGCCACCATCAAAGTAAATCTGTCCCAGCTCCTCCACTTCCAAAATCTCCTCTTGAAAACGGTCGATGTAGTGCCCCAAACTCTCGTGTTGCCCTTGGATGATTTTGAAGAGGGCTGTTGGTTCCTTCTTCCTCTTCTTCGAAGTCGCGAACCTTGACATAAGGCCCCGACGCAAATCTGAGAAGTGGTACACGGACCCTACCGGTAGTTGATGGAACCAATCCCGAGCATTTCCCTTGAGGGTGATGGAGAAGAATCTGCACTTAAAGGCGTCGGACATGTTATGAATGGAGATGACGTCCTCAAACCACTGGAGGTGTCTGACAGGATCGTCTCTACCGGAGTAGTAAGTAAGAACGGGTTCCCTGAATCCTTCTGGAACTGGGGCGGCAAGGATCTCGTCACAGAAGGGGCTCCTCCCTCCCTGGCGGTGACGAGTTTCATCCTCGCTGGAGACGTCATACTCGTTGTATTGCTGAGTATCTCTGACCCTCGCCGGTGACATTGGATCCCGAAAACGGACCCCCTGGCTGCTCGCCAGATAAATTCGTGACTGCATTGGTCGCTCTTCTCTTGCCCAAGCAGGCTCCTTTCCAGCTCGCCTCGGCGGCGCTTCCTCTTCTAGCAGCGTCAGGCGACGAGGAGAAGTCGCCGTGACCTCTGGGCGCTGAGTGAAACCAGTGATAATGGTTTGCTCGATCTTCCTCGCGATCTCTTCAAATGCGGCCACTGTTACAAACTCGCCACCTCGCGCGGCATCTCCTCCTACTGCCGAGTTGCCGACCAACTCTCCTTGCTCGCCACCTATGGCCATCTCACTCAACTTCCAAACTTTCCTCCTTGGCTGCGATCCACGCTCACCGCACCAAGTGTTGAATCCAGGAAAAATCCCAACCTCAGAATTCAGACAAAAGCCGCCTAAGGTTACTGGCTCAGACGACGGATCAGACAGCAAAGATGACTAGGACGAAGAAACAGGTCAAGCAGGACCCCCAGATGTTGCGGTAGGAAGGACCCACCACGTACCCGGATATTCGAAAGGAGCAACCCCTTCTCAACCAAAAATGGCCGAACTGGGTACGAGGGAAGCTAGGCGAGGTCGCAAGGTTGCGACTTTCTCTCTAAGGAATAGGAATCCAAAGATTTAGCTATTATCCCGAAACTGAAGCGCGCGAGTATCCTGTCGAGGATTTCAAGTGCCTCACCTCGTACCCCTGGGGTCCTATTTATAGGCAAAAGCAAGGAGGGGGGGGGGGGGTCATATTTATAACCCACCCCCTGGCGACTAGGCGACTTCCATAGGAACTCGCACGGGCTGGGCGAGTATCTCGCCTAGTCGCCTACCTGGAGAGTATGCGAGGGAATCTCGCCTATACTCGCACAAGCCTTCCGCGATCTTGAATGCTGACTTTGAATCCTGTCTTGACTTGTTGACCTTGACTTCTGCTGACCTGGCTGTGGTAGGACCCACTCTCGATGAATATGGGTTGTACTGAGCTGACATTTTCACCAAACCCCTGGATGAAAGAAACCATCTATTCTTTATAAATCAGCTTGGAATGATCAATGGAGAAGACTTTTAGTTTCTGTCTGCACTCGACGAATTTTCCAGAGTTCGTCGAACAGAGCTCGATGAACTAGGGAATGTTCGGGAGATATTCGTCGAACGGAGGTCAACGAACTCTCTGTGAGTGAAGTTGTTTTCGTCGAATGGAGATCGACGAATCCACTTCAGAAAACTTTCGTCGAACGGAGCTCAACGAAATGTCTTCAAATCTTCAGACTGAGCTCGACGAATCATTTAACTCCAAATTATTTTGTCAAACCCAGATCGAAGAATGTTTTAATTTTTGTGGAACGGAGTTTGTCGATTCATATTCTGGAAAATCTTATATGTAGGTTTTCTTCGACCTCCATCTCGCGCTTTTTGTTCCCTTGCACTTGATCGCCGCTTTTCTCTCTTGCAGGTGACTTCATGGCGATTCCAACGGGAACATTGGCTGCGATGAAGTTCGACACCGGCTTCAATGTCGACTTTGATTCTTTTTAGCATTCGGACCCGATATTTCGAAATATTCTGGAACTTCTGGAAGGGCAGCAACTGAAGAATCTTATGACTACAAGGATCAAACTGTCTGGAATAGAGATTAGAGAATGGGACTTTACATCTTCAACATCAGAGGAGAATACAATGATTGGAATAATTGCGGTTAACGCCGTTTCTCTATCTCCCGCCGTTTTAACTGAAATTTTTGGTTTGCGTAATGGAGAAGCAGAACTAGAAATTGAGAATGAGGAATATGATATGATGTTAAGAATGATGAGTTATGCTGGAGATAACCCTAATAAATTGTTGAAGAAACATTTATCTGCAGAATACAAGTTTCTAGCAGATAATGTTGGGAAAGTGTTGCTAGGCATGCACACTGCACATGATTATATAACCAGGCATCAGTTTCTGGTTATGTGTGCAGTGGTTAATAAGAAGCAAGTGGCTTGTTCTCAGATCATCTTTGATCTCATCAGGAAGAAGAATAACAAAAAGGAAGCGTGTTTTGGAATGATCCTGGGGATCTTCTTAAAGGAAAAATCTGCTGAATCACTAGTCTCCCCGACCATATTCATAAATGCCAGCAAAAGGCTAATATGTGCCTTGTTTGGCAGGTGGGAGAGGACAATCTCCAAGCCCTCTAATGATTCAACCTCTTCCACCACAGCTTTTGAGAGCACAAGGGCTGTTAGAGCCACTCCTCACCCTGCTGAAGAAATCATTCCACCCTCATCCCTATCTCTTCCAGCCATCCAAATCCCTTCCACTGTCCAAACCATCATTCAAACCCCAACACTTCCATCATCAACCATTCCTACCTCTCCAACAACCACTCATCTTCCTACTCCACCACAATCTCCTCATGCTTCACCAGCTCCAACACCACCTTCATCTCCTTTTCCACCACACTTATCCTTCATACCATATTTCAATCTACTATCATACCCTCCCACTTCTCCTCCAAATAAATCCCCACAGGATGTTCAAATGCAAGATGCTCCTCCTCCATCCTCCCCAACATCTATCATCCCTCCAAATGTTTCCACTCAACCACCATCTGCAATACCTTCTGCCACTCCAACACTGGACCCCTCCACCATCTCTTCTATCATTGCTCTCATCACACCCCTCCTCAAAACAATTATAGTAGAGGCCATTACACCTCTTGCTACTTCCATTTCCTCTCTATCTGCCCAGATCTCTGCCCTTTCTGCTGCCCCCTCTTTATTTAGGGGCCTGGCTCCAATTATTACTGAAACCAGACAGGAGGAGATGCTTGATGAAGAAGCTGCAGCAGCTCCAGAAGTAGCAGCAGTTTCAGTTTCAGTTTCAGCAGCTCCCGCTCCAGCAGATGCAGAGGTAGCAACAGCAGTAGATATAGAGTTTATTGATATAGATTTTATTGATTTCATTAATTTCATTGAGACTGACATGGATATAGAAGGGTCAGCTCCAGAGAAAATAATTATTGTTGGTGATTTCATCATTAATCCCACAGTAAATTTAGAATATTTGTTGAGAATTTTTTCTACTGCATTTTTGAGCTTCCCTTTAGCAGATTATACAAAGCCATCTTTGGTTATTGTTCCATATTATTCCCCTATCAGTCATAAAGTTGCCAAGCAACTAAGAGACAGTTTTGTTATTCCAAAACCTGTAGTTATCCCATCCTATCCAGAAATTATTTCTGCCCCCAGTTTTGTTATGGATGATTCTCCAATGTCAAATCTTGATGACTTGATCTTGGCTGAAATTGAAGAAGAAAATAAGGCAGCTGCTGAAAGCACTGTCAGAGATAGTTCTCCAGTTCATGTTGAAGTTTCTTCTCCAGCTCCTATTGCAGTTTCTCCTCCAGCTCCATCTAAACTTGAGAAGCCTATTATCTCTGTTGAGGCCCTGAAGGCTTTAGATGATATATATGTTAATCCTTAGGGATCTGATGATGATGATGATGAGGATTCTGATGAGGATCCAAAGAAGAAGAAAGTGTGTAAGAAGAGGAAAGCACCTCCTCCTCCTGCTCCTAAACCAAATTCAACCAATGACACTCCCTACTATATTCTTCAGAAGATAACTCCATATAAAGGGATGATAGCTTGGATGTGGTTATCTAAAAATGAACAGAAAGAGAGGAAGAGAAGAAGAAGATACTCCCCTCCTCCAACTCAGAAATACAGAAGGGACCCTCCTCCTCCTCTAGCTGCTGGTGCTTCAGGCACATCTTCTCAAAGGCCCACTCAATTTCAAACTTATCAAAGACATCAGAGTAGGCCCTCCTCCTCAAGAAGCCAGCAAAGATAGTATTCTTCTGGCAAGCAGCAACATCAATAACAAACACTGCAACAATTCTCTGAACATCAATAAGCTGAAAGCTCCAACAGACCTCCTTCTCCTCCTGTTCCTTTTGAAGATCCAGAGACATCTACATCAGCTAGGATGGCCAGGTTCCAGAACTGGTTGGCCTTTCTTGGATTAACAAAGCTAAAGCTGAAGGAAAGGATCCCTCAGAATATACAACAATGTCAAAATAAAAGAAAGAAGAGCTTAAGAGGTATGAGAAAGCTAAAAAGTTTTTCAATGTTGATGATTATATAAAATTGCACCCAGAAGCAGTAGTCCCCAGAGCCACATCTTTGAAGATTATAGGGGCTGCTGATATGACCATGACCAAAGTGCAAGCTTCTAATCCAAATGGAGAGATTGTTTTTACCAAGCCTGGAGACAAGAGCAAAGAAGAGAAGCCAAAAGAGAAGACGCAAAAGAAATGAGTTCTGAGCTATTTAATCTCTGTTATGTTTTTAAACTATTTTCTTATTTCTGAACAAAGCTTATCTGTGTATATATATCTGCTGCATGTGTTATTGATCTCTGCCAGATATATGATTTCTTGCTTTGTTTATTTCCAGTTTAGTCTGAGTCCGTAATTAGTGACCTCAACCAAATAGGGGGAGATTGTTGGATCCCTAGATTGATTTGGGCTAGGTTCACTAAGTTAGGATCTTGTGACCCATCTTGTATAGCCAGGGTCATAGTTGTGTCCTAGAGTCTAGGCCAAGTCCTAAGTATCAACACTGCATGGACCAGCCATCATCAGACTGCCAAACACTCAAGACTTAGAGAATTTCCAATGACTCAGTAAAATGAGTTCGACGTTCGTCGAACTCAGGTCGACGATTGTCATGCTCAACTATCTCAGAGAAAATTTTCTGAGCTGAGCTCGATGAACTTGATTCTCAAGTTGACGATCTTTGGACTCTACCTTCAGTATTCCCAGTCTAGACTTTATTCTCTAGACTCAGGTCGACGAACTTAGTTCTCTGCTCGATGAATTCTGGGTTCTCTACTTCAACTTATTACTGCAGAAGTTTCTCAATTTTTCTAAGGCCAGAATCATCTTCAGTCGACGAACTCAAGATTCTCAGCTCGAAGAACTTTTACAACTTTGGCTAGAGTTATCCAGCAGGAGTTAGTGGTTCTCAGCTCGACGAAACAGATTCTCAGGTCAATGATTTCTGGATACTTTAACACTTCACACAAGTAGTTTATGTCGACACCAGAAGCAAGACTTGTGTCGACACCAACAGCAATTATGTCGACACACAAGACTTATGTCAAAACACTTTAGATTTCTTTCAACACAACAGCCATGTCGTGACAAGAAGTAATTGTGTCGACACCAACATTAATTATGTCGACACACAGGACTTATGTCAACACACTCCAGATTTCTGTCAACACAACAGCCATGTCGAGACAAGAAGTAATTATGTCGACACCCAGGTCTTGTGTCGACACATTTCCCTAAAGTGCTGTCGACAAGTTATCAGCTCGATGAAATCAGCTACCAGCTCGACAAACTCCATCCATAGAATAGGCAAAGTTTCTAAAGAATGCAGTTCTACTCTTAGCTCGACGATCTGGGAATTCAGCTCGGCGAATAGAAGTTATCCGGTCGACGAACACAGCTTCTCGGCTCGACGAACTGTGGACTCAGCTCGACGATTTCTGTTATCTGTTCGACGAATCTAGACTTAATCATTTCCAGTCTTCTGTCCCTTTCCTAAAGCAATAATTCCTGAGTAATTAATGCTTCAATATTCTCTGAATATAACCGTTAGACAAAGCATTAATTATGATCTACTCTAGGATTATTGCTTGCCGTTTTTCCATGGGATAGTTGAGGAAATAAATCAATGCAGTTTATTCTCAAGGTCGTAAGCATTAATTGCAGAGGAATTCAAATTTCGAGTGAGAATTTCCTGACATAAAAGACAAAATAAGTTTCCTTTTCCTCCCTGTAGAGGTGAGAGACTAGACAGTAGAGCAGAATACACACAAAATAGTAGAATAGAACATAGACACACAGATAGAAAAATCACAATCAGTCTGCAACAAGAAACCCTCTACTCTCTCTCTTAGAACTCTGATACAGCAACTCAAGAAGCCCTAGACCAGAAGAACATCTGCTACCTGAAGAAGAAGAACAATTAATCAAAATCAAGAGTCTTCATTCTTCAACTCTCCAGGACACTTCAAAGGACAACATCTATTCCATCTGTCAAGAAGTTCCTGAAGATCCTTTCTGGTCAAGGCTGTTAAAGACTGAAGGCCTATCACCCTGAAGCAAATCTCCAGAATTCCCTAAACCATTCTACATAATAGGGGGAGCTATTTGCTAAAATCATATCCACAAGTCTTCTCAGTTGTATTTGAGAAAGAGAAGACCATATCATCTCTCACCCCCCACTGTATAAAGGGTTATAACTCCCTTCAAAAGTTATTCCTGGTTGCAAGTCACCTGACCAAAATACTTGAGGTTTGGTTTTTGACCACCTGATCAAAAGCTCATTGGTGTCAGACACCTGATCAAAAATCTGAGTGGATTCCTACCAGGGCTGTAGAAGAGTGGATGTACCCAGGTTGGGTAACCACTATAAATTTCTTGTGTTGCCTGGTTGCTCTTTCTTTTTGTTCGTGCTATGTTAGTGCTTTTTATGATTGGTGTGTTTATATTTTATTAAGTTGTTTATGCACTTTTATAGTTACAACAAAAGCTGTAAAAGATTTTAAGGATTTAAGAATACTCTATTCACCCCCCTCTAGAGTATTTTAGATCTAACACATCACTTTCAATCATATCTTGGTTGAGTTGATGCCTTGTCTGTATACCTGCTGATATGTCTCCAATCACTTGAGATCTGGGATGATCCCTTACTGTGACAAGATCCGTGGGTGGAGTTTGTTCAGCAACAACATTTGGAATTAATTCCTCTTGTGGAATTATGTCTGCTGTTGAATGAAGTTCAACCACTTATGTGCTTTCTTCTTCACTGTCTTCATCAACCTGTGGAGGAGATGGTGATGTAACATCTTGTGGAAGGTTTAATTCACCCAATTTCTCACACAAGTGAGGTACCTACAAGGTGTTATTGGTAGAAATTTCTTTCTTCTTGTAAGACACGTTAGACTCATTAAAAGTAACATGAATTGATTCTTCAATTTTTAAAGAAGATTTGTTAAACACCCTATAAGCTTTGCTTGCTTGGGAAAATCCTAGAAAAATTCCCTCTTCAGCCTTAGCTTCAAATTTTCTAATATTTTTCTTGTTATTATTTTGTATTTAACATATGCAGTCAAATACTTTAAAATAGGTGATTTTAGATTTCTTCCCTTTGAGTAATTCATAGGGAGTCCTATTATTATGTTTATGTATTAAACTTCTGTTCAGTACATAGTTTGATGTGCTTATAGCCTCTGCCCAAAAGGATAGGGGCATGTAAGCATTTGCAAGTAATGTGCATGCAGCTTCAATTACGGTTCTATTCTTCCTTTCAGCTACCTCATTTTGTTGAGGAGTTCTAGGAGCTGATAAGCAGTGCCTGATACCTTCCTTCTCCAGAACTGATGCATAAGAAGATACTCAAACTCTATACCATGATCACTTCTGATCAATGCAATATTAGTAGAGTACTTAATTTGTATGGTCCTGAGAAAATCTGTAAGAACTTTGAATGTATCTGACTTAGATCTCAGAAAGAACACCCAAGTGAATCTTGAGAAGTCATCTACAATAACTAGGGTATAGGATTTCCCTCCTAGGCTCTGTACAGTAATAGGTCCAAAGAGGTCCATGTGTAGCAAGTATAAGATCATAGGTGAATCACTCTTATTAACTGATTTAAAACTAGATTTAGTTTGCTTGCCTAGTTGACAAGACCTGCAGAGGCCTTCCTTCTTGTAGGGACCAGAAGGTAAACCTCTCACAAGGCTGTCTTTAGATAGCCTAGCAATGTTTTTCATATTAACATGTCTTAGTATTTTATGCCACAGTTCATTTTGATGGCTAATTATATTAAGTAAACATATATCTGAAGGTGCAGAATGAAAATCTACTATATATGTGTTACCTTGTCTATTTCCAATTAAAACAGTTTGTTTTTCTTTATTAGAAATAATACAAGATGTTGAGTTAAAGTGTACCTGATAACCTTCATCACATAATTGGCTTATAGAGATGAGGTTATGCTTGAGTCCACTTACATATGTCACCTTTTTGAAAGTGACTGCTCCAATCTTTACGTCTCCAAAGCCTTCTGACTGGCCCCAATTTGAATCACCAAAGATCACCTTTGGTCCCAGCTTCGACTTGTAGTTAATTAAATTGTCCTTGCTGCCAGTCATATGTTTGGCGCATCCACTGTCTAGATACCATTTTTTATTAACTGCTGGACAGCTCCTTTCCTGTAATGAAAATAGTTAGTTGTTCTTGACCCATGTTACCTTGGGTCCTTTATATTGTTGATAAGAAATACTAGATATTACTTAAAATTCAGGTTGAGATTTATACCCTAAGTGGTGATATCTTCTAGGAGGAATTATCCAATCAGCAAGTGGATTAAAAGGTTTCCTAGATTGATTTGAGTTGTTGTTATAGTTATAATTTTTATTAAGCCTGTCTGGGATCGACGAAAAGTTGTGAGTTCATTGACCAGAGTTCGACGAAACGGGATGAGATCGTCAATCTCTGCTCAAAGAATGAACATATTCATTTTTTGTGCCCCAAGTTCGTCGATCTCTGCTCGACGAACCATACACAGTTCGTCGATCGCATTAAGACGAATAGTTATTATATAGATCTGCGTTCAGAATTTGTCGACTTGAGTTCGACGAACTAGCCACATTTCGTCGATCTGAGTTCGACGAAATCTGCTGAACTTTATTTTTATCTAAGGTTTTCTTGTTTCTGTTTTTGTGATTTTTAAAGTTAGGTAATTCTTCTATGATTTGTTTGTTGTTCATTACCTCTTTATCCTTAGCTGACAAAAATTTAATGGGGGTTGATAATATGTTCTTCTTGAGGATGGGGAGTAAACTTGATGATGCACCAAAGCCCAGTTTGCCATTCAGTCTGGCATTGACTGTGCTTGTGATGTCCATCAGCTTAAGGCTTCTCCCATTGAGAGATTCCTCAAGTTATTTGGCCTCACATAGATCTATTTTTAGAGAATTGATTTGTTCATTAGCTAGAGTTAGTTCTTCCTTTAGCTTAGTGTTTTCAGAAATCAGGTTTCCTTTATTATATAATTTTTCTCTAAGTATTTTGATTTCCTTTTCAGAATTGATTAAATCAATACACAAGGTTATAAACTCAGTTTTGAATGTATCAGAACTATAATCAAAAGTTGAAAGTTCCTGATCAGCTTCTGATTCTGAAGTTCCTCCATTGTCAGATTCTTCTTCATCTGATTGACTTCTAGAGGCATCAATGGCCATGAGGCAGACTTTCTTTGACCTTGCCTCTTCTTCCTCTTCACTGGAACTGGAAGATGTGGATTCATCTTCAGTGTCACTCCAATTTTCAGCTACAAAGCCCTTCTCCTTCTTCTTATATTTGCTGGAGTAAGGCCTTGAGCTTTGTTGTCTTCGGGAGTCCTTCTCTCTTCTTCTTTCTTTCTTTTGATTCTCTGGGCACTCTGAGATAAAGTGTCCAGGTTTCCTGCAGCCAAAGCATACTACTTCTTTTGTAAGAGTTTTGTCCTACCTTGGTTTATCATCCTGCCTGGATGATTTTCTTCTGAAGTCTTTCCTTGCCATTTTGTAAAATCTTTTGGCAAGGAGGCTCATTAGATCTTCATTTATTATTGAAGCTTCTGTCTCCTCAGTAGCCTTGAATGCTAGGTTGTGCTCTTTCCTTGCTGGTGGAGGAGTCCTTTGTTCAGCTGTTTCTCTGGACTTGATTAACTGCTCATAAGATTTGAGCTTTCCCAATAGAGATTCTGTGGGAATTTCATTTAAGCTCGTGGCCTCCTTGATTGGCCAGATCTTTCAATCCCATGAGCTTGGGAAGCACATGAGGATTTTATCATTCACCTCAGTGAGGGTGATATCTTTATCCAAGGTCTTCAGCTCATTGATTATTGAGCTTAATCTGTTGTACATGTCTGCAACAGATTTTGCTTCATCCTTCTTAAAATTCTCATACTAGGATATGAGATTTAACCTTCTATCCTTCCTTTCATCAGCAGAGCCAACCACCATTTCGTTGAGAGAGTCCCAAATGGCCTTGGCTGAAGTGAATTTTGCCACTTTCTGGAAAATGTCATCAGACATTATTTGGCCCAGAATGTTCATGGCTTTAGCATCATCAACTTTTGCTTTCTTCTGAGCATCAGTCCACTCAGGTGGTGGAACTGCATTAGTTCTTGAGGTTGTTGTAGATATAGATGGTTGAGGAGGACCTGTCAAGATGGAATTATAGATGTCCTCATCAATAGAATTCATATAAAGTTTTATTCTCGCCTTCCAGATGGCAAACTTATTTAAGTTGCACACTGGAGGTCTGGTGCTTACATAATATTTGTTCTGTGTCATGCTGTATATATAATCCTAATAGAAATAAAAGAAATCAGATCTAAAAAAGGTTCATTTGGTTCATGGGTTAGCTTGTACAACCAAAGAAACCTGCTATGATACCAATTGAAAGTTAGGGTTAGATTTGATATACTCTACGGGGGTGAATAGAGTATCTTGAAACTTTAAGGCTTTTTGCTGTAAATAAAAAACAATCCTAAGATAAAATAATCTACCACAGGCACAATAAATATAACCTAACTATCACAGACACAGCAACCTAACTAGCACAGCCACAGCAAGAGCAAAAGAAAAAGATGGCAACCAGACAACACAAGAATTTTATAATGGTTCCCTAACCTGGGTACATCCACTCTTCTACCACCCTGGTAGGAATCCACTCAGGTTTTTGATCAGTTGACTGCCACCAATGAGCTTTTGATCAGGTGCTCAAAAACCAATCCCGAGTCTTTTAATCAGGTGACTTGCAAGCTTGAATAACTTTTGAAGGGAGTTAAAGAACCCTTTTTACAGTGGGTGTGAGAGAGTGATGATGTCTTCTCTTTCTCAAATACAACTAAGAAGACTTAGTGGATCTTTGATGTTAACAAAGCTCCCCCTGAGATATTGATTTGTTCAGGAAAGTTAGAGCTTTGCTTCAGGGTGAGTAGGCCTTCAATCCTTTAGCCTTGACCAGAAGATATCCAGGAACTTCCTGACTGATAGAGTTGTTGTTGACCTTGAAGAATCCTGGAATGAATAAGAAAGAAGACTCCTGATTTAGGATGGATGTTTTTCTTCTTCAGCTACTGTTAATTTTCTAGTCTGGGGGTTTTGTTTCTTTACTGTTGTATTGCCCTGTGTATTGCTTGTGCAAATTTCAAATCTTGATCTCTCTATGACTATCTGTGTGCTCTACTCTACGCTGTACTGTCGAGAAGGAAGAAGAAAAATCCTTTTATATTTTCCTTGAAATCTTCCTTCTGAATTTTGAATTTCTTCAGCATTGATTACTGACGGCCTTAAGAATGTCTGCATTGATTGATTTCCCCAACTGTCCCATTGAAAAACGGTAAGTAATAATTCTGATGAAGACCATAATCAATGTTGCATCTAACGGTAATATTCAAAGAATATTAAACATTGATTACTCATGAATTATTGCAATAACATAAGGACAGAGGGAGGAAAATATCCAAGTCTGGATCTGCACAGAAATCGTAGACTAGAGAACAGAATTCGTCAACCTGGGTCCAGAGTTCGTCGAGCTGAGAAGTTATGTTTGTCGACCAGATAATTGTTGTTTGTCGAGCTGAGATCCAATATCATTGACCTAAGAACTGCTAACTGCTTTCTCAAGAAACTTGCTAATTCTGTGCATCAAGATCGCCCAGCTGAGAATCTAACTTCGTCGAGTAGTGTTTAGAGAAATGATTCTTGGACTTTAGAAAGTTGAAGTAGAGTATCCAGAAATCGTCGACCTGAGTTCCAAGATCGTCGGGCTGAGCTCAGGGAATTTTCTCTGAGTTTGTCGAGCTGAGCACGACTTTCATCGAGCTGAGTTCGATGAACGTCGAACTCATTTTCCCGAGTCTTTGAAATTTCTCTAAGTCTTGAGTCTTCTGAAGTTTGTTGATGGCTGGTCCTTGCAGTGTTGATTCTAAGGACATGGACTAAACGCTAGGACACAAACATGAACCTGGGTATACAAGTTTGGTCAAACATCCTAGTTTAGTGAACCTAGCCCAAATCCAACTAGGGATCCGACAGAGCTGCCAAGCTCCTCTTCATGTACTGTAGGTACATAATAGATGATGGACAATCTGACCATCAAGGAAGTAGAACCAGCTATCCAAAATAAAGTGGATATTCCAGAAGGTCCACCAGACTCACTTGGAGTAGATGAGGATCAACAAGGAGCTGTTCCTGAAGTTGATGCAGAAAGAAGATTACCTCTAGCAATGAGGCATTTAAGAGACCATCCAGCTCACCAAATCATTGGTGAACCAAGTCATGGAGTAGTGACAAGAAGCAAAAATCTGAATACAGCTATTTATGCAAGCTTCTTGTCACAAGTGGAGCTAAAGAAGTTTGAAGAGGAAAACATAGATCAATTCTGGATAGTGGCTATGCAAGAGGAACTGAACCAGTTCAAATGATGCAAAGTTCGGAAGCTGATTCCCAGACCTCATGGACATAATGTCATTGGAGTTATGTGGATCTACAAAAACAAACTTGATGAAAATGAGATTATATTCAAGAATAAAGCAATAAGGCATGGTCACTCAACGCTCTCAATGCTTAAAGATGTTGTAGAAGTAGAAATTTGGTTAAGGTAGAAAGTATTGAGTGAGGCAAGCTCACTCAATTCTTTAAACGCCTAAATTACAAAAAGTATGGCTAAGGCACAAGGCATTGACTAAGGTGTGCTCACTCAATGCTTTCAACGCCAGGAATGTAGAAAAGGCTGCAGAAATGGTTAAGGCAATAAGCGTTGAGTGAGGCTTGCTCACTCAATGTTGTCAACGCCTAGATTGATAGTATTCTATATAAGTACTTTGGCATTGAGTGAAGCTCATTCACTTAATGCCTATTCTACTAATGCTCGATTTTGGCTAAGTCCACAGGTGCTGACATCAACAAAATCTGCAAAATCGACAAAGTAAACAAATTTCAAATCAAATACGGATAAGCTAAGAACTCGACAAACTTTATCGCGAAGCTACTGTATGTCTTCTTCCATTAAAGCAAGGTGCAGCTGGATGCTGCAAGTGGGGCCCACTGATTTCTAAGAGCTGTTGATCGGGGAACTACAAAATGAAGAGTTTGGGGAAGACGACAATAATTTTTTAGGGTTTATCATTTTCAAAATGTGTTGCGGGTGGACTTCATCTTCCTTGCCATTGCTGCGTGAAAAAGCTTGAAATCTTCTTGTAAAAAGTTCAGTTAGCTCTGTGTCTTCTTCATCGACACCAGCAAGATCATAAGTTTTTACTTTTGAGGGAGAAGCAGAAACAAGGAAGAAGTCTCTGCAGATCAAGTTGCTTCTTAGCTCAGCAAGCTCTAAACTGAAGATCCACTTCTGAAGCTAAAATGAAGAAAGAACAAAGTGGCTGCCTCTGTCCTGGGAAGGAGGAGAAAGTAAAGCAGTTTACTGCTAGTTACTTCCAGCTCAAGTTCTTTGTAGTTGTGAAGAAAGTTTGAGTTGATTCAACTCAGCTCAAGGGGCTGTCATAGAAAAATTTCTCTGTGATAGATATAAATCTATTTCACATTTCTAAAGGATCCAACTAGATCTGAGTTGTAGGGCTCTCTGACCCTGAGGTAGGGCAATATTGCCCGAGTTGTATGAGAGTGATGCTCTCTAAGTTGTAGGATCCAACTGGATCTGAGATGTAGGACTTGGTTTCAATTTTGAGGTATGTGGTCAATTGATCACAGAGATGTAGGAGAGGAATACTCTCTATGTGTAGGACCTTTGGGTCTGAGGTAGGATCCCTAGTGGATCTGAGGTAGGGTTGTCCTCCCAGCCTGAGTGTAGGGACTTTGACCTGGGATAGGTGGTCTGCTGACCATGGAGTTGTAGGGCCTTTGTGGCTGAGCTGTAAGTCTTGGAGGAGACTGAGCGATCCTGAGGTATCTGAGGTATAAGCTCTTTGGATCATTGTTTTGGAGAAGTGTCATGACTAACAGGAAGTTGGCAAGGTGGGAGGAGAATGAATGTACCCAAAGATTCGGGAACCACTATAAATCTGTGTGTACTTTGTTGTGTTGTTTTGCTTTATGCAGGTTCTTGAAAACAAACTACTTCCAACACACTAGGTTGTAAGCTACCTTGAAAATAAAAGTGAGAAAAATAATAGTGAGACAACATATTCACCCCTTAGGTTGTAAAATACCTTAAAAATAATGTCTTTCAGTTGGGCATTGATCATAGCTAACACCACTTCAGCTACCATATAAATGGTTTCAGCAGAAGGAGGGGTCGCAGGCGCGTCATTGGGCGCACTACTCTCCACAGAGTGCTGATGGCGTGACTATTCTGCACCAGTCCTAGTCAGCTAAAATCGTGAAACACTCAATTAGGTGACAAACAATTTCCAAAAAGCAATCATAGGAACATGCAGGTTCCTCAAACATGTGTATTTTCATTCCTAAGTGGACATTCATGGGTTCTTTTATATTATAATGGTAATGCACATACATGTGCTCATCAGCACTAAAAATAATTCGCCCACGAATTCAAATGAGAAAGCCCGACACCAGAGTCTGTTACTAACTTTGTAACATCCCCGTCAGTCATATAGCATAAAATAGAAGGTCCGGCCGGGGCCCGATGCCATATACTGCGAACAGTCAAAGGAGTTACTAATTGAAACCATTGTCCAAATACACACATCATATCACCGAGTGCATTCTAACAGAAGTAATTTAAAGGTTAACAGGAACCCAACAATTTGAATGTCCACTAATAGAAAAGTAGGAATGATAAACCAAATACACCAAAAGTCTTGAACTTAGGGCCTTACAATGTTCAACTCAAATTAAAATGTCTTGCATACATCGGCATGTATGCCGACCACACATGAACAATATGGTAAATGGGTAATTCACTTTAGCCTTCAAGGGCCAGATTAGTAATCTTAGGCTCCAACCCGCTATTTCCCGCTTGGCTCGTCTACACCTGCACAAAACTTTCCACCGCAACGCTAGCAAACAAAAACAACGATCAGAATTAGCTGACAAAATTATAAGGACCCCACCCCTCACTCGGGGAGGCGGTGCTCCTTTCCTATAGACATTAGTATAATCAAATTTTGTTATCCAGAACGTGCAAATTAAGCACCATTCACCACAGATTTTGGCACAACTGGCAACACGGCCCGTGCACTCAGGGCACATTATCAGTGTACCAGAATTCCCTGGGTCCTACCTCCATTCTCAGCGACAGTTAGCTTTCTTGAGCATTTTCTAGTCTTTCCGGGCCGAAGCCAAGGACTCACCTATATGGCTACGACTAGTCACAGTGATTCCCCATATTCACTCCCTGATACATTCCATGTCGAACAACATAGGCATGGGTACAGTTTAGCTCTTTCTCGTTGCTCACGTCACCGGGAGCAACAAGCCATGATGTGGGTCAGCCTCCCCTTTCCCATTCACAATCATACATAACTCTATTATGTTCCAAGGCATGCTCTCACAAACACCTAAGCTAGGACACATAGGCTATTAGCTCTCACATGCTGGACCCAGGTATTTAAGACACCTGCCTCAACAAATAGCCACCAGGTCTCCATGAGACAGGCCTCAACAAACGTCCACTAGGTCTCCATGAGATAGGCCTCACAATCAATATAGCGCTCACTGGAAGCTATCGCCGGTGGTAGCGCTATCGCTGCATGGTAAGGGATAGATTATCGATTATTCCCCCATTTCGGGTGTTTTCCTGGAGTCTACCACCAGTACTTTCAACGCAGCCATCTGCACACACCGTGACTCCAAAAATCTACGCAATTAACACGGAGTCTTCTTCGGCAAACAAAGCATACAAACATCACCAATCCAGACTAACCTATTTAGATGGGTGTCACACAACATGCCTATTCCGTACTTCGATTCAGGATCTAAATACAAGACAAATGGGGATGCACGGATCTACCTGTCGGGATAACCACTCCCATGTGTCCGTGGAGTGTCTTCCCTCAATTTCCAAAAGTAAAGGATTTCACATGTCCAAGGAAGATGATCGTTACACTAGAAGTCCACTTCGACACCATGGAAGAGATTCTAGCCAGATGAAAATGACCGTATTGGCTTTGCCTCCGTAGATCTAAACTCGTCTTGCGAATCCGAGCTCCGAATCTCAAATGACTGCGAGATCTCCACTCTATGGCGCTTCCTCTCCTCCTCTAATCCTCTAGCCCAAGGTTGTCAAACTCCAAAAAAATGATGTGAAAACGGCCAAACCAACACTATAAACCGAGCTACCGCCGTGAGGTAAGTAGCTACCGTCGCACGGTACCGTTAATCAATGCCTCGTTTTGCATGCCACCGCCCAGGCACTCCAACCACAGGCCGACACATAGCCACGCCATTACAGCTTCGCTATTGACACACGATAGGATGCTAATGCCTCGCAGTAGCTAGCGACAGTTATGACAGGACCTCTCCTGCTATCGCTGCGCGACAGTTACTACCATCGCACGGTAGAAACCCGAGTGCTTCGACAAATAAATTTCCCCAGCTACCGCCTGGGTATCCCTACCACTGTGCGATAACCTCCCGAGGGCTCGGCCAATTAAATGGTTAATGCTGCGCGATAACAACCTATTGTCGCATGGCAGACAATGCGTCGAGTTAACCCGCCTCACTCGATGATCTCGACGCCTGACTCTACCACTGCGCGGTATTTTTAATGCCACATGGTAACTCCTTTTCATGCCGACAGAAACTTGGGGCGTTACACATCATCCACCAGGCCATGACAACCAGAGCCTTCTGCGAATATGTTACCCAAGACACCTATTCTGTCGGTTATTTCCAATATTACATTACATTACCAACCCATCAATAAAAGAAAACACAGAAGGCATAATTTACAATATGCCATCACAGCTATTCGTACTAATTTGTCATAACTCTAGTGAAATGAGATGTGTAAGTCGTTGGGACACTCCTTTTGATCTAATATGGCTTGTGAGTTTAGTGATATGTCTGAGTTCACTAATATGGTCTACCCAACTATATTTATTAGTCATTTCTAACCTCATTCTAGAGTGACAACATGCCTTAAACATAAGTGAATTGACAACACCAATCCATCACAATTTATAAATAATAATCATCACACGCTCCTTCTCCTAAAGAGTTATCAAACAAGAAATTAAATAAGAAATCAATTTCAAGTCTACATTGACTAATATTTTATCAAAAGATACACTTACTACTATAAGCATATTTCCCAAAACTCCAGCTTAATTGGGCATCATAATAATTCTTATTCACCATAATAATTTATAACAAAATACTTAACTAAGGAATTAATTCAAAACCAAATCCTCTAAATTTTTTACAACTGTTCATAATTATCATTTTCAAAATTTCCACCAAATTTCAGCCCTATTGGACTTCACAATAATTATTTATGACACATTAAATTTATATGATATGATTGACAAATTAATAACATATATATGTCCAAAAATTCTGAAACAAAACAGGGGTGTTCACAATATCCACAAGAATATAAATATCAAATTTCATAAACATCTGATAAATATTTTTAGAGAAATTCATAAAATAACATAACTTTATACGTGTGCATCACTGTTTTCCAAAACAAGATTTTTGGGAGCTACAATTTACTAATAATAATATGCCACACCAATCTGGAATGGTCTTCTAATGGGATACAACTTTCATGTTGAGCTCAAGGCATAGATCTAAATGTATCATGCCTTAAACTAGGTTTAAATTCGACTGTGTAAAATTAGGTAGAACTAGTTTTGTACTTAAGTTATATTTGTCCTCGACACAATAATTTCTATTTTAGATCTACAGGCTACAGAGCTCCCTAAAAATATACAATAACATTTCAGAAATGTTTTTTCGAGGGCTGAATCTGGTTGGAACGTGCCTAAAAAGTGGCTTGAATCCAGCAACATACACAAAAGAGATTCAGTCTTGGTCTGTAATTAACAAATCTACCCAGATCTAAAAGAAGATCTAATGGTGTTTCTTCATCTTCTTCCTCTATCTGATGTATGAGATATGCCCAACCTTATCTCCTTTAATACTCTCTCTATAAACCATCATTCTTCACGAGATTAAGTCATATAACTTCGTATTGTAGAGAGGAGTTGAATGAAGTTATTTTCTTAGCGAATGACACCCTAAAACGGATGTTCTAGGAAGGTCTCTTCCTACAAAACTCCATAGATCTTGTTGAAATCATGCTCTCTTGAGCCGAATATCTCTCCTTTTTTGATCTAAAGATCTAGCACCAAGGGAGAGGGGAGGAAGTCACCTGATTCATAAACATAGATTGAGTATGTCTTCTTAACAACATGGTGGCTGTCGGCTAAGCCCCAAATCCCTCTCCTGAGCTTGGCTACTTCAAGAAAGTTGCAGGTCTCAGCTTCTTGTGTGGGGAGAGAAATTTGTGATCCCATGGAGAAGAAGTTTTCCCCCTTATGGATTTGACTAGCAGGTGATGGGAAATCCCTTCCAATGCTTTTAAATGACAACCTGTCATACTTCCTCCTTCTAATGGACCAACATGTCAGCACTAGCCTTAAAATAAGGAAGTTAAGGAATAAGTATAATCATGAGAACAAAATGGGGAACTGTGCCGCATGACACAGTAAAATTGGCACCCCACTCGACAATATTTTCTTGACACATCATTATTAGCCTCACTTGACGATATCATCGTGTGATCACAATGGTATCATCATATGATGATGACAATATCATCATATGATCAAATCATGATGAGATCGTCATGTGATCAAGATGATATCGTTGTGTGATCACGATGATATCATCATGTGATCAACATGACCATTATCGTGATGACAATTTATCAAGTCATGCTCAACACTTGGATTTTTCACCCAATTGTTATTCCCTAACATTTGTCCTACACCCATGTTGAGCATAAATCAATCTTGACCACCTCAAAGTCCTGGGGCTTCACCTAGCTAGAGTAAACACCTGGGGACACAAAACACTCATGAGGGGCCTACTTTGAATTGGTACGTTGCAAGTTCAATAAACAAATAAATATTTTCATTTCATAAATTTAGGTTGGGACTACGAGGATTGGAGATCAATTTAAGGAACTCACTTCATAGTATTCTTGGAGTGGTAAATAGTTAAGTATTCCTCTTCTCACTCTTAATACTAGTAAAGTTCACAACCTATCCACATTGCCAGACACTCATTTTCTACCAAGTGTACTTTCATTATACCTCATGATGCTTGTGATCAAAATTTTGAATACGAGGAATCTTGAAGGGTCCCTCATCTTGATGAAGATGTAAATGGTGGTGGAAAGATACCGTTTGGTTTTTGGTTAGGCTATCACTAAATGAGAGATGGCCAACATTGAATCCCCTAATCATCACAAGCTTACAATTCCAATCAAGTGGATATATCGTGTGGTCCTTAGCTGTAACATTATCAAGTCAACATTGGTTATACCTTGGGTCTAAATTGCCTTATGATCAAGGATCATTATACATATGAGATTAGCACTCATGTATGCAAATTAAATATAGACTCTTCCAATGTTATAATATGCCTTTGCTTAACTATTTGTGAAATATTTATTCTTCTAACATAAAACATCATCATTCAAATAACATCAATGCTAGCAACATTGACTGGACAGAGATAAGTACAGATTTTCAACTCTTGTTGAAGATCCTCATTGCTTATACAGATAGTGAATTGTAAATTTTCTCAACTTGGTCAAATTCTTTATTTCCCTTACGTGTGCATGCGTAGTTGACCAATACAGTTTTCTCGATTTATTTGGAAATTTAGCATTTAATAAGACTAGACACAAGACCAATTGGCTCATAATTCTTTAAGAACTCAAGAGGTTACGCTTGTGAACCTTGCAATTCCATATTAGT
The DNA here is from genome assembly GCA_039583875.1 of Platanthera guangdongensis. Taxonomy (NCBI): domain Eukaryota; kingdom Viridiplantae; phylum Streptophyta; class Magnoliopsida; order Asparagales; family Orchidaceae; genus Platanthera; species Platanthera guangdongensis. The sequence goes on along the minus strand of CM077152.1, from coordinate 184,126,436 downwards.
AATCATTTTCAATATTTATTTTCAAAAAATGACTTCCAATCATTACACATATAGAGTTTGATGTGTGAGATATAAGGGTAAAGTCTTTCCAAACCACAAGATTCGTCATTAGGCGGACTCATCATAAGGAAGATCTCATTAAAACCCGACATTTATCATGTAATTTCATCATATACACAATTGAAAATCAAAATTTATTCATAAAATCATGAATCTTTCCAAATCTAATTAAAACATTATAAAGCGCAAGTGTTTCGATTCTCGAAATCATCAACTCGATACACAAAAGATTATACATAAAGTACACATCTTCTAAAACTTAGCATGACATCTACTTTAAAATGAGTTTTCCTGGGAGTCATCATTCTTTAAATGTCATGACAAAATAATTATACTTGCTCAAACATCTTGTATTTTCACCACTCGTCCTTTTGTTCAAATAATAATCAAGTCCCGCAATCACTCCATCTCACTTGCCATGACGTTACCCTATTTTAATCCACAAATTTCCAAACATGATGTTACTGCCTCAAGGATTTATTCTTAGAAAGACTTTGTATTTCCAATAGTTCTAAAATTCAAACTTGTTCATCCAATGATGCTTAATAATTGGTCCCAATTATATTGCAAATCATTTGCTAAGGTTCAAGAAGTAGGTGAATCTATGACCCCACACCTCACATGGGTTACAATCACATCATTTGCATTTAAGACCAGGAGGACCTGAATCAAGTCCTACTTTTGTCCAATCTCGATTTCACTTAGACTTGCACCGCATTCAGAAGTCATGTAAATTTTTTCTTGGGATCTAGATAATTTCATTTAATGGGCCTTACCAACTGAGAACATTAGCATTGTTCAATAGTTGGGTTATGTTATTAACTCATTTAAAAATCTGCTTTGTTCAAGTGATAGTCTTACACATACTCTAAGTTATAAGTATTCTTACTTATATGTCTATTCCTCCAACCACCAATGCAGACTCACATCTCTGATTCTTTGACAATAGATTAATTTACCCAATTTCCTTGAGCATTTCCAAATGGCTTATACTATTCTTTGATAAGTAATATCATTATGCACCACATAACGCACGGTAGCTCCTCAGGATGTATGTTAAGTATCTATCTCCCTTATTTAACTCAAAAGTTGGGGAAAATTACTATGTTTTTTGTGAATAGTATATCAGCGATATAAATGCTCCTACCTTGCTCAGATATTATCCTCTACGGGGATAACAACTTTTATGTGTGTATTACATCCAGTTAAGATCAGTTGTCTTCATTAATTCAATGATATTAAAGATTAACCATATGCAAACGAACAAGTATTCTACATTTACCATGATGATGATGATGCATACAATTATCATATGAGCAAGTACAAATAACATCCAATAAACATGTAAGCATTACTTATGTTTTTAACTTGACATGAAGGTAGCAAGGTCCGATATGATTTCCCGTCATAACGAGTTATATAAACTACCCAAAGTATGGACATAACTTACAACATGATAAACTAAATCAAATTAATTCCAAGCGCTCTACAATCACTGCCAATGATCATTCGTAACATGTTTATTCCACGATTAACTATTAAGATTTTTAAATCACCAAACAAGTCATATAAATCTTGTTGTCTTCTTCATGTATCACTTTATCAAATAAAACCCCTGAACAAAGGATAGTCGTGCTCCTCCAGCAATTCCACAAAATTTGGGGCTCTTCCTAAGGTGAGTTTAATGATATGTATCAAGTTTCAATTTTTCTGGGTAATTATCAAGAGAATATTTAAAGATGCATGTTTCTACCATCCGCACATCAAACATGTATGACCCATGTTGGAAATATTATCTCCAAGATTCCTGATTTTAAGAAGGCCTTAAGATGACAATAAAAATCTTGTATTTGATGGTTGTTCTAGTTTTGATGTGACAGGTTTAACTTAAGTGCATGGCTAATTTATGGTTAGACACTTGGTCACTCAAACATGATTCTGTACCTGTAATCCCACAAGGAGAAAAATTCATGTTGACCTATGTAATAATTATATATTAGACATGTCATAATATTTAACAAAAGTCACTAAGGATAAAAAAAATCAAAGGCAAGATCAAAGATTTACCGAAGTAAAAAATTTGGTGCATTGGTAAAAAGCTAAGTAAAAATTCAACTGCATCGAGTTCATAACTAATAAAAAATTTGACTACTTCGAGTTCATGGCTAAGGAAAAATTCTACTGCATCGAGTTCATAGCTAAAGAAAATTTCTACTGTATAGAGTTCACGGCTAAGGAAAAATTCGACTGCATCGAGTTCATACCTAAGGTAAAATTCTACTGCATTGAGTTCACTGCTAAGGAAAAATTCAACTGCATCGAGTTCATCGCTAATGAAAAGTTTGATTGCATTGACTGTATTGAAGAGAAAAAGTTTGACTGCATTGACTGAATCAAAGAGAAAGATTCAACTGCATTGACTGCATGAAGACAGAGTGTTGCTGCAGGCAGGTTTTGGCTATGTGTCAGGAATTTCCTTATATGACCTCTATGTGTTTTATGCTGACCATGGACACTTCATATGTGCCACTTGACTTTATCTTTGGAATCATGTAAGGTCACACAAGCAATCAACTACACCTTGACATGTGGCACAGTGGTCAAGTCCTTAATTTAAGGCGCAGATTGTGTAAGGAATTCAAATCAATTTGATTTGCAGATTTTGCTGCTTATTCACAGGGTTTGACAACAAGGAGAATAATTCACATTCATTAGAAGAATATTTCCAAGACCTTTCCTGAATCAAATTTCTACAGCCGTTATTCTTTCCAAATTATGATTAATTCCTAAAGTGCCTATTGGTCATATCAAGGAATCCAACTAGAATATTTTCAAGATTGGAAATCTTCCTTATGTAGATTTAATATAGTTGTTTGGGGTTTCCTAATCAAGTGTTTGCCAAAGAAATATTGTGCTAGCCGTTAGAGATTTTAAATTCAACCTTTGTTCACTATGTCGGCTAAGACAAGTATAAAAGGAGAACTTGGAGATTTTAGAACAATTTTTTTAGAATAATTTTTAATCACTCAGAATTCACAAAGGGCTTTTCACTTCTAAGTCCCGTGAAAGAATTGCTAAGTGGTCAACATTCAAAGAGTTCATCTTCAACCACTGCAAGTCATCTTGATCGAGCAACCTATTCTAAGAAGAAATTTCAAGTGTTGCTCAAGATGAGGAAGAAGCTTGATGTGTGAACTTATATTTAAAGACTCAAACTCGTGGGTGTTTAGTCAAATTCTCTATATCAATTACTGTATAGGATCCTCATAGTATTTGAGTTTGTAAGGTTCATTTGAGAATCTCATTGTAGGATCTGTTTTCAAATATGAGGTGTGGGGCTTGGTATCCTGAGTATGGGTCCTGAAAATAGCATGAGATTGTAAGGCTTGTGGTGCCTGAGGTGTAAGGTTAGAGGGAAGCCTGGGTTGTATGGCTTGTGTTGAAGCCTGAGGTGTAGGACCTTTATGGAGGTCTGAGATATGGAATAATTATTCCGGAATTTGTAAGAACTGAGGATCTGAGAAGGGAATTTAGAAGAATTGTAACCTAAGCTAGTACTCTGTTAGATAGGTGTGGAGGGAAAGTGGATCTACCCATTCTTAGGGAACAACTATAAAGCCTTATGTGTTGCACTGTGTTGTGTTGTTATTATATGATTTTCTCTTTCATTGTGCTTTCATTATGCTCTAAGTATCATAACTAATGAAATCTTGAAAAATTAGTAAATCACATATTCATCCCCATTTATGTGAGTAATAATCCTCATCTTTCAAGTGGTATCAGAGGCAAGTTGTTCATTAAGGCTTAACAACTGAACAAGATCCTCAAAGGGTTGAACAATTTACAGCACAATGGGATATAAAGAAAGTTATAAAGGACTAAGCTCCATGAACTTCCTATTTGTAGGAAGGATAATTTTGAAATTTGGAAGCAAAGGGTTAAACTCTTTATCGAGGCTTCAGACCCCAAATTTTTTATCTCATTAGAGAAGGGACACTATGTCCTAATGAATGTTTCAGCATTTGATGCAACTTTGAAAGTCCCCAAGATGCTTTTGGAGATGAACAAAGATGAAGGAATTCTAGCTACAATAGACAAGAGAGCCAATAACATCATTGTCAGTGCAATTGATGATTCTACCTTCCAGATCTTATTCACTGCAAAATAGCCAAATATATGTGGGACACATTGATTTTCTACATAGAAGGGACTAAAGAAGTCAAGGATGATATAAAATCCCTTCTAAATCATGAGTATGAAGCTTTCAAACAGGAGAAGAGAGACGATATTACTGACTGTTATGAGAAGTTTTTCAGAATTGTGAATGGACTGAGGAATTATGGGAGATCCGTCACAAACAATGAACTGAATGACAAGTTTCTCGGGTCCCTATATAAGGAATGAGACATAAAGATCTATGTCAGTAGAGAAATGGAAAACCTGGGGAATATTGAACACCAAAATCACTTTTGGAAATTACTGTCACATGAACTTCACCTAAATACAAGGAAGAATGAAGAAGGGCACCGAAAGGAAAGACCCATAGCTCAAAAGGCTAACAACTCCTGCAAAGGTAAGGAGAAAGCCTTACCTACCCCAAGTAAAGAAGAAGTTTTAGAGGAGTCTGAACTAGGTACTTCTGCAAAAGAGATCTGATGGAGAGTTAGCCTTATTCACAAGGTAGTTCAAGAAGATGATTAATACTGACAGAACAAGAAATTTAATACTGATATTGTTTTCTACTACTGTAACAGGCTTGGGCATGTCATAGCTGACTAACCAGTCAAAAGAAATGAGAAGAAATGACATAAGGATGATAAGCACCAGAAAGGTAAGAAGGTTAAAAGGAGCCTCTTGGAGAAGAAGGAGAGAACCTCGAGTGATAGTGACACCAACACTTCTTGATTTGAAGAAGAAGAAGAAGCTTATGTAGGAATGACTGCTCAAGCTAAGGAGTCAGTACCTACTGATGCCTAGATAAGCATCAGGGCCCCGCTTTCATCTTTTGATAATGATGATGAAGAAGAGCAAGAGATCTATTGACTGATGGCTTAAGATGATGAATAAGATAAGGAGGAGTCTAATCCTGATAAGATAAAATCTAAAATTGTCTAATTCATATTATGAAACTGGTGCTGAGTCAGAGGCCACCATATCTTCTAAAAATGGGGACGACTCTGAACCAGGGAACTCTTACGATGAAATCATGGAGAAGTATGAGGCTCTCCTAAAAGCTTTGGAAAAAGCAGGAAGCTTGAAAAGAAATAAGCTGAAGAGCTTGAACTCCTCAGACCTCTGAAGGGTTAGCTTGAGGAAAAGATGGATAAGATCCATCAAATGAATTTAAAAGGCATTGAACTCAAGAGAATTATTGATGAGCATGTTGTGCTTCACATTCAAAAATAAAGGATCATTAAGAAACTTGGAAATAATATCCTTAACGAAAGGGAACTGTAGGCAAAATACTCTAATCCCCAGACTATTCTCCCTACAATAGACACCTTCTCTGCACCATGCAACCCATAAATTTTAAAAAGGTTCTCTTAGCCACAAATATCTATAACCTGGAAAGTGTCTATGGACACTGGAAAAATGGATGTCCCACTAGTGAAACTAAAGATGTGCACTACGTGAAAAGTTCCCTCATGGAAGCACATGAGGAAGTTATGATGTTGGATCATGGCCTCTTTGTGTTTGATGTCAACACCAACACTAAAGGTAAGGGAAGTAGGCCTGAAAGAAGAGATGCAAGGAAGGGGAAGGCTATGGATGTGAATATTAAGCTACCACCAACACACACCACAAGCCAAGCAAAGACTCGCATGCAATCTCTTGTAGACACCCATCTGATCCGAAAAGAAGTCATCCAAATCCTATTATAACCTCCAAGAGAAAGTATAACAGATTTGAGTGCTGGTACTATGGGAAGACTGAACACTTTGCAATTTACTGTTGGTTTAAACCAACTATCCATAGAACAATCCTTAACAAATCAAAACCCAAACCTGGATCATTCTACAATGCACCTCTACTAGGTCCAAAGCCAAGGCAAGGTGAAAATGCTAACAAGAATCTAGGACCCAACATGATTCGGGTACCTAAGAAAAGGTAATTTCTTTTTTAGGAATGTCCAAAGGCCAGCCAAACTCCTATCAGGTACTTGGACAGTGGATATTCCAGGAACATGACTGGAACAAGAATTCTTTTGACAGACTACTCTTCAATTGAAGATGGACGCAAAGTCATCTTTGGAGGTTCTGACAGAGGTAAAACTAAGGGTTATGGTAAGATTTCAAATGGCATAGTCAACATCTCAAGAGTAGCTTATTTTGAAGGATTGTAAAATAATCTGATAAGCATAAGCCAACTATGTGAACTTTGATATATTGTTGTCTTCCACAAGGATGAGTGCCTGATTAAGAAGTCTGAAGAGCCAATACTAGCTAGCACTAAAAGTGGAAATATTTACTATTTAAACTTCATTTATAATGGTTTAGACTCTTCTATCTGTCTCATGGATGAGAATAGAGCATCACTCTTTGTGCAATGGCACAAGAGATTGGCTCATCTCAACTATAAGACAATCAGTAAGCTGCTCTTAGAAAATTTGGTTATAGATATCCCTAAGTGGAGATGTGTCCAAGAAATCCCTTGTCATGCTTGCCAAATGGGCAAGCAAACAAAGGTATCATTCAAACCTATTGTGGTTAAGTAAAGTTCTACACCTTTGTGATTGCTGATGATTATTCTAGGTTCACATGGGTGTTCTTCCTAAAACAAAAGTCAGATACCATGAAAATATTCACCAATTTTACAAGGCAAATTCAAAATAAAATAGACAGTTCTGTGGTAAAAATGAGGAGTGATCATGGGATTGAATCTCAATCTGGTTCTATAACCAAATTATGTGAAAGCCTAGGTATTTTTTAGGAGTTTTCCTCTCTCAGAATTGTACAACAAAATGGAGTTTCAAAGAGAGGAATAAAACTTTAATTAAAGCCTGTAGAACCTTGCTGAGTGACTCCTCACTCCCAGAATATTTTTGGGTTGAGGCTGTCAACACATCTTCCTATGTTCAAAATAGGGCATTAATCAACAAGACTCATAATAAGACTCCCTATAAGCTTGTGAAAGGCAGGAAATCTACCTTGGCCTACTTCAAAATCTTTGGAAGTTAGTATTATGTATTGAAAAATGAGAAGCACTTTTTGACCAACTTACTGAGAAAGCCTATGAGTGTATTTTTGTTGAATATATAGCTCTTATAGTAGAGCCTACAAGATATTTAACAAAAAGACCAAAGAAGTAGAAGAGTACATCATGTTGTATTTGATGAGGTCGACCTGATCTATAAGGGCTTGTCTAGTTTTTCCAGTGTTGTAGGTATAAAAGGTAGATTGAAGAATGCAACTATCAATGAACCATGGAAAGAAGATGAATCAACTTCACCCTATGAACTGATTACGGGTCGAAACAACTTCAATGAAAATGAAAGTGAAGTAGAAGAAAGGATAGAGCTACTTGTAGTCCAACCTTAATATGAGGTATAGGAGAATTTAGATTTGTTACCAAATGCTACAAGACATCTAAGAGACCACCCTCAAACACAAATTATTGGAAATCTAGATATTGGAGTATATACCAGAAGAAGGGCTATGAATGAAGTGATTCACCTGAGTTTTCTCTCTCAAGTAGAACCAAAGAAGTTTGATGAGGCCAATACAGATCCTTCCTGGGTCTTGGTTATGTAAGGAGAATTGGAACAATTCAGGAGATGTAAGGTCTGGAAGATGGTCCCCATGCCTCTCAATGACTATGTCATGAGAATAAAGTGGGTGTTTAGGAACAAGCTGGATGATGAAGGTACAATTATAATGTATAAAGCAAGACTAGTTATAAAGGGGTACAGAAAAGAAGAAGGAATAGACTTTGACCAGACCTTTGCACCAAAGGCGAGATTGGAAGATATTTGGTTGTTCGTAGCATATAAAGCTCATAGAAGATTCAAAGTTTATCAAATGGATTTGAAGTCTTCCTTCCTCAATGGAAATATAAAATAGGAAGTATATGTAGAACAACCTCCAGGTTTTGTTAATTCATCTCGTCCTACTCATGTTTATCATTTAAGAAAGGCATTATATTATCTCAAGAAGGCACCTAGAGCCCGGTATAAGACCCTGTATAATTTCCTAATTGAAAATAAATTTTAAGGGTGAAAATAGACAATACATTATTCATAAGAGAAATAAAAGGCATGATTTTACTTGTGCAAAACTATGTTGATGACATCATCTTCGAATCTACAGATGTTGGGTCCATTGATCCCAATGACCCTGATATGATGATGTCAAACATGTCAATGAGTTAGACATAGTTGTATTTAATGTATGGTTAAGTTCATGCATACAGGTTAGACTTTGTCATAATGATTGGATAGCTAGTTCAAGAGATAATGATAGGTGGACTCAAGGTGGAGATGGAAACTCAAAAAATTACCTAAGTTCAAAAGCATTGAGTGAGGCAAGCTCACTCAATGCCATCCAACTAATAGTGCTGAGAGAAGGCAGGCAAAAATTACCTAAGTCCAAAAGCATTGATTGATGCAAGCTCACTCAACGCCATTCAGCTAATAATGCTGAGAGAAGGCAGGCAGTCAAAGTTGACAGTATTTCAAAGGCAGAAATCAGGCTAAGTCCAGAATCATTGAGTGAGCTCGACTCACTCAACTCCATATAGCTAGAAGAATTGAGACAAGGCAGAAATCATGCTAATTACAGAAGCTTTGAGTGAGCTCAACTCACTCAATTTCATACAACTGGAAGCGTTGAGTCGATGTTATCCTGTCATAGCCTTACTATGAAGAATCCAGGAAATTGACTAAGTCTAGAAGCGTTGAGTGAAGCTTCATCACTCAACGCCATGCTGAGTCTGTCAATGCCAAAATTCAACAAGAAGACCAGATTGCAGAAAATCGACTAAGTCCAGATGTGTTGAGTGAAGCTTATTTAGTCAACGCTCTTAATGACATCAGGAAGAAAGCTGAAGAATATGGCTAAGGGAAAAAGTGTTGAGTGAGGGATATACACTCAACACTCTTAATGCCATCATGCAAAGTTGAAGAAATTTCTAAGTCCAGAATCACTAAGACTACCATTCGTCGAGCTAAGCTTAGCTTTAGTCGAATGGAGTTCAGAGTTCATTGATCTCAGCTTTTACCTCGAAGAAGGACTCAGCTATCAGAATCATCGACCAGAGTTCAGATTTCGTCGACCAGAGTTTCGGGAATTCGTTGAACTCAGCCTTCACCTGAAGAAAGAACTGGGCTAAGAGAATTCGTCAATCTCAGCTTCACTATTTTGTCAAGATGAGCTCAGGTTTCGTCGAGCAGAGCTCAAAGTTCGTCGACAACAGCCTTCACCTGAAGATTGAACTGAGCTAAGGGAATTTATCGATCTCAGCTTCACTGTTTCGTCAAAATGAGTTCAGATTTCATCGAGCTAAGCTTGAAGTTCGTCAAACGCATGATTTTAGAAAAGTTTGTTGATTTTGCTAAGTCCAGAATGATGCTGACTCAGCAAAGTCAACAATTCAACAAAGTTCAGATTCGATACAAATCGACATTAACGTTGTCGTCAGTCTATAGTGGATCTCAAGTTAATAGAGCTGAGGTTTTAACCACCATTAAAACTGAGACACATGTCGATCATGTCACCAATGTGACGGGATTATAAATTGAAAAAGAGATCGAGGAATGATCAAGGAAGTAATTGGATTAATCTCTGATTAAAAAATGAGAAGTAGAGTTCGTTTTCTTCATCCGCCATTGTTGTAGAAGCCAAGAACCTCAAGATCAAATCTGAAGGGCTTGTGAGTTAGCTGGTGAAATCAACATCCACTCCAGCAGTTTCAGAGTAATCCTCTGAGAGAGATGAATCAGCATAGGCTTGCCCTAGCTTAAGATATCTTTCTGATCCAAGCCGAGCTAGAATCTAAAGATCAATTCACAGGATCAAAGAAGAAGAAAGGGCTAAAATCTGCTCAGTCAAGATCAGGAGAAATTCCTGAAGAAGAAGTAGATTCATCTGCTAGTTAATTTTAGAACAAGTCGGTCATCATTTCAAGATCTCTGTATCATCTTGTTGCTGTGAAGAAGAAGTTAGGGTTGATATCTACTCAGTCCAGGTAGATAGGCACAAAGTGTTTTCTCTGGTGTCTGTAATTCATTATCTTGATTATTTCTGTGTAAGAATCATTTTGAATCTGAGTGGTAAGGCTAAGGCATGAGTTGTAACCCTGTGTTATAAAGGCTGAGGTAGGGCAGGAGTTGTCTGAGTTGTAGGTGTGTGGATTCATACAGAGGTAGGGCAGGAATGCCTGAGATGTAGGAGTGTGGAGTCACTCTGAGGTACAGTTCTTGGGAAGAACTTGAATTGCAGGATCTTGGTGATCTGAGTGGTAGGTCTTGTTCCTGAGTTGTAGGAGCCGGTTGGGCTCTGAGCTGTAAGATCTGAGGATCTAAGAAAGATAGAAAGAAGTTTGACCGAATCTAGTATACTGCTAGATAGGAAAATGGGGAAAGTGGATGTACCCATCAATTGGGGAACCACTATAAAATTATGTGTACTATGTTGTACTGGTTTTGGCTGTGATGTAACATTAATCGATTATTTGCTTAAATTTATGGGATTTGGAATTGGACCTATTCAACCCCCCCCCCCTCTAAGTGATTAGTTGTTCTTAAAATCAAAACTTTCAACAGATGATAACCTTTACCAAACGTTTTCCAAACTTACGGAAGGTAAATTTGAAATGAGCAGTCTGGAGAGATGGAAAACATCCTACGTCTCCAAGTGAAGCAATTTGTAGATGGAATTTTCATCTCATAGAGCAAGTTCACAAAAAAGATTATAAAGAAGTTTGGAATGGAGATTGCAACCTGTATGAGGACTCCAGTAGGCTCCAACATATCTCTAAACAAGGATAGAAAGGGAAAACCCTTTAATAAAACCATATATAGATGTATGATTGGGTCCATGCTCTACCTTACTACCAGTAGACCAGACATCATGTTCTCCACATGTGTTTGTTCTAGGTACCAAGTAAACCCCAAGGAATCTCACCATACCTCTATCAATAGGGTTCTAAGATACCTTGAGGGTACACCTACTCTTGGCTTATGGTACTCTAGGAGTAATGACTTTGAGCAAAATAGTTTTTTAGATCCAGACTTTGCAGGGTACAAGGAAGACAGGAAAAGCATTTCAGGAACATGTCAGTTCCTTGGAAGGAGACTTATTTCCAATAATAGAAAAAAGAAGACAAGTGTGGCAATATCTACAGTAGAGTAAAAATATATCTCAGCTGGAAGTTATTGTGCTAAGATGTTTTGGAAATAGCACCAGCTTAAAGACTACAACATCAAGGTATGTAGAGCACGCTTGTTTTGTTGCTAATCTTGCGCAATCTTAATTAATAAAAATCTGGTGTCATATAGTAGGACCAAGCATATTAAGATAAGGAATCACTTCATTAGAGAGCATGTAGAAAAAGAGGATATTTTCCTTAAGTTTGTTTCTACTAACAAGCAAGTGGCAGACATCTTCACCAAGCCTCTAGATTAAAAAAAAGTTTAATTTCTTTAAAATTTAACTGGGCATGTTAAATCTTGAATAAATATTATTCCTAGCCTCTTAACTACATGTGGAGCTTAATATTTCTTCTCAGTGGTCTATTAATAGGTCTCTTGTCACATTTTATTGTAATGTTACATTTTATTAATATGTACTCTGTAAATAGTATTTGGGATACTAATTAAGATTCGTGCAAAAAGGCTTATTTTGATCAGGAAGAAGAATAAGGAATATGAGGAAAATCAATACAGAATTTCAAAGTCGCATCCAAAGGAATTTCCGCACAATACTTTCTTATATTCTATTTCTTAAACAGGTACGTGTTGTTTGGTGTTCTTTTTTATATTATTAAATAAGAAGTAGTGGGAAACACTATATTAAATAAGCCCTAAAAATCCCAAATGTCAATACCCTAGTTCTTGCATTCTCGCTTCCGTCTCTATAGAGAAAAATCCATCAGTATCACATCCTAGTTTCTTCAATAGCACCCAAGGGTAGTTTATCTGAGAAAATCTTCACTAGTAGCAAAGTCATTAGGGGTGGGTTCAAGTCTTGCTCTGAAGAAATCAGTCATATGATATTCCTCTTGAGCATCGCGGGATTAGAGACAGTCATGTCATAACTAACAAGTGTTATTCCAACAGCAGTTGAAGAATTCTTCCAAAATACAGAGGTTAGAATTTCCGGCCAAAACATCAAATCTACTATACTGAATCATCATTGCGGGTCACAACAAGAAGTATCAGCTGTTAGTTGGAACTGCGCAGCCGTCAAGAGGGTGAGGAAGAAGAGGAGATAACTAAAGTAAATACAGTAGCAGCCCTCGCTGTGCGAATACTCTAGAAAAAAGTATGACTCACTAGAGAAGAACTGCATGAACCCTCCAAGGAAATTATTGGCAGACATAATAGGCAGAGCCTTGTTATGTAAACATGGCTCCCATGATAGAATTTCAAGGGACATGTTCAAAGACTGCTATCATTCTAACTAAGATGACTGATTGGAGTGTTTTCATCCTAAAGTGACTGAAGGCATGCTTAGCTGCCCCTAACATAGGGAGGATTGTCTCATTTTATCTATTCAAGAGACTAGGAGATAAGCTGAGAGATGTTCCAGAAGTCCCTCTTCTCTATCTCAAGAAGATGGACTACAAGATTTTTGAAGGATAGGAAAATCCCTTTCCCAAACAGGAGAAGGGTGGAGCAAACTCCAAGCTCTCCTAGGGAGAAGAAAGGAAAAAGTACAAAAAGAAGACTGAAATAAGCTCCGCAGGGCAAATTTCTACTAAGAGAAGAAGATTGAGGAAAGCTTATCTTGATGAAAATTCACATCATACATGTTGGGTCCATTGCCCACAATATTCCCTAGATTGGATTTGCAGAGACATCCCCATCCACACTAAGAGCATAGTTGTATTTGATGTTGTTTAAGTACCTCATGTGCAGGATGTTCCAGTGAATAAGTCTAGACAGGTGGCCACAAAGTGAAGTTGTCGGAAAGGCAAGTAGTAGGCTAAGTGGCCAAGACAGGTAAACTCTTACCTATGTTATGGGCTGAAAGAAATCTTTCTAAGTCTACAAGGGTTGAGTGATGAAGACACACTCAACGCCAAACAACAAAGGGCTGTGAGTAGAACTCAGTTCAAGAATTCGTCGAACTGAGTTCAGAGTTCGTCGAGAAGAACTGACCATTCGTCGAGCTGAGTTTAGAGTTTGAGACTCTGAGTTAGTGGAACTCAGTTTAGAGAAATGATCGAACTGAGTTCATAGATCATCGAGCTGAGCTCACCATTTGTCGAGCTAAGATCACAACAAAAAGGCTGTGAGTTGAACTCAGTCAGAATTCCAAATTCGTCGATCTGAGTTCAGAATTTGTCGAACTCAGTTCAGAGAATTTGTCGATCTAAGTTCAGAATTCATAGAACTCAGTTTAGAGAATTCGTCGAACTGAGTTCAGCATTCGTCGAGCTCAGCTCAACTTTCCTTGGGATAAGTTCGTCGAGCTAAGCTTGAAATTCGTCGAGCTTAGTTTGCAGTTCGTCGTACTTAGCTTACAGATCGTCGAACGCAACTCAACTCTTATTGAGCTAACCAGAAAATTGTTTAAGGAAAAAAGCGCTGAGATCGCTGAGACAAAAGTATTGAGATAGCTGAGAAGCTCAAGGTAAAAGCACTGAGAGAAATGTTGGTCTTAGCTGTTAATAAGAAACAACTGAGACCGTTGAGACCGCTGAGACAGAAACGCTGAGACAGGAGTTGGCCTCAGCAAAACCGCTGAGACAGGAGTTGGTCTCAGCAAAACCGGTAAGGCAGAAGTTGGTCTCAACATAACCGCTGAGACAAATGGTTGTCTCAGCTGAGAACAAGAAAACGCTGAGACAAGTTAAGCGAAAAATGGCTAAGGCAAAAAGCATTGAGTGGAGGTTGGTCACTCAACGCTGTCAACGCCTAGTGAAGACAAAAAAGCTGTCTAAGTGTTTTGGCATTGAGTGATGCTTACTCACTCAACGTCTATGCTAATGATGTTTGATTTTTGGCTAAGTCCACAGCTGATGACGTCAGCAAGTCAACAAGTCAACATAATTCAAATAAGTGGGGGATGGCTTCTACACGCGATAATTGTTGCCGCAGACCTTCTGTACGGTACTTGGCTTTAAAGCAAGATTGTTGCTGGGCATTAATGATGTGGGGCCCACTGCTAAAGAGCCGTTGGGTAAAGAATCAATAAAAGAAAAGAAGAGTACAGGGAGAAGAGTTAACGATTTGGACTTCTGCAGTAAGAGAGAGAAAGTGAGTTCGTCTTCTCTTCCATTGTTGTGGAGCAGAAGAATAGGAAGCTCGAGTCTAGAAGACAGTGAGCAAGTTAGTTGTTGATCAACATCTTCAACAGCAAGATAGCTGGTGCGATTCTTACCTGTACCAGCAAGCTGCTCAGAAGGATTCTCTGAGCAAAAGGTAGCAGCTTGGGCCAACCCTTGTTGCAGGTGCTTCACAGTCTCAGCCATCAAAATTAAAGAACATTCACTTAGGGAGCTGTGAAGAATGAGAAAGGACTGTGCAGGTGGCTCAGTTCAGGAAGAGGCAGAGAAATAGATCTGCAAGTTCTTCCAGCACAAATTCATTCGTGTTGCTGTCAAGAAAGGAGTTGAGCTGGGACTCCTCCATCTCAGGTTGTAGTAAGGTTTACTGTAGTTACTAATCTTGCTCAGCTGGATAAAATCCCTGGTGCTGAGAAGAGAAAGTTAGGTCTAAGTATTTTCTTAGTCCATAAAAATGTAGACTTAGGAATAAATTTCTTGTAGTCATTAGTTAGACTGAGTTTACCTCAGTCAGGAAGGTTGACACTAAGAAACATCTCTTGTGTCAAGAATTACCACCAAACCCCCTTTTCATCCTATAGGATTCAGTTTATCTGAATTTGAGCTGTAGGGCACTTTGTGCCTAAGGTAGGTGACTAAATAGTCACTGAGGTAGGTGCCCTGTTGGGGGTACTGAGGTAGGATCCAACTATGGATCTGAGCTATAGGGCTTAATTGCCTGAGGTAGGAGAGTGCTACTCTCAGAGTGTAGGGCATTGTGCCTGAGGTAGGTTACAAGTGTGTCACTAAGCTATAGGTGCCTGAAAGGTCACCAAGGTAGGTACCTAGAGGGGTAATGAGTTGTAGGAGTGCTACAACACTCTGAGAGTAGGGCCTTGTGCCTGAAGTTATAGGGCTGAAAAACCTAAGCTGTAGGCCTTAGAGATAATGCTAAGGTAGGTGGTTGTGGGTCACTGAGTGTAGGAGCACTACAGAGCTCTAAGGTAGGATTCCTTTTGGATCTGAGGTAGGGTTGTCCTCCCAGCCTGAGTATAGGGCATAATAGACTGAGGTAGGTGGTCTGCTGATAACTGAGTGCAGGCCTTTGTGGATGAGAAGTGAGACTTGGAGGAGACTTGGAGATCCTGTGGGATCTGAGGTGTATGTTCTTAGGAGCAGTTTGGAGACGTTGTGCCTAGTCCAACAAGTTAGTTGGATAGGTGGGAGGAAAAGTGAATTTACCCAATTGGGGAATCACTATAAATCTTTGTGTGCTTTTCTGTGGTTGTTTTTCTTTCTTATTTACAGGTGCTAAGGACAATCTCTAGATCACCCTAAGCTCAAAGAGAACAACAAAGCATTTTAAAGAACGAAAAAGATAGTCTCAAAGAGAAAAATAACCTATTCACCCCTCCCCCACTAGGTGATTTAGCTATCATTAAAATAAAGACTTTCAATACACCTATAACTGTTGAGAAGGAGCAGATAGGGGATCACCACCCTGATCTCTATAAAAAGATGATTCATGAAGATCTAGAGAGCACTGCCACAATGGAAGAATCAAGGGGTGTGACTGGTCTTGAAAGACATGGACTTAGAGCAGTTCATCGGGAACAAGCTATCATATACTCTGTTGAAGCTCTACAAGGACAAGTTAATAACAAACTTAGTCCTCAATTCACAACAACTGTCATATAAGAAGTCTCCACACTTCATACTAAAGCGGTGGAAGGAGTAAGCCAAACATCCTTACTAATGAAAGATACAGTTGAGGGGGAGCCTATACCTGAGGCCTCTGCCCAAGAGACTGAGATTATTTGGTCTACTATAGAAGTTCAGTATGGGTCAAGTCTTAATGACTCAGCCTAAGGAGGAGTGTCCCTAGAAGAAGTTGAAGAGGTTGGGAGAAAAGTGATGGTCAAAGAAGCTCCCATTGAAGATAACACTGCTAAAACCACCCCCATAGGCAATGAACTAATATTATGGAAGGGGAAAAGTGTGCTTAAAGAACAAGACATTGGAATAGGTTCCTCTAACCAATCAACTCCAGATTTTCTGTATAGAGACTATGTGGGCCCAGTAACTTCACATTAGAGAGCTGCTGAGGCTGAGACTGATCCAGTAGTTCCAATCAACAGTCCTGCTAAAGAATCAAACTCATTTCTGAGTCAGCTACAAAGGATTATGGATACTCAGAGGAAGATTATTGAAGTTTTTGTTGATAAGACAGTCCAAGGTCTGAGGATTGAAATCACTGAAAGGATTTAAGAAGTTGAAAGGGAGATTGTTCACTTGAATACTCAAACTCTCCAATTCTTCATAAAGGCTGCAAGAGCAGTGGACTTTACTGCTCAACAAAATGAGATGACCTATTAGGTTATTGTATCAATAATAAAGTACTATTGAAAATTTAAGATAGGCCTTCCTAGTAACTCATGCTAGACTGGCTGACAAAAAAATGGACATTATGGAGAGAATGGACTCCTATAATCAGCTATTGGGTGGCCACCTTATACAAATAAAAAACATTGTAGTAGAAGGGGTCAACATGGTAAGATAAAGAGTGGGAGAAGTACAGGAAGCTGTATGCAAAGAGTTTATGAAGAAATTAGAAAGGTGGAGGGTAACATAACCTAACGTTCTACCCAACAGGCAATCCGGATAACAAACAACATCAGAATATCCTTGGGAATGGATCCACTTGATTTTACTCCCCAACCTCTAATCCCTGAGATTGACCTAGCAATTGACAGTGACTATTTGCCACATGAGGACTATGAGGGAGCCTGGGGAGGATATTATCTCAACCCATCTCTAGCAGAGTAGGGTGAGTCATCATCAAGGAAGAGAATGACTGACCAAGTGCGTGAGGAGAGGATAGAAGCAAGACAAAGAAGGAGAATAGAAATTCAGAACATGCCTGGGTATAAAAACTGGAGTACCATTTCAGAGAACATAATCCTTTATACTTGGAAACACTTTAGAAAGCATGGTAGAAATATATCCAGGTATTAAAGTTCTGTGTAATGGAGAAGGCATGAAGATCAGGAGACAAGGAGGATGATTCACAAGAGAAAGAATCTAAATGGACCTTCTCCTCCTCCCAGATATATCCCAAAGCTCATAGGTTTTTTTGAAAGGTAGAAAAGGAAAGTTGAAGGGGAAGACTTCAAATATATGCTAAGAACTTACTGAGAACATTAGGATGGCATTGGTATGTTTATCTTGTTTAACTTGTAATCTTGCCACATCTTTTCTTTAAAATATAAATCTGATTCACCTCACTGTCTACATTTGCCTTTTGAATATTTTGTTGTATTTATAATTATTATCATGTGAGATTTTGACTTATTTAAATAGAGGGATATTGTTGGTAATATTGTCCCCAAGATTCCTTATGTGAAGAAGGCCTTAAGATGATAACAAACATCTTGTATTTGATGGCCATTCTAGTTTTGATGTGACGGGTTTACTTAAGGGTATAACTAATGTACTGTTAGAAACTTGGTCACCCAAATAGAATTCTGCACTTGTAATCCCTCAAGGAGAAAAATTCATGTTGACCTTTGTACTAATTATATATTAGACATGCCACTATCTTTGGGAAATGTCACTCAGGACAAAAGAAATTAAAGGCAAGATCAAAGATTTACCTAAGTAAAAAATTAGGAGCATTGGCAAAAAGCTAAGTAAAAATTCGACTGCATTGAGTTCATAACTAAGAAAAAATTTGATTGCATTGAGTTCACAACTAAGGAAAAATTCGACTGCATTGAGTTCATAGCTAAGGAAAAAATTTGACTCCATCGAGTTCATGGCTAAAATAAAATTAGACTGCATCGAGTTCAAAGCTAAGACATAGCCGTTGTTCCTTCCAAATCAAGATTAATTTAGAAAGTGCCCACTTGTCATATCAAGGAATCTAGGCAGAATATTTTCAAGATTGAAAATCATCCTTATGCAAATTTAATATAGTCATTTGGGGTTTCCAAATCAAGTATTTGCCAAAGGAAGATTGTGCTAGCTATTAGAGAATTTAAATTAAACCTTCATTCACTTTACCTGCCAAGACAAGTATCAAAGAGGACTTAGAGGTTTCAGAATAGTTTTTTTGGGAGAATTATTTACAAGCACTCAGAATTCATAAAGAGCTTTTCACTTATAAGTATTGTGAAAGAATTACTCAGTGGTCAACCTTCAAAGAGTTAATCTTCAACCACTGCAAGTCATCTTGATCGAGCCAGCTATTCTAAGAAGAAATTTCAAGTGCTCCTCAAGTTAGGTAGTAAAAAACCTATATTGTGTGCTTCTATTTAAATTCTCAAACTCTTGGGTGCTGAGTCAAAATCTTTAATTTATTACTGTGTAGGATCCTCCTAGAATCTGAATTTGTAAGGTTTATTTGAGAATCTGAGTGTAGGATCTGTTTTATGATCTGAGATGTATGGCTAGGTAGCCTGAGTGTAGGGCTTGAGGATAGCATAAGTTTGTAGGACCTGTGGTGTCTAAGGTGTAAGGTTAGAGGGTAGCCTGAGTTGTAGGGCTTATGTTAAAGCATGTGGTGTAGGACGTTTGTGGATATCTGAGGTAGGGAACATTTGTTCCTGAGTTTGTAAGATTTGAGGATCTAAGAAGAGAATTTGGAGAAATTTTAACATAAGCTAGCACTCTGCTAGATAGGTGTAGAGGGAAAGTGGATGTACCCATTCTTGGGTAACTACTATAAGTCCTAGTGTGTTGTGCTGTGTTGTGAGGTTATTTTATGATTTGCTCTTTCATTGTGCTCACATTGTGCAATATGTATCATAACTATATAAATCAAGAAAATTAGGAAATCACATATTCTCCCCCTCTAGGTGAATAGTAACCCTCATCTTTCAACCCCTTTCTAGTTCATAACATTAAGGGCGACTATTGTTGTTAATCTCTATTCCAAATGCCTCAATTTTTTTATCACAGATCAATTATAGCTTAAAGGTCAAGCCAAAAATATTTTAGTATTTTATCAATTGATTTGAACATTCAATTTCATTAATATCCCTTTGTTTAAATAACTCCCATAATCACAAAACCAATGGAAAATGTTCACCAATAATTTCCAAACTTCCATTGATGGTTTATCATCATACCAGTCATGAATGTATAAAATTTCATCAAGTCCAAAGCTATAATGTTATCAAATGTTCATGTCTAGATAGATATGGATCAATACCTAAAAGGTTAGCACTACTCTCTCTGTTAACTTATCCACATAATCTTAGAATACTAAAGAGAGAGGATAATCATCCATGAAATGTTCTCTTTTTTATTTCGTTAATGAAATTTCTATCAATCAAGACTTGGTGTTAGCAATCCACCTTGCTTAAGATGAACCAATTGTTAAAGGATTACAACCTTCAAGGGTTGAAAAATTGCAAAGATTTTAAATTCCCAGAGAAACCCCAGTTGGTACGTCACTAGCCCAATAAATGAAGAGATTAGCCCACCGTAATTCCTAGCCTGAGTCTCTTCCACCACCAATATGGCACATTCATCCCATATATGAACACAATCCTTAAGGCATACAATCCCCGACTCAGAGTTTCACCCTAAGGCTTATTGATATAATCAATGCTTTAGTCCCTCCGAGCTATCATTTATAACAACCTTTTCAAGGTCAACATATGACCAAATAAAAAATTGGCCTTTTCTGGATTCAAATTCTTATTCGACCTCTTGTATCTATCATGGTAATATCTTCAAAATAATAAAAAGGGAAGTATCAAGTTATTTATAAGAAAATTTGGCTTACAAGTCTCATACAACTCTAATAGTAGATTACATACACCAATTCTCCTCGGTATAGTCCTATTAGTTTGGATAAGAGGTGATAATATCACTCGATAAGTAAAGTAGGAATATCAGACTATAAGCCTTGCACACCTACTATTACATTAAACTCTTCCACTAGTCACCTTAGGTATCCTTATACCTTAACCAAGTCTATATCTAAGGTTGATTTTAAATTAGGATATACTATGAAACAACTTGGTAAGCCAAAACAAAGTGGTGCCCTAGTAAGGTTGGCACTAGTTCTAAATATTAGTGGACATACTTTATGTCAATCCCTCATTGGAACACCATGGCTTCCACTGTATTAGTTTGCCCTCAAACTAATTTATCGAGTAGTGTGGACTTGTTATTTAATGAACTTCTCTATCTCAGTATCATTGCAAGCTGATACCATTTGTAAGAACCCCCTCCCGAAACACATGATATGGCCAAGTTGAGTCTTATGCCCAGAACAGTCGTCTTATGGTATCATCAGCACACGTGCTAATCTGTAGCACAAGATGCATATTCTGCCAGTTATTTAAAATATCACATTGCCAACCCATCAATAAAATAAAACATATAAGCCGCGATCCACAATAAGTATAAAAGTCCACAATATATATAATGAACGGGAACATCAAAAGTTCCTGAATATATAGGTCATAGTATAAAATGCTCGTATGCTACATCAAGTGCTCAAAAGCTCACATCAGTCATAAAAGGTATGAAGGTAAAGTAATGTCTAGCCTTGTCCCTTGTCTTGTCTATCCTCTTATCTGGGGTCCTGTTGTTCTTACACTAACAGGGTGTGCTCTTAAAGATGGTGGTGCAATAATCGTTATTCATAAAGACTTAGTGGCTTCATATTCTCTATCCCATAGATTCATAAGCACTGGGCAGAAGGAGGGGAAAAGGGTACAATAATAACAGTAGTATATAACAATCAGGTGGCAAGAACGGTGAGCTAAATCTTGGAGATATTGAATCAATTGTTCTATAAAAAAACAAGTAACCAACATGTATACTAGGAGAACATGTATCAAGTAGCATAAATAAACTAGCAGTGTATCAAAGAAGAAAGTATATGAAGAACTGAATTGAACTTAGCTTGTAAAAATGTCCATACATATTTATAAGTTATGGATCTGGTACATTAATAATAACTCATCATATAAAAGTTTCCATACAAATTTATATGATGAAATTTAATGTGGTGTAAAGCAATACTATGCAAAGCACTGATTATATGATGACTCATCCATACTTACTCACGCACTCTGATGTGCTATGTCAACATAGATGTTGGTTCCCACTTTTCGATGGTAGGAAATCTCTCTGGTGCTTCACATCATGGACAGATGTAAATAGTGGAATGGTCTTCTCCACTACTAGGCGAGTATGCACACTTATAGACCTTGCCCTATGTACGCATCGATGCTAAGAACCAACAATAGAGATCTTGCATACTTGCTCAGTTATCTGAGTCTTAAATGGAATGGTAGGGGTCTTTGGGAAGTAAGCAGCAAAGAGCACAGCCCAACCAGCTAGAATCTATCCTCCAACTTCTGTCGGTGTGAATACTAGTATACCTGTCGACCCACCACAAGTAATCATATCATAACGGATTAATATGCAACACTGTGTCACCGTAAATACCTACGTGATTCTCATGATCAATTTGTGCTATCCAGCACTTAAGAACTACTAATTAAGTCATTAATATCATTTAGCATATACCAAGTACAATCAAATGTTAATTAGCACTCAAGTACTATCAACCATGTCCTTAACATAACACCCCGCGATATAAATATATCTTATAGTCCACACCAAACCATCACAGCTACCCGTACTAAGTTGTCATAACTCTAGTGCAGTGAGATGTGTAAGTCATAGGAACACTCCTTATGATCCTATAGGACTACTTGTGAGTTTAGTTATATGTATGAGCTCACTAATATGGTCTGCCCAACTATATTTATTAGTCATTTCCAACCACATGCTAGAGTCACAACATGCCTTGAACATAATTGAATTGACAACACCAATCCAACACACCTTATCAATAACAATCATCACATGGTCATTCTCCTAAAGACTTATCAAACAAGCAATTAAATAAGCAATTGATTTAAAGTCTAAAACCACTAATATTTTATCAAAAGTTACAGATACTACTGTAGGCATGTTTCCCAAAATTCAAGTGCAATTGGGCATCATATAATTCAAATTTAGCATAACAATTTGAACAAAATATTTAATTAAGGAATCAATTCAAACCAAATACTCTGAAATTCCTACCACAGTTCATAATTATCATTTTGAACATTTTCACAAAATTTCAACCCTCTCGGATTTCGTTATAATTATTTATGACGTATTAAATTCATATGATATGGTTGACAAATTCATAGCAAATATATGTTAAAAAACTCGAAAACTTAACAGTGGTGTTTACAATATCCTCAAGCATATAAATAACAAATTTCATAAGCATCCAATGAATATTTTGAGAGAAATTCATAAAATTACAAAACTCTGTACATGTACATCACTATTTACCAAAACAGGATTTTTGGGAGCTATAGTTCATCAAAAATAATGTGACACCTAATCTGGAATGGTATTCTAAAGGGCTAAAACTTTTGTGTTTGCCCAAGGTCGAGATATAATGTATAATGCCTAAAAATAGGTTTGAACCTGAATGTATAAAACTGCACAGAACCAGTTTGGTACTTAAGTTATATTTGTCCTCGGCACAACAATTTCGATTTTAGATCTTTGGAACTATAGAGCTCCCTATATAACATACAATCACTTTCTGGTAAGGTCTTTCCGAGGGATGAATCTGGTTGGAACATGCCTAAAAAGTGGCTTGAATCCAGCAGCGTACATAAAACAGATTCTATCTTGGTTTGCAGTTAACAAAACTACACAAATCAGAAAGAAGATCTAAGCAAGCTTATTCATCCCCTTCCTCTAACTGAGGTATGAGATAGGAACAACATTCCTTCCTCCAATACTATCAAAACCCGCATTTTCTCAACATTTAAGTTATATCAGTGTATGAGAAAATACGCGTCGTGATGCCACGTCGTGCAGGGGATAACTGCAGGCGCTGAGGGAAAACCCCAAACTCTACAGTTTATATGAAATCCATAAGTTATTAAGTAAAAACCAGTTTAAATTAGATAACTGTATCCCTCGGCACAGTTGATCAACTAGTTCACGAGTAGAAGTATAGTTATACGCTGCGAAAAATACTTTGGTTATGTCGAATAACATCCTTTATGAGTATAAAACATCCCCAAAGGACAACTCATGGCAAGCAAGACTCTAGATGTATTAAAAATATAGAAAGTCTTTACGTTAGCTAGAAAATAGTATTTTAATTTTAAAAATATGAGATGTATGAAGTACAAGTAGGAATGATTTTATATGTGAAAATACCTAAAATGCAACCTAACAAAAAAATCCCAGAGAGCAAGTAAAAATAACCACAAATGGCAAAATTAGCAGCTTAGCAGAGTATTCAGCAATTCTAAAGAAAACCACCAGCGGGCATCAACAAACTGACACAAACCCACTGGTCAGTATGAGTGTCTGTACTAAAAAGAAAACAACAAGGAACTACCTCTTAAGGTAGTGGAAACCTCTACAACACTGCAGTCCCCAAGCAAACACCAAACATAACCGCTCAACCGGCTAGTGCTCAGAACCTGAGATATTCAAAGAAAGAATACTTCAGCAAGAAAAATACATGTGGCAAACAAAACTGTCAGTAAATAAGGGTGTAGCAAGATTATTAATCCCAAACCAGAATAGTTGTCAAGATAAAACACAACAAACTAACTAGAGATTTATAATGAAGTGTTAACTTATAAAGTTAAAAGGTAAAGAAATTTGCACAAAGTGCGAACAGAGTTATACTCCAAAAACCAATCTGCGAGAAAAGGCAGAAGTAGCATAAGTTTAATCCATAAGAAACAAAACGGGGCAAAGGCTCAATAAACACGTGAATCATTAACACCATAATGCAACTGGATCTGAGTCGGGACTAAACCGATCAAACCCGAACTAACAGACTCAAACATCTCAAAAACGGGACTGCGGTGATGGCCATCTGATCCAACAAAACCTAACAGCCCAAAAACGAGACCCAAACATGCCCGGGTGTAATGATTAACGAAACTAAGCCAAACAAACCAACCCCATATCCAAATACCCATAAACACAAACTCAACAAATTCAGTAGAAAACCTACGATTCTAGCTTGGCAAGACTAACCCTTAGTGATACACATCAAATCGGTGAAAGGACACAATGCTAAGGAAAAAGCATCGAGTACACTTGACGCCATAACTCAGCACACTCATCACTTAAACACAGCAGCAAGAACAGACGATGGCGTTGAGTGAGTTCAGCTCACTCAATGCTTAAACACTTAGCTGCCAAAGGCAGATGATGACATTGAGTGAGTTCAGCTCACTCAACTCTATCGACGCTTACACACTTAGATTGCAGAATAAAAGAGATGGCATTGAGTGAGTTCAACTCGCTCAACACTATTGACGCTTTTTTACTTAAATTGCCGAATAAAGTGATGGTATTGAGTGAGTTAAGCTCACTCAATGCTGTCAACTCTTTTACACTTAGGCTCCAAGATTTCCTGATGGAGTCGAGTGTATACAACACACTCGATGTTGCGTTGAGTGTAGGTAGCACAATCAATTCCTTTTGACTTAGTGACAAATTCTGATGGCGTTGAGTGTATGCAGCACACTCAACGCCGTGTTGAGTGCACTCAACGCCGCGTTGAGTGCACTCAACGCACTCAACATTTTTACACTTAGCGCCGCAGACATCTCATCAAGGCGTTGAGTGTAATCAACAAACTCAATGTTGTGTTGAGTACACTCAACGCACTCAACGCTTTTACACTTAGCGTCGTAGACCTCTCAGCAAGGCGTTGAGTGTAATCAACACACTCAAAGCAGTGTTGAGTGCACTCAACGCACTCAACACTTTTGGACTTAGGCTTGAAATTGGATTCAGTGCTAAGGATACACTCAATGCCTAACGACTATACTCAACTCCTAAGTGTTATACTTAACGCCTGGGGGTTGCATTCAACGAATCTTGCACCATTCGACGAATTGGCTTAGTTCGATGAACTCCATTCGACGATTTGCAATTTATTCGTCTAACTCTGTTCTACGAATTTCTTTTGTTCGTCGAACTCCGTTCGACGAATTTCCTTTGTTCGTCGAACTTCGTTTGACGAATTAGCTTTAATTCGACGAACTCAGACCGCACCAAACCGACAACTTACACAATGAATTAAAATAATGAATCGAATGCTTGTTGAACTTGGCCAAAGCAATGATACCATAAAATAGATTGGCAAGCCCGGATCAAACCCTACTCCCAAAAAACTACACGGGGAAGAACAGTATGGAAAACAATATACAAGGAAAAGACAAGCTTGACAAGGGAAGAAGTCACCACTTGCCTCGAATCGCCAATCGAGCCATGTAAACTCTCCTGAAACTTCCTGAGCAACACTTCCTGAAACTCTTCAGGATGAAAAGGCGTCAAAACCGCATACCTAGACCTCTAAAAATATAAGAAATTGGAAAAGCTTACCGTCTAAATGTTGATCTAGGCAAGATCTACCCGGATCCACTCTCCAAAGAAGAAATCGAGCACCAAAACTCCAGAAATCGGCGGTCGAAGTGTTAGGAATGTCTGCCGCTCTCATTCTTCCGCAACAAGCCGACGGTTTCACGAGGGAGATAGATGAATAGGGTTTGAAGCGATGGGTTCTATTTATACTACTTTTATCTGATTATTTTATTATAGGATAACATTATTAATTAAATAAAACGTCAAAATGACCCAAAAACCAAACTTACCCGAACTTTTACGAAAATCGCATCGTAGCTAAATACTGATGCTACAAACCCAATGGCACAGTCAAAATTAAGATTCGATGAACCTAACTCGGGTAAACACCTCTCGAAACCAAAACACAAGCATTCCCAAAGACGCTCCACCGAGTCACTAAAATAGGCACGACTCGCTAGGAAATCTTGCAAACAGGATAAACCCAGCCACACACACAGAAAACTGATGAGCTAAAACCACGCTCTAACAATGACAAATGTCGAAAATGCGTCAACATAATGCTCTGACGTCATAAACACGCCAGATAATGAATTAAACCAAATATCAAAAAATTGGGGGCGTTACAGTCACTCCCCCTAAAAAGAAGTTTCGTCCCAAAACTTTAAAAAACAGAAGATTCCACAAAGTGAATATGATCAAAGATTATAGAAGGGGAATACATACCATAAGAAACCAGGAGAACAGATGAGGATGAGCCTCCCTCATCGCTAACTCCAACTCCCAAGTGGCACTTTCCACTTCCTGGACTCACCACAAAACTTTAACCATTGTATGGTTTTCCTCCGCAGCACTCGATCTTGAGTATCCAGAATGCGGGCAGACATCTCAACATAGGAAATATTGTGCTCCAACTGGGGCACAACATTAAGAATCTACCAGTCGCTGAGCACACATTTCCACAACTAGCTCACATGAAACACGTCGTGCACACCAGGAAAATTTGCGGGCATATCCAGCCTATAAGCTGATACACCAATACGCTCAACAAGTTTAAAAGGTCCCACATACCTCAGGTCCAACTTATGATTCTTACCAAACCTTTTAACTCCAGACATCGGGGAAACTTTGAGAAACACCAAGTCCCCTACAACAAACTCAAAATAAGATCTACGCCGATTGTCGTTCTTCTCATACCGTTCCTACGCTATCCGAAGCTTTTCCCGAATAATCTTCACGGAAACATCCATTTCTTATAATGCTTTAGGACCCAGCAACTGTTTCTCACCAACCTCGGCACAAAACAAGGGAGTTTTGCATCGCCTCCCATACAAGTATTCAAACGGGACCATCTGCAAACTTTCTTGATAACTATTATTGTATGCAAACTCCATCAATCTGAGTCTCTCATCCCACTCTCCTCCATGGTCCAAAATGTAACATCTGATCATATCCTCCACGATCTGGTTCACTCTTTCTGTTTGACCATTTGTCTGCGGATGATAGGCAGTGGAATACCGCAGATCGGTACCCAAACCCTCTTGTAAACTCTTCCAAAAGTGAGACGTAAAGCTGGAGTCTCGATCTGATACAGTACTAATTGGCACTCTATGTAATCTAATGACTTCATCTAAATATTGCTCAGTTATTTTTTTCATGTTGTAATTAATCTTAAAAGGTACGAAGTGAGCACACTTCATTAGTCTATCAACAATAATCAGGACTGAATCATGTCCTTGGGGAGAAATCGGTAACCCAGTAATGAAATCCATTGAGATACTCTCCCACTTCCAACTTGGAATTTCCAATGGCGTTAGTTTCACACCAGTTCTGCCAAGATCGTCCTTTACTTGCTTGCACATAAAACAATCTGAAATGAACTTTGCTATATCACCATTCATTCCGAACCACCAAGCGATCTGCTTCAAATCTTTGTACATCTTATTTGAACCTGGGTGTAGACAACACTGGAACCATGAGACTCTTTGCATAAATTAACTCGAATATCTTCAAAATTGGGGATGCAAAATCAACTTCGGTACTTCAAGGTACCTGAAAGTGTTCAGTTGTCTACCTAAATCACCTAGAGGGGGTGAATAGGTGAGTTGTGGGTCTTTTTGCGGAAACAATATTTAGAGATCTATGCACACAATTATCAACCAAGCAATCATAGACGACAAAAGATTTATAGTGGTTCCCCAACTTTGGGTACATCCACTTTCCCTCACCGATCTAGTAAAGTACTAGACTCGGCTACTCCATTATCTCGGATTGAAAACCAATCCCACGACTCGGAACAAAGTTCCTACAATCTCGATCCACAACACGGATCTACACTCGGAAGAAAAACGTTCCTACAACTCGGAGACAAAAAAGCTCCTACACTCGGAGAGAAATCTCCTACAAGAATGAAATGGAGTACATATGAAATACAAACAGATTTATTTCATAGATCTGAAAATCTCGGCCAAGGTCTTCCTCTTGATTTTTAAGGCTTTCTCAAAAACTATTGAAGAAGATGGCTCGAAAAGAACTGGATCTGGAATTCTTTGACTTCACACGATCAGATGGATGACGAGGAATGAAAATCAATCTGGATCTGGAAGTCTTCTTGATCTAAATCTCTGAATCGAAAACCCTAGCGACTTGCACGAAGAAGATCGCCGGCAGTGCTTCCCTTTTTGCAGAGAGAGAATGGGATTCAGAAATACTTAGAATAATCTTGACAGCATTTAGGGTTAGTTGGTTTTGACAAGACCTTATATAAGATCTTCCCTAACGGTCATAATTAATAATAATGACGTCCACGTGGATCAATCACATCATGGCATTTGAAATTTCCATCAAATCTGGACTTAGCAAATTTTCAGAAAAATTAGACTGAATTACTCGAGTGAATGTTTACCTACTCGAGTACTTGATAAGATTACTCGAGTGAATTGAAGAGGACTACTTGAGTAGATGACTTAGAGAAAATTCAGAAACAATGAGCAACTACTCGAGTACACAAAGACTTACTCGAGTGCTAATATAGTTACTCGAGATTTGGAGTTGAACTACTCGAGTACAAGAAATACTACTCGAGAGAATAGAAATTAACTACTCGAGAGGTAGAAGGAATACTCGAGTCAAAGACTTAGAATAATTTTTGGGAGAAGAAATTGTGTTATCGAGTAGTGAAACTGGACTACTCGAGAGGAGATAAACTACTCGAGCACATGGGTATTACTACTCGAGTAATGGACTTAGAAAAATTTTGAGGGATGGAAACTTATCACTTGAGTATTTAATCTGGACTACTCGAGTAGTAGATGGACTACTCGAGTACATAAACTTGACTACACGAGTGAAGTAAAATTACACGAAATCCTGTCTTCTGTAACTCGAGACAAAAGATTGATCTACTCGAGTACTTATATGACTACTCTAGTAAATGACTTAAAATATTTTCTGGAGAGGGAATTCTGTTAACTCGAGAATAAGAGATGATTTACTCGAGTAATTGACTTGGCTACTCGAGAGCTATAATTTGACGACTCGAGAGCTAGTTCCCTTACTCGAGTAAAAATAGACTCACTCGAGTATTGACTTAGTGTTTCACTCGAGTATATAAGCAACAACTCGAGTAAAATACTTAGCAAAAATTCCTTCAACAAAATTTTATCTTCTTTAAAGAATTCAGCAACAAGTCTTTCTCCAAACAGTCCTAGTGCTTGAAAATAAAGTGTATCCCAATAGAGAGGCTGCACATGAGTCAACATCATGGATCACACAATGAGGGATTACATTGTATGGTCCAGTGTTTGGTGACCCATTGTAGACTGACATTGGTCTACACTTGGCAATAAAGTCCTGCAAACACATAACTTAAGCAAAACATCAAATACAACTTAATCCATCTTAGTTCAAGTGTGACTTCACCAAATCTGGGTTATTGTGGATACAATACCAAACAATCTCCCCCTATTTTTAGAAGTCAGAACCCTTAACACTAAGGTGAATTATATAGACATAAAAAGAACTAGTTATGCAATTAGAGAAAGCAGTGTAAGCAAGCATAAGACTGTAATCAAAGGGTATATGATCAAAATTAAGAATTATATAAACATGATTGTCCAAAACATAATTTCTACATAGACCATTTCCACACTCTCATAATCCTTTATGCTTAAATTTGATGGTGCTGCTTGTCCTTCTTCTCTTGTTGTCTTCTTTGGTAGCTGAAGGGTTTATGATAGTATTTTGGAGTCTTTGGAGCAGCAGCATGGTTTTTCCTACCAAATTCTCTGTCATAAAGTCTCCTTTTGTCATTGATTTTTCATACAATTCCCATTCCTGGTAGCTGTAAAGAATATTCCTATTTTCATTGAAGTCCATGACAAGTTTGAGAGTATCCAATATGAGAGACTTTGAAGTTGGAGACCAGATCTCTGCAAACTCTCGAGCTTTTCTTTTTTTTTATTTAGGAACTGGGATTGACCTGCTAGCTGAGGCACCATCACCATACTTTCTCTTTTTCTTGGAAGTGTTGATCTTAGGATGAGCTTGAAATAATATGTCTGTTGGGTTTGCCTCCCAAACTTGAGCGTATGAATCTAGAGGAGGACCTTCATAGCCTTCAAGCCTAGGAGAGAAAGAAGGTAGTTGAGCTTGAACTGGAGCAGCTGTAGCTACGGGATTTAGATAGTGAGGAATGATGTTTGGATCAGCTGGGAATTCTGTAAGAATTTGATTGTGCATCCAAACTGCTGTGTCATAGGTATGGAATTTTACACTCTGAATTTATCCTAACACATCATCATGAATCTCTTTCATCTTAGCTTCCCATTGAGTTTGCTTGAGTGCATCTGATTTCTCAAGATATTCTTTGACTAAACTCTCCCCCTTTCTGACTTCTACAATCAGTGTATTGATGGCATCAACTTTGAAAGTTCCAACTTCTTCACAAATCTTCATCTTGGTTGCTTCAGCCCTCTTATCTAATTCAATCTGATTATTTGCAAGAGTAACACCTTGCTCCATAACCTGACCAACACTAGTGATAGTGTGATCTAGAGCTATTCCACCAATCTGGAAGAGATGTCAGAACTGATCTGTGTTGTGATGGATCTCAGCAAATCCTCTGCTCATCTCTTTCTCTAGAGCAGTTACTTTCACAGTTACAACCATGATAGAATCATCAAAATACTTCCTTTGTTCTTAAAGTAGATGTATAAACTAACTCATCAAATCATTTGCAGCAGGAGGAGCAGCAGCAGATGTGGAAGGGACTAGAGGAGGGGGAGCAAACCATGGAACAATCTCTTCAACAGTGACTGAGCTTTGAGCTCTGGTGGTATGCATCAGGGCATCCACTTCATCAGTGACCATAGGGATAGAGAAGTCCAGGTGTCTTAATGGGGTTTCAGTTGGTTCAGGAGACTTATCTAGCTTATTAGAAAGCAAAATGGTGTCAACCTGCTGTTTATCAGCAATAGGAGACTGAATGGGAGATGATGGAGTATGTGGTGGAGATGGTAGTGGAGAGGATTGCTTGGATGCTTCAGCAGTTGGTTTCTTTTGAAGATGGGGAAGAGGTTCATCTGCAGTCAATTCTTTAATCATTTTATTGATTGCTGCTTCAGTTAATATAAGTGCTTCTTGAAGTTGGGCTTCTGATGGAATTTCTGATGGAACTTCTTCAGGTGTGGATGGTGGAGGAGAGGTAACAACCAGAGGAGTAGGAATCCTTTCTGAAACAGAAGGAGCATGCTCCCCCTCAATAGTTGCACCAGAGGAGCTGGCAACCAGTAATGGAGAACAGTCCCTTTGGATAAGTTGAACACCTCAGGATTAATCTCATGGAGGAGTAGTACAAGAAATACTACTCGAGAGAATAGAAATTAACTACTCGAGAGGTAGAAGGAATACTCGAGTCAAAGACTTAGAATAATTTTTGGGAGAAGAAATTGTGTTATCGAGTAGTGAAACTGGACTACTCAAGAGGAGATAAACTACTCGAGCACATTGGTATTACTACTCGAGTAATGGACTTAGAAAAATTTTGAGGGATGGAAACTTATCACTTGAG
The DNA here is from genome assembly GCA_039583875.1 of Platanthera guangdongensis. NCBI lineage: Eukaryota > Viridiplantae > Streptophyta > Magnoliopsida > Asparagales > Orchidaceae > Platanthera > Platanthera guangdongensis. The sequence goes on along the minus strand of CM077152.1, from coordinate 184,094,440 downwards.
TATTTAATCTGGACTACTCGAGTAGTAGATGGACTACTCGAGTACATAAACTTGACTACTCGAGTGAAGTAAAATTACACGAAATCCTGTCTTCTGTAACTCGAGACAAAAGATTGATCTACTCGAGTACTTATATGACTACTCTAGTAAATGACTTAAAAAATTTTCTGGAGAGGGAATTCTGTTAACTCGAGAATAAGAGATGATTTACTCGAGTAATTGACTTGGCTACTCGAGAGCTATAATTTGACGACTCGAGAGCTAGTTCCCTTACTTGAGTAAAAATAGACTCACTCGAGTATTGACTTAGTGTTTCACTCGAGTATATAAGCAACAACTCGAGTAAAATACTTAGCAAAAATTCCTTCAACAGAATTTTATCTTCTTTAAAGAATTCAGCAACAAGTCTTTCTCCAAACAGTCCTAGTGCTTGAAAATGAAGTGTATCCCAATAGAGAGGCTACACATGAGTCAACATCATGGATCACACAATGAGGGATTACATTGTATGGTCCAGTGTTTAGTGACCCATTGTAGACTGACATTGGTCTACACTTGGCAATAAAGTCCTGCAAACACATAACTTAAGCAAAACATCAAATACAACTTAATTCATCTTAGTTCAAGTGTGACTTCACCAAATCTGGGTTATTGTGGATACAATACCAAACAATCTCCCCCTATTTGTAGAAGTCAGAACCCTTAACACTAAAGTGAATTATATAGACATAAAAAGAAGTAGTTATGCAATTAGAGAAAGCAGTGTAAGCAAGCATAAGACTGTAATCAAAGGGTATATGATCAAAATTAAGAATTATATAAACATGATTGTCCAAAACATAATTTCTACATAGACCATTTCCACACTCTCATAATCCTTTATGCTTAAATTTGATGGTGCTGCTTGTCCTTCTTCTCTTGTTGTCTTCTTTGGTAGCTGAAGGGTTTATGATAGTATTTTGGAGTCTTTGGAGGAGCAGCATGGTTTTTCCTACCAAATTCTCTATCATAAAGTCTCCTTTTGTCATTGATTTTTCATACAATTCCCATTCTTGCTAGCTGTAAAGAATATTCCTATTTTCATTGAAGTCCATGACAAGTTTGAGAGTATCCAATATGAGAGACTTTGAAGTTGGAGACCAGATCTCTGCAAACTCTCGAGCTTTTCTTTTTTTTTTTTTTATTTAGGAACTGGGATTGACCTGCTAGCTGAGGCACCATCACCATACTTTCTCTTTTTCTTGGAAGTGTTGATCTTAGGATGAGCTTGGAATAATATGTCTGTTGGGCCTCCCAAACTTGAGCGTATGAATCTAGAGGAGGACCTTCATAGCCTTCAAGCCTAGGAGAGAAAGAAGGTAGTTGAGCTTGAACTGGAGCAGCTGTAGCTACGGGATTTAGATAGTGAGGAATGATGTTTGGATCAGCTGGGAATTCTATAAGAATTTGATTGTGCATCCAAACTGCTATGTCATAGGTATGGAATTTTACACTCTGAATTTATCCTAACACATCATCATGAATCTCTTTCGTCTTAGCTTCCCATTGAGTTTGCTTGAGTGCATCTGATTTCTCAAGATATTCTTTGACTAAACTCTCCCCCTTTCTGACTTCTACAATCAGTGTATTGATGGCATCAACTTTGAAAGTTCCAACTTCTTCACAAATCTTCATCTTGGTTGCTTCAGCCCTCTTATCTAATTCAATCTGATTATTTGCAAGAGTAACACCTTGCTCCATAACCTGACCAACACTAGTGATAGTGTGATCTAGAGCTTTTCCACCAATCTGGAAGAGATGTCAGAACTGATCTGTGTTGTGATGGATCTCAGCAAATCCTCTGCTCATCTCTTTCTCTAGAGCAGTTACTTTCACAGTTACAACCATGAGAGAATCATCAAAATACTTCCTTTGTTCTTAAAGTAGATGTATAAACTAACTCATCAAATCATTTGCAGCAGGAGGAGCAGCAGCAGATGTGGAAGGGACTAGAGGAGGAGGAGCAAACCATGGAACAATCTCTTCAACAGTGACTGAGCTTTGAGCTCTGGTGGTATGCATCAGGGCATCCACTTCATCAGTGACCATAGGGATAGAGAAGTCCAGGTGTCTTAATGGGGTTTCAGTTGGTTCAGGAGACTTATCTGGCTTATTAGAAAGCAAAATGGTGTCAACCTGCTGTTTATCAGCAATAGGAGACTGAATGGGAGATGATGGAGTATGTGGTGGAGATGGTAGTGGAGAGGATTGCTTGGATGCTTCAGCAGTTGGTTTCTTTTGAAGATGGGGAAGAGGTTCATCTGCAGTCAATTCTTTAATCATTTTATTGATTGCTGCTTTAGTTAATATAAGTGCTTCTTGAAGTTGGGCTTCTGATGGAATTTCTGATGGAACTTCTTCAGGTGTGGATGGTGGAGGAGAGGTAACAACCGGAGGAGTAGGAATCCTTTTTGAAACAGAAGGAGCAGGCTCCCCCTCAATAGTTGCACTAGAGGAGCTGGCAACCAGTAATGGAGAACAGTCCCTTTGGATAAGTTGAACACCTCAGGATTAATCTCATGGAGGAGAAGAGAGATAATCCTGGCATAACCAGGAGCCTTAATGCTGTCATTGATTTTATCCAGAATTATCATCCCAAACTGGAACTTTTTCCTGCAGACAATTGCTTGCATGATGTCAAAGAATTGGAGAGAGATATCCCTTATTGAACTTATCTTGCATAGAAGAATTTTGCCAATGATATCCACTAACAGCTTCCCTTTTGGATTTAATTCAGATCTTTTGATGTATTGTACATCTGGAGAAATTCCACAAAACATAGAAGTCCTGTTAGATTCTTCAGGACCTAGGTCATCCTCTTTATCAACAATAGGCAGTCGAAGAAGTTAAGAAACAGAGGTCTTGTTGAGTTTGATTTTGATTCCTTTAACCTTGGACTTGAGAACTGTCCCATGCCTCTTGACTTTGACGTTCTTGAAAAATTACACAACTTCGGGAAACAAGATCTTACATGGCTGTTGTAGAACAAGTGTGAGGCCGGTGGTGTCGAGGTGTATCAAAATATTACGGAAATCATCTGAAATTTCGTTGATTCCGGCGACAACTAGTTCTGAACCGATTCCAATCTTGGAGGAAGGAGCCATGATCCAGAAATTGGAGAAAGATCTACGGCGGGGAGGAAGATTGCGTGGGCTCTGCAACGTTCGGCAGAAGATGAACCGTCTGTCGGCTTACTCGAGATAGGGAATTTTCATATAGAAAATAAATTATGTACATTTCGATTTATATAACCCTAATTTATCCCTAATTAAGAAATAAATAAAGCTTACATACCTGGGAGAGGGAGACATAAGCCTTGGGTTGCTAATAAAGAAATTTGAACCAAAGTAGAAAGTTTGTCTATCTGATACTCGAGAGACTTGGCACTACTCGAGTAAAGATATAGAAGTACTCGAGTGAGAGGTACAGAGGTACTCGAGTGGTGATCTGGAAGTACTCGAGTAAAGATATTGAGGTACTCAAGTAGTGAAGCTTTGGTACTCGAGTAGTGATACAGGAGTACACGAGTGGTGCTTTAGTACTCGAGTAGGTCTTTCTACTACTCGAGTAGGTGAGTCGAGTAGTTGATGAAGTACTTGAGTAGGTCAAGCAGGTACTCGAGTAGGTCACTTCTTACTCGAGTCAAAGAGTTAGAAATTTGAAAAATTCCAACTTTTGAATGATTCTTGATCTCTGAGCCTTCTTGTGAGTCCACCTTCTCTAATCTTCTTTGTTGAGCATTTCAAGTTCTGTTTTGAAGAACGAGAACTTGATCTCGTCCAGAGGCTTCGTGAAAATATCTGCAATCTGCCTGTCTGTAGAGACATACTGTAGATCTATATCCCCATACTCTACATGCTCCGAAATGAAGTGATACCTCAACTCTATGTGCTTTGTCCGGCTATGTGAGACTGGGTTGTGGGCTATTGCAATTGCGCTGGAAGAGTCGCAAAATAATGGAATGTTCTTAAACTTCATGTTGTAATATTCAAATTGATTATTTATCCATAGAAGCTATGCACAACAACTGCCTGCAGAGATGTACTCTGACTCAGCTGTTGAGATTGCAACACAGTTCTGCTTCTTGCTACTCCAGGAGATAAGCCTTCTTCCAAGGAATTGGCAAGTCGCGGAAGTGCTTTTCCTGTCGTCTCTACTACCTGAAAAATCTGCATCTGAAAAACCAGTTAGCTCGCTATCATTACTTCTTGGGTACCATAAGCCAAGATTTGGTGTACCTTTAAGGTATCTCAAAATCCGCTTTGCAGCAGCGTAGTGAGATTCCTTATAGTTCACTTGAAATCTAGCACATACACATGTTGAGAACATTATATCCACTCTACTAGTAGTAAGGTAGAGCAAGGATCCAATTATTCTTTTGTATTTGGTTTCATCGAAAGGTTTCCTTTTCTCATCCTTGTCCAGAGACACAGTTGAACCCATTGGAGTCCTCATAGAGGTTGCGTTCTCCATTCTGAATTTCTTAATTAGCTCTTTGGTGAACTTAGTCTGCGAGATGAAAATTCCATTGTCATATTGTTTCACCTGAGGCCCTAAGAAATACTTCAGCTCGCTCATACTGCTCATTTCAAACTTCCCTTGCATAAGTTTTGAAAACTTCTTCAGAGGTTGTTGTCAGTAGAGCAAAAAATAATGTCGTCGACATAGATTTACACTAGCAAAATCTTGTTTTTTTATTTCCCTAAGAAATAATATCTTATCTATCTTCCCCCTTGTGAACTTGTTCTCAAGAAGAAAGCTAGACAGTGTCTCACACCAAGCTCGAGGAGCTTGTTTCAGACCACATAAAGCTTTATGCAATAAGTAAACATAGTCAGAAAAGTTAGAATCAACGAAACCTGAAGGTTGTTCCACATATACCTCTTCCTTTATCTCACCATTAAGGAAGGCAGACTTCACGTCCATTTGATAGAAGATGAAGCCCTTAAGTGCAACATATGCTAGGAATAACCCGATGGCCTCCAGCCTTGACACTGGAGCATACGTTTGGTCGAAGTTGATTCCTTCTTCATGACGATATCCTTTGGCGACGAGTCTGGCCTTGTTATTTATGATCGTTCCATCCTCATCCATCTTGTTCCTGTAGACCCATTTTGTCCCGATGACGTTCTTATCTTTGGGTCTTGGAACAAGTTTCCATACTTGGCAACGCTTGAACTAATTTAGTTGTTCTTTCATCACCATTATCCAAGATGCGTCTGAGTTTGCTTCCTCAAACTTCTTTGGTTCAACCTGTGAAAGAAAACTTAAATATAAATTCTCGTTAGTTATACCTCGACGAGTTCTGACAGCATCCCGAGGATCTCCTATGATCTGGTCCATGGTGTGATCCTTCAGATGTCTGAGCTCTAAGGTCCTTGCATCTGGATTGACTTCAATCATCGGAGTGACGTCATCAACTTGGACGATTTCTTCATCTTGATCATCAACCTATCCAATAGGGGTTTGAGTGGTGATCTTGATGAACCTTTCACCTTTATCTCAGATGGTTCATCCAAGCTAAGTTCTTACAACTTTGTACCTACATCTTCAATGAATACACTAGAAGAGTTGCCTTGCAGCAAACTCGTCTCATCAAATACAATATGTATTGATTCTTCTACAACCAGAGTTTTTCTATTGAATATCATGTATGTCTTACTATGGCTACTATATCATACAAAAATACCTTCAAAGCTCTTTTTGTTTAACTTGATAGTATGATACTTGCCATTGTTAAGCACGAAGCACTTACAACCAAAAATTCTAAAGTATGAGACAGTCGGTTTCCTGCCCTTTAGTAGTTCGTATGGTGTCTTATCATGGTTTTGTTAATGAGTGCTCGATTTTGCACGTGACATGTAGTGTTGACGGCTTCAGCCCAGAAGTATTCCTGAAGTGAGGCATCATTCAACATGGTCCTGTAGGCCTCTATGAGTGTTTTATTCCTTCTCTTAGCTACTCCGTTCTGTTGAGGACTTCGAGGAGAGGAAAACTCATGAAAGATACCTAGGATTTCACAGAATTCTATCATGACCCCAGACTTGAACTTTGTTCCATTATCACTTCTGATTTTAACTACGGAACAGTTGTATTCATTCTAGACTTTCCTGACAAAATTAGTAAGGATGTCGAAGGTATCTGACTTGTATTTCAGAAAGAAAACACACGCAAAGCGTGAGTAATCATCAACAATTACCAACGTATAATCCTTACCTCCCAAACTTCTAAGTTGCAGTGGACCGAACAGGTCCATATGAAGCAGATGTAAACATCTGTTAGAATCTTTGCCAATAATGCTTTTAAAGGTAGCCCTTGTTTGCTTGCCTTTTACACATGCATGACAAGGTCTATCTTTGACGTACTTGACATTTGGAGCATCACGTACTAAATTCAGTGAAAATAATTTATTAATAGTTTTGAAATTAATATGTGCTAATCTCTTGTGTCATTGGTCACCAAGAGACGCAATATCTTTTGCTAAAAAGCACAATGGTGTAGAAGAGTCTATACAAATGAAATTTAAACAAAATATGTTTCTGCTTCGAGTGCCAGATAGAATTGTTTCCATATTATCAATGGATTTTATCAAGCACTTATCAGCATGAAATTCAACTATGTATCCTTTATCGCAGAGTTGGCTTATGATTATGAGATTGCGTTCCAATCCTTCAACATAAGCTACATCTGAGAATGATACACTACCGTTAGTGATCAAACGATAGCCTTTAGTGATCCTCGGTTTGAACCTCCAAAGATGACCTTTGGCCCGTTCACGACTGGAGAATAGTTCTGAAGTAGGATTCTTGTCCCGGTCATATGCTGAGAACATCCACTGTCCAAATACCATATAGGTGTTTTGGTGGCCTTTGGACATACCTGCAATTATAAATCAGTTTGTTTTAGGAACCCAAACATGTTTGGGTCCTTGGTCTCATATTAGAACACTCCCCCTACGAGTATTAGCACTATGAGCGGTCTTTCTCATAATGCTAACATGAGGAGTTACAAAATTCCTGGGATTAAACCAGCAGTCAATGGCAAAATGACCAATCTTGCCACAGCACCAACAATCGTACATGTTGTATCTTTGCCTTAGATTCTCCTGCTTGACCTTTTGAGATGATGGTCTAGCAGGGGCAGCATTTTTGGAGGAAGAAGCTTCATGGTGACGACAATCACATGATTTCTTCTCCTTTAATGCCTTTTCCACAACGGGCTTTACTTTTGGTGCTTTCTTGAAGTTATGACCATGATTGAAAGGGCCATAGCTCTAAAGAATGACTTCTTCATAAGGTGCCTTAAAGAAACTCTCTCCAAAGTTTCTGGGCGAGTCCATCCTTGATAGCGGGACTGGGGCTCTATATAGGTAGACCTAGTCAAGTGACCATAGGACGAGTCAAGGTCAAACTCGTTTGTAGGAAAGATGACCTTCTTGAAAGAAGTCTGATCTTGAGGGGCTTTCCCCTTTTCTTTGGCCAAAGCCTTCTTGGCGGGCTTATTCTTTCTTTGAGCCTTATACCTCCTAGAAGATTTACTAGGAGCTTCTACATGGCCTAGTCCAGCACACTTGGCCTAAGCTGATAATTTAGTAATGAATGGAAGAACAGTCTTAGGCTTCGAAAAACTTTCAACAAGTTTCTTTTCAGCACTGAGTTGTTATTCTAACTCTTTGATGATTTTCTCTTTTAAGTCAAGGTGCTCATGAGACTTATTGTATTCTTCAATGGCAGCATTGAAGTTTTCTCTGAGCAAGTCGGTCTTAGCAACTTCATCTCTTAAAGTGCTCTCTTCAGCTTTCAGAGACTTTATCTCTTTAACTTGAGTTTTCACGACTCATCGGCATTTGTCGTAAGCCATGATTAACTCCTTGTATTGGGCCATGAGTTTAGACTCATCATCAGAAGAGCTATCCTCACGATTATGCTCAGAAGCTTCAGATTCTGAAAGAGGAGTGTGAGAGTTTACCTTCCTAATGAACTGGGGCTCTTGTTCGTCATCAGTTTGAGCCATAAGCCCAACGTAGGCTTCTTCTTCTTCACTCGACTCAGATGATTCAGAGTCACTAAGACTTTTTCCCTTCTTCGCTATCAGGCTCTTCTCCGTCCTCTTCTTATTGTATGATGACTTCATTTCTTCTCTCTTTCCACCCTCCTTCTTCTTGTGGGGGCCGTCAGCAATGACATGACCTGGCTTATTATAACAGTAACAAACGATGTCAGCAGAAATGTGTTTGTTCGGTTTAGAAGCATACCTGTCATGACTACTTGAGCCTTTTCTTTGTCGATCACCATCATGTCGTGATCTTCTGTAGGAGGCATCCTTGTCTTTCCATTGCTTATTTTTGTTCAAGAATTTCTTGAATTGTAGTGAGAGTAAAGAGAACTCTCCTTCAGATAGCTTAGAGCCTAAGGTACTTGGCTCCGAGGTTTCTTCTTCAATCACTTCATATGTTGGGGTAGGAGAGGCCGCCTTTGACTTCCTTGAGGTGTCTGCATTTAGAGCAACAGACTTCTCCTTGGATGCAGACCTGCTCTTCTCTTCTTGATTTTTTCTTGTGTTGAGTTATAGCTCATATGACATTAGCTTCCCGATGAGATTCTGCGGGTCCGTCTCAGCTAGCTTCCAAAACTCTCGGATAGCACAGACCTTATTATCCCATTCCTTGGTTAGGGTTCTCAAGAATTAATCATTTAGCTCTCTGTTTGTGAAGACTCGGCCATAAACACTTATTCCATTAACTATCTTGAAGAAGTTCTCAAAAGTGTCAGCAATGGTGTCCTTGTGTCCTTGTCGGAAGGCTTCATACTTCTGGTTCAGAAGAGATCTTCTATCATCCCTAACTTCTTCTGCACCTTCCATCAAAGTGACTAAGGCCTGCCACATCTCCTTGGCAGACTGGCAGTGGATCAAGTTCTGCAACATGGAGTCATCGACTGCACTTGCTATTATTTTCTTGCCCTTCTTATCTAAAGACACAAGTGCAATCTCACCTTTGTCTACATCCATCAATTTCTTTGAAACTTTCTTTGTAGGATCTATTGTGGAGACAGTCATGGGAATGTAAGGACCTTCTTCAATAATCACGAAGATCCTTGGATCCACAGCTTCCATGAAAAATATGATTCTTTCTTTCCACACGGGAAAGTTATTCTTGGTGCACAATGGAAGCTTGGCAAAATTTTTAGCTTTGTCCATACTTGGAAAATTCTCAAAAGATAACAAGTCAGATCTGATCAAGGTGTTAACCTTTTATTGATGAACCTGGCTCTAATACCAATTGAAAGTGTTCAGTTGTCAACCTAAATCACCTAGAGGGGGGTGAATAGGTGAGTTGTGTGTTTTTTTTGCGGAATAAAAATTTAGAGATCTATGCACACAATTATCAACCAAGCAATTACAGACGATAAAAGATTTATAGTGGTTCCCCAACCTAGGGTACATCCACTTTCCCTCATTGATCTAGCAAAGCATTAGACTCGGCTACTCCACTATCTCGGATTGAAAACCAATCCTACATCTCGGAACAAAGTTCCTACAATCTCGATCGACAACACGGATCTACACTCGGAAGATAAAACTTCCTACAACTCGGAGACAAAAAAGCTCCAACACTCGGAGAGAAATCTCCTACAAGAATCAAATGGAGTAAATATGAAATACAAACAAATTTATTTCACGGATCTGAAAATCTCAGTCAAGGTCTTCCTCTTGATCTTTAAGGCTTTCTCAGAAACTATTGAAGAAGATGGCTCGGCAAGAACTGGATCTGGAATTCTTTGACTTCACACGATCAGATGGATGATGAGGAATGAAAAGCAATCTCGATCTGGAAGTCTTCTTGATATGAATCTCTGAATCGAAAAACCTAGCGACTTGCACGAAGAAGATTGCCGGCGGCGCTTCATTTTTGGAGAGAGAGAATGAGATTTAGAAATACTTAGAATAATCTTGACAGCACTTAGGGTTAGTTGGTTTTCACAAGACCTTATATAAGATCTTCCCTACAGTCATAATTAATATTAATGACGTCCACGTAGACCAATCACGTCAGGACATTTGAAATTTCCGTCAAATCTGAACTTAGCAAATATTCGGAAAAATCAGACTGAATTACTCGAGTGAAAGTTTACCTACTCGAGTACTTGATAAGATTACTCGAGTGAATAGAAGAGGACTACTCGAGTAGATAACTTAGAGAAAATTCAGAAACAATGAGCAACTACTCGAGTACACAAATACTTACTCGAGTGCTAATATAGTTACTCGAGATGTGGAGTTGAACTACTCGAGTACAAGAAATACTACTCGAGATAATAGAAATTAACTACTCGAGAGGTAGAAGGAATTTTCGAGTCAAAGACATAGAATAATTTCTGGGAGAAGAAACTGGGTTACTCGAGTAGTGAAACTGGGCTACTCCAGAGGAGATAAACTACTCGAGTACATGGGTATTACTACTCATGTAATGGACTTAGAAAAATTTTGAGGGATGGAAACGTATCACTCGAGTATTTAATCTGGACTACTCGAGTAGTAGATGGACTACTCGAGTACATAAACTTGACTACTCGAGTGAAGTAAAATTACAGGAAATCCTGTCTTCTATAACTCGAGACAAAATACTGATCTACTCGAGTACTTATATGACAACTCGAGTAAATGACTTAGAAAATTTTCTGGAGAGGAAATTCTGTTAACTCGAGAATAAGAGATGATTTACTCGAGAAAATTAACTTGGCTACTTGAGAGCTATAATTTGACTACTCGAGAGCTAGTTCCCTTACTCGAGTACAGATAGACTCACTTGAGTATTGACTAAGTGTTTCACTCGAGTATATAAGCAACTACTCGAGTAAAATACTTAGCAAAAATTCCTTCAACAGAATTTTCTCTTCTTTAAAGAATTCAGCAAGAAGTCTTTCTCCAAACAGTCCTAGTGCTTGAAAATGAAGTGTATCCCAATAGAGAGGCTACACATGAGTCAACACCATGGATCACATCATGAGGGATTACATTGTATGATCATGTGTTTGGTGACCTATTGTAGACTGACATTGCTCTACACTTGGCAATAAAGTCATGCAAACACATAACGCAAGCAAAACTTCAAATATAACTTAATTCATCTTAATTCAAGGGTGACTTCACCAAATCTGGGTTATTGTGGATACAATACCCAACAGTACCTGCATCATCGATCAAAAAATATGGCAACTCTCCTTTCTATGTTCTCTTATAAAGGTGCAACAGCTCAGGATCTTCCATCTGATGCAATCTTATGAGTGCAATCCATGAAGGCTCACCTACCTCCAAACTACTTGACATGTTACAACCTCTAACAAAAATACCCATCAAGAAAAATTCTTCTACCAGTTATTCCATAGAAAGATTAAAAATTTTCCCCGTCTTTATACTCAGAGCGTCGGCTACCACATTAGCTTTGCCTAGATGGTACTGCATCTCAACATCATAATCAGTAACATACTCTAACAATCTTCGCTGGCGCAGATTCAACTCCCTATCAGTGAAAAAGTACTTTAAACTTTTATGATCGGTATAAATCTTGCATATTGCGCCATACAACATGTGTCTCAACAACTTTAGGGCATAAATCACTACTACGAACTCTAGATCATGCGTAGGGTAGTTCTTTTCATGTACCTTTAGCTGTCTCGACCTATATGCAATTACCTTGCCTTCCTGTATCAGCACACAACCCAGACTAATATGCGATACGTCTACATACATCGCATATTCTAACCCTTTAGTAGGCAGAGACAAAACAAGAGCAGTGCACAATCTCTTCTTCAATTCCAGAAAGGCTTCCTCGCACTTATCACTCCAAATGAAAGCTGTGTTCTTCTGCGTCAGTTTAGTCAAAGGCACAGATAACATAGAGAAACCCTCTACAAATCTTTTATAATAGCCAGCCAACCCTAGGAAGCTCCTTATCTCCTTGGGTGTAGTGGGCCTATTCCAATCCATAACAGTAGATATCTTCTCAGGGTCAACTGAAATTCCATCTTTATTTACCACATGACCCAAGCAAGAAACTGGAGGTAACCAAAACTCACACTTACTTAGATTGGTATACAACTTATGCTCCCTCAAAGTAGACAAAACTAAACGCAAGTGCTGGGCATGCTCAACAGCACTGCGGGAATACACCAAAATGTGATCTATAAACACGATCACGAAACGGTCCAGAAAATCCTTGAACACATGGTTCATCATATCCATAAAGGCAGAGGGAGCATTGGTCAAACCAAAGGACGATACCAAAAACTAAAAATGCACATGCTGTGAATGGAAAGCAGTCCATGGAATATCTGCCTCCTGAATCCTCACCTTGTGGTAGCCTAAACGAAGATCGATCTTTGAAAACACAGAGCTACCACACAACTTATCAAACAGGTCATCAATCCTAGGCAGGGGATATCTATTATTAATGATGACTTTATTCAGCTCTCTATAGTCAATGCATAACCTCATTGATCCATCCAATTTCTTTACAAATAAGACGGGAGCACCCCAAGAAGAAGAAATCGGCCTAATAAAACCATTCAGGAGCAACTCATCCAACTGAGTACGCAACTCCTCCAACTCATGTGGGGCCATCTCGTATGGCACTGATGCTTAAGATCACGGCAGTGAACCGGTCGCACAAGTAATATAAAATGGTCGAGTTTTCCTAAGTATCGATCTCTCAAGGAACACAGTAAGGTGGAGTTAATTTTGAGGAGGACTTGAGATTGAATTCCTTAGGTCGGAGGTAACGATGGGGGCTTTGATATTGCGGACAAAGAAAATAAAACACTATCAACTACTCCTATGCAACACCGCTATGCGATGCTTCGCCAGGCGGAATGGAAGACTAGTCGGGCCGCTATGCACCGAATCACTAGGCGGATGGGCGAGTAGGCTTGTGGATGAGGTGAAGAGAATGGCGGAATGAGGGTCGTATGCACCTCTTCTCTACGTACGGCACTAGCAATTGCTAGTGCGGCAAGGGCGGATGGATGGTGGATGGACAAATAGGCGCACCTCAAGTAAATAACGAAAACATACAATCACATAGACATGATTACACATAAACGTATATTACACTAAGCATAACTTCATCAAATACAAGAGTTCAACTACACAGTCAACAACCAATCAAGAAAAGAGTGTGCGAAATCGACCGGATCCGAAGCCTTGCTGAGGATTCACGGTTGGAGTCGTCGGGTTGTCAATCCGCGTCCAAGCTCGGTTCGCAACTGCTTCCGGGGTAGAGAAGGGCTGTCACCACCTTCCAATGGCCCGTCTTCTTCGTGTCACAATCCGGTGGAGGATGGCACAACTTCTCCTAGCTTGGTGGAGAAAGTTAGGTCAAGCTCTTCTTGTAGCTCAAGGATGAAGGAGGAGGCCGAGAGGAAGCTCCGGCTTGGATTTGGCGGTGAAAGCTTTCCCGGAGCACCTCCCTAGGGTGGAAGATGAAGGGGAACGACGGAACCCTTCCTCAGAGACGAAAATGGCGGAGAAAAGTCGAGCGATCCGGAATTAGGGTGGAACCTGCGAATTTATAGATTGCAGAAAACATAGTGCACACGACCAGTGGCGCACGACCAGTGGTCGTGCGCACTATGTCCAGTGGTAGTGCGTTTGCCGCAGCCAGAATTTGGAAAAATATGGAATCAATGCACACGATCAGTGGCGCACGACCAATGGTCGTGCGCACTGTGTCCAGTGATAGTGCGCATTACCCATGTAGATTTTGGAAATTAGTGAACATTGTGCACGATCATCGATACACGACCAGTGGTCGTGCGCACTATATCCGATGATCATGCGCAATATTCCTACTTCGAAACCTCCCTGGAACACGCACACGACCCCTAAACCAAGCATTGATATGTGCAGACATTCCAGACGAGCACAAAAAATGGAGTACAAATAATAAAAGTACAAAAATTACACAACCACGGGCCTAAGTGTGCACTCCCTATGAAAAAAGAGATAAGATGAAATATGAACGATATATAACGAAAAGTGAAGTGCAAACGCGTGAAAACTAGCCCAGATGAGTCCAAAAAACCCTATATAAATCGGACTCATCACACCCCCAGACTTAACTGTTTGCGCGTCCCGAGCAAACATAATCTAAGCAGATAGGGAAAATGATTTAGCTAACAAAGAAATTGAAAAACAAAGTACCATGCGAAGTCGCATGCTCGCGTGCGTAAAAATACAATAGAGAAAATTTCTAAGTATGCAGAATAGTTTATATTTTTCACAATGCGTATCAAAATTTTATTATTACTCAAAAATGGAATCACGGTGAATCATCCGGTCATGCGTAGGGAGAAAGTAGACAAATCGCTAGGCGAGCATTGCCAAAGATCAAGGCTCGGGATAACCTCCAAAGGAATCCACCAATGTCGGTGACCATATGCTTGCCCTTTCGCATTCTCTCCACGGCACTGGTTTGGTTCACACACGAATCAGTAGGACTTTAGGTGAAGAGATGGGGCTTGGGTTTCGCTGAGGTAAACAAAGATATACAGGAAGGCTATGCACCTAACCCAAATAAGCTAGTATAAAATGAATCCATCTACTAAGCAAAATACACCCGGGTACACCACACCCCCAGACTTAATTTTTCAAAAATGGGTGTGTGTATCGCCTACTCCAAATACAATCTCATTTCCAAAATGATTTTCAATTTATACTTTTTCTTTTCACTTTTTTTTTGTTTTCTTTATGAATATATATTTTTTTTGATATATTTTTTTCGAATCCTATTTTGCTTGAACAATTTCAGCAAATAAAACTTTGGAGCACATCCACATATTCACATATAATATCACCACATCACATCCCAAAATGAAAATGTAAAACTCTAAAGCTCAACTTGGGTGTGCGACTAGGATCGGCTTTGAGGCTTTGGTGAAATAAAGGTGGAGCTGAATCAAAAGAATGGGTAGGCACAACGGGGCTAGCGAGGACAAGACGTTAGGAATGGTACAAAGCTCAACCGGGCCAAAATGATGGCCTACATCACGCTCATGCGAGTGAACTAACCTATACCCATGCTTCAAGAATAGCTTGGGGCAAGTTCTTAGCCAACGAGAAAGACTATCCATCCTCCCGACTCGAGCAATACGAACCTAACGGCCGTCTACACACATCCCTAAGCTACCGTCGGATTCACACCGGATTTACCAATTTTTGAGTCGAATAAAAAGTATTTACGCAATTAGAAAAATATAAGACTAAAAGCATACAGAAAAATTAAATCTACTCGAATTTCTACATGAGACGAGAGCAGTTGACTAGAAACACAACAAGGCCAACATTTTACTCTGTCTCACAATCCTAAGCCAGCACCATAATTTTCCCAAATCTAACGAAGACATGAGTTTAACTCGCAGCACGCAAAAAGCTAAGCACGTGCTCATGTGGGTGCAGTGGTGTGTGATGCAATGAACTAAGCAAAATAAAACAATAAAAGCTTCTAGTATGCACATGAGATGTGTACGTGCAATAGGTAACAGATCTCTCCCCCAGACTTAAACTAAGCAACAAATCATAAGAAAGAGAAATTAAAATCATAAAGAGCTAAGGAAAGAGTTTACCCCATGCTCAGCTAGTGAGCATACCAGAAGACGCGTGGAAATAGAAGCAGGCCCGCCATACGAAGAATAAGAACCACGCCTATGCGATTTGCTATGAATACCTGCAGGGGTGAGCTCCGCAAAAACAAAACAAAAATATACAAACTACAAAGAAATAATAAAACAAACTAGGCATGAAAAATAAAATGCAGAAAATGAAAGATAAGTACTGGGGTTACTGTCATCCCAGCACGACTTATTAAATTCTAAACAGTTCTAGCTAATGGGCCTATGAAATAAAAAGTGCATAGGTAACTGGCCTAATATCCGTTTCGATAACGGGTACCAATACGGTGATAGAGAAGTTACTCCTCTACCTAAATAGTAATACCTGCCCAACACATGTAGAGGAAATAGGAAGTAAGAAGAGAAGGAGCGTTGGTCCTCACTCTTCTCACCACAAAACACATCCTTGCCTAGCAAGGTTTCATCCACCACAAGTTTGCTGGGGGAGAAGGTGACGGCAGGGGCGTCCACTATGAAGGAGGTAGGAACCTCCTCACATAAGAGGATGCACTCGTCGACAGCCTTAGCGCAAGGCTCAACGTCAACCCAACTTACCCGTGGAGATTCAACCTGCACAGGCTCAAAAAAGGAAGGTGGGTCAAGAAATAAAAGAGACGAAGAACATAAAGAAATAATCGGGGGAGTGATCCCGGTTTCACTCCCCAAAGGCTGAGGTAGAAAAATATCGTCAGTAATCTCAATAATGCTACAAGGCTCGGCTGGATCCATAGAGTCCTCCACCAAGACTTGGACTTCCTACTTTGGTATCAAGGGAGAATCCTCGACACCAAGAAGGTTGTCCTCCTCCATGGGAGTGGAAACAACCCATGTATCACAAGCCTCAACTTGTGTTGCATCGTCGAAAATGTCTCCAGAGGCGACTGAAGTAGAATGCACAAAAGGCGGAAGAACTTTGCTTGAATAAAAGTCAAGCGCAGGTTCCTCACAAAGAATCTGCTGCACACTTGGAGATGTATGCACATGAGAGATAGGCTCAGCCACGTCGAAGCCTAGATCTGCCACACATCTGGTGGTTGTGTCCACATCATTCCCTTCAACAAATGAAGGTGACAGGGATACACAACCAGAAGATGAAGGTGTGCTACCAAGGGTAGGAGTCGGGATGATCCGGATGTCCGGCTCATCATCTTCTTCCATAACACGGAGGTACTCGGCACAATCCTTAAGGACATGATCTGTTCTATGACAATACAAACAATTTATCCCATTACACTGCGGTCCTTTTGGGGCCGGAGAGGAATAGGAGAACAGTGTATGTGGCGAGGACGATTGACCATAATCTTGAGGCACAGTGTTCGAAAGGTTGTACGAATACAACATCTCATGCATTGTGCGCTGAGGCTTATGCTCAATATCTCTCATAGGGCATTCATGAGTAGCGTGGGAAGGCTTCCCACACCAACGACATTGGGCATACGAATATCCCCACATGGTGTCGAAACAACAGATTCAAATAAATTGTGCAAATTACTAAATCAAACAATATATTACTACAATTGCCTAAAGAAACAAGAAAAAGGCAGGCAAAACAGAAATAGAACAAAACAAAAGCGATTTACAAAGGAAAAGGAAAGCAATCTCACGTATCCCTCTCCAAAAACTCACACGACTGTGCTCCCCGACAACGGCGCCAAAAACTTGATGCTTAAGATCACAGCAGTGAACTGGTCGCACAAGTAATATAAAATGGGCGAGTTTTCCCAAGTATCGATCTCTCAAGGAACACAGTAAGGTGGAGTTAATTTTGAGGAGGACTTCAGATTGAAGTCCTTAGGTCGGAGGTAACGATGGGGGCTTTGATATTGCGGACAAAGAGAATAAAACACTATCAACTACTCCTATGCAACGCCGCTATGCGATGCTTCGCCAGGCGGGATGGAAGACTAGTCGGGCCGCTATGCACCGAATCACTAGGCGGATGAGCGAGTAGGCTTGCGGATGAGGTGAAGAGAATGGCAGAATGAGGGTCGTATGCACCTCTTCGCTACACACGCCACTAGCAATTGCTAGTGCGGCAAGGGCGGATGGATGGTGGATGGACAAATAGGCGCACCTCAAGTAAATAACGAAAACATACAATCACATAGACATGATTACACATAAACGTATATTACACTAAGCATAACTTCATCAAATACAAGAGTTCAACTACACAGTCAACAACCAATCAAGAAAAGAGTGTGCGAAATCGACCGGATCCGAAGCCTTACTGAGGATTCACGGTTGGAGTCGTCGGGTTGTCAATCCGCGTCCAAGCTCGGTCCGCAACTGCGTCTGAGGTAGAGAAGGGCTGTCACCACCTTCCAATGGCCCGTCTTCTTCTTGTCACAATCCGGTGGAGGATGGCACAACTTCTCCTAGCTTGGTGGAGAAAGCTAGGTCAAGCTCTTCTGGTAGCTCAAGGATGAAGGAGGAGGCCGAGAGGAAGCTCCGGCTTGGATTTGGCGGTGAAAGCTTGCCCGGAGCACCTCCCTAGGGTGGAAGATGAAGGGGAACGGCAGAACCCTTCCTCGGAGACGAAAATGGCGGAGAAAAGTCGAGCGATCCGGAATTAGGGCGGAACCTGCGAATTTATAGATTGCAGAAATTATAGTGCACACGACTAGTGGCGCACGACCAGTGGTCATGCGCACTATGTCCAGTGGTAGTCTGTTTGCCGCAGCCAGAATTTGGAAAAATATGGAATCAATGCACACGATCAGTGGCGCACGACCAGTGGTCGTGCGCACTGTGTCCAGTGATAGTGCGCATTACCCTTGCAGATTTTGGAAATCAGTGAACATTGTGCACGATCATCGGTGCACGACTAGTGGTCGTGCGCACTATATCCGATGATCATGCTCAATATTCCTACTTCAAAACCTCCCTGGAACACGCACACGACCCCTAAACCCAGCACTGATATGTGCAGATATTCCAGACGAGCACAAAAAATGGAGTACAAATAATAAAAGTACAAAAATTACACAACCACGGGCCTAAGTGTGCACTTCCTATGAAAATAGAGATAAGATGAAATATGAACGATATATAACGAAAAGTGAAGTGCAAATGCGTGAAAACTAGCCCAGATGAGTCCGAAAAACCCTATATAAATCGGACTCATCAGGCACCTTAGCAATAGGATGGGTACCCGACTCTATATCCATGACAAACTCCACATCTCTCTCAGGCGAAAGACCAGGAAGATTTGCTGGAAAGACATCCGAAAACTCACGCACCACCAGAATCTCCTCTACACATGACAAGCTAACAACGGTTTCGAAAATTAAAACCAAACAAGCAAAACATCCGGAATTTACCAACTTCTGAGCACGTACCGCAAATATAATTGGAGAAACTTGTTGCGGAAAACCATAAATGCTCCCGGGTTGACCGTTGTCCATCTTAAATTCCAAGGGCTTAACTTTTCATTGGATTACCGCATCATATTTGGACAACCAGTACATGTCCAAGATCACATCAAAATCCTCCAGTTCTATCACCTTCAAATCAGCAACTACGAGAAAATCGCATAACAAAATCGGACAACTCGGGATACCCTGGTCCGACACCACCGAATCACCGGAAGGAAACTTGATGTGAAACGCATCGCCGACTTGATCGAGAGTCAAATGATGACACTCAACAAAGGCCCTAGTAACAAATGAGTGGGTAGTACCGGAATCAAAGAGACCATGTGCACAATGGTTCTTTACTTTAAATTTCCCTATAAAAACGCTTACATAACTAATCGAACTAACTCGAAACTACAGCTACAAGCTAAACAAAAACAAAACTAGGTTAGAAACTAACCTAAAATCACTTGGGTAGAAGTCTGGGCCTCCTCCAGAGACAGCACATTCAGCTTTCCCTTTCCATTGTCTACATGTTGCGGTGGTGGCAAGGCCCGAAGCGGAACTAGCTGCAGCGCAGGCTAAGACTGCGGGTACTTCGATTTGACATGACCTTTTTGTCCGTACTGAAAGCAAACTCTAACCTTAGCCAAATAGTGGGAAGCATCATGCCCCTTTCGTTTGCATGAGGTACAAACCAAATCTCGTTTAGGAGCACCCTAGATCGAGTGGACCTGCTCCTGCTTCTGAGACCCTATCCTCTTGAAACATTTCTCAAACTGGTGGCCTGGCCGGCAACAAAAACTATATATATCTTTGCTCCTCTTCCTCGAAGCAGCACAAGATTCTTGGGAACTCTTACTCTCACCAGTCTTCTTCTTATCCTTTCATATTTGTTGTCCTCGGTTCTTGGCATTGTCGATTGCCTTAACCTTAAGAGCTGCTTCGACTGCTTCAGCATAACTTTCTGATCTATAAGCATTTGCCAACTGCTGGATGTCACTCTTCAGACCCCCCAGAAAATGCTTGACTCTGCTGTCTTCAAAAACTACTAATTGCGGGGCGAACCGGCTTAGCTTGCTAAACTCCACCTAATACTCACTCACCGAGAGCTGCATCTACTTTAAGTGCAGGAAATCATTTAACAAACGGTCTCGCCTGACCTATGGCAGAAAATACTTCAGTAAAAGCTCCTTGAATACTTCCCATGAACATCCATCCATCAAGTTTTCCTTCTCCCTTAGCTAACAAATCTTTGTCAAACCTTTGAGCTGGTAGGTAGCGACCATTAATCTTTGTTCCGCTGAAACTCCGGAGTAAGAGAACATCTCCTCAATGGAAATAATCCAGTCATCCAAATCCATGAAGTTTGCCCTACCATCATAGGTAGGGGGTCCTAATCATTATAAGTACGAAATGAAGTTCATCTCTAGTGGCAACACAGCTGGGGGCACTAGAGGAGTAGGAGGAACTGGAACACCTTGACCCACGGATGGGTCATGAACTCTAAGTGGCTGTCATGCAATGACAATCAACAAGGTTTCGATCTGCGACTGCATCTCCAATATTTTCCTAGACAAAGCTTCATTGCTCTGTCACAATCCTTCAATCACAACATCGTTCTGAGCACCAGACGACTCGCCCGCTGACTGGGGATTCAACCTCGTCGTAGGACGTCTCGACATTCTAATAATTTCAACAAGCTACTAGTCAAACCTAGCTTAACCGCTAGAACCAAACAACCTAGTACAGAAAAAACATACATAAATACTTGCTCTTACTGCTAACTTACTCTGGGAATTTTATAAATGATGAAATGCTTAAACCTAGGATGACATACCATCATCCTATTAATTTTTGTGCAATGTCCATGAATGCATGAATTTGTATTCTTTTGACTCAAAATAATGTGTGTATATATGTCATCATATAAATCATTAGCTTGGCACATGTGCAAATGCTATGTTATGATATGCATGATGTTCTATGCATTCTAAAAATGCCTTAATGCATGTTATGAGCGTCATACACATGAAATATTATGCATCCCATACTACATAATATCGTATGTAACGAAAAAGTAAAACATGCTAATGGATACCCATGTGATGATGGTTATGCATCTCATACTACATAACCGTCACATGTTTCCACCTATGGTCGATCCATATACAAACACATATTATGCATCCCATACTACATAATATGCCTCGTATACTTCTTATCATGCTATGAGTGTAGTGTTCATGCTTCAGCCAAGACGTACTGATGACATATTGGTTTGTGCATGAAGTGATACTAGATAGCTAACACTAACAAAAGAAGGTTGCTCGATCAATTATCAAAGCAACCTCCCTCTGATACCAACTATCACAACCCGCATTTTATCAACATTTAAGTTATATCAGAGTTAGAGAAAATACATGCCAATATGCCACGCCGTGTTGGGGATAACTGCAGGCGCACAAGCAAAACCCCAAACTCTACAGTATATATGAAATCTATAAGTTATTAAGTAAAAAACCAGTTTAATTTGGATGGCTGTATCCCTCAGCACAGTGGATCAACTAGTTCATGTGTAAAAGTATAGTTATACGTTGTGGAAAATACTTTGTTTATGTTAATTAACACCCTACATGAGTATAAAACATCCCCAAAGGACAACTGATGGCAAGCAAGACTATAGATTTATTATAAATATAGAAATAGTCTTTATGTTAGCTAGAAAATAGTATTTTAATTTTAGGAATATGAGATGTATGAAGTACAAGTAGTAATGCTTTTATAAGTGAAAATACCTAACATGCAACCTACCATAAAACATTCCCAAAGAGCAAATAAAAATAACCACAAAAGATCAAAACTAGCAGCTTAGCAGAGTATTCAGCAATTCTAAAGAAAACAACCAGTGGGCGTCAACAAACTGACACGAACCCACTGGTTAGTATTAGTGTCTGTACTAAAAAGAAAACAACAAGGAACTACCTCTCAAGATAGTGGAAACCTCTGCAACATTACAGTCCACAAGCAAACACCAAACCTAGCCTCTCAACCGGCTACTGCTCAGAACCTGAGGCATTCAAAAAAAGAACACATCAGTATGAAAAATACAAGTGGCAAACAAAATTGTCAGTAAACAAGGGAGTAGCAAGATTACTAATCCCAAACCTGAATAGTTGTCAAAAGAAAATACAGCAAACTAACTTGAGATTTAGAACAAAGAGTTAACTTATAAAGTTAAAAGGTAAAGAAATTTGCACTAAGTGCGAACGGAGTTATACTCCGAAAATAATCTGCGAGAAATGGCATAAGTAGCATAAGTTTAATCCATAAGAAACAAAAATGGGTCAAAGGCTCAATAAACACATGAATTATTAACACTGTAACCCAACCGGATCTGAGTCGGGACCAAACCGGTCAAACCTAAACTAACAGACCCAAACATCTCAAAAAGGGGACTGCGGTGATGGCCATCTGATCCAACATAACCCAATGACGCAAAAACGAGACCCAAACATCCCCGAGTGTAAAGATTCACGAAACTAAGCCAAACAAACCAACCCTATGTCCAAATACCCATAAAACCAAAGTCAATAAATTCAGGAAAACCGACGATTCTAGCTTGCTAAGACTAATCCTTAGTGATAAACGTCAAATCAGTGAAAGGACAAAATGCTAAGGAAAAAGAGTCGAGTACACTCGACGCCATAACTCAGCACACTCAACGCTTAAACACGGCAGTAAGAACAGACGATGGCGTTGAGTGAGTTCAGCTCACTCAACGCTTAAACACTTAGCTTCCAAAAATAGATGACGATGTTGAGTGAGTTCAGCTCACTCAATGCTTTTGATGCTTACACACTTAGATTGCAGAATAAAAGCGACGGCGTTGAGTGAGTTCAGCTCACTCAACGCTATTGATGCTTTTTTACTTAACTTGCCAAAATAAGTGACGGCTTTGAGTGAGTAAAGCTCACTCAATGCTGTCAACTCTTTTACACTTAGACTCTAAGATTTCCTGATGCCGTCGAGTGTATAGATCACACTCAACGCCGCGTTGTGTGTAGGTAGCACACTCAACACCTTTTGATTTAGCTTCAAATTCTGATGTCGTTGAGTGTATGCAGCACACTCAACGCCGCGTTGAGTACACTCAACGCACTCAACTCTTTTTCACTTAGCTCCGTAGACCTCTCAGCAAAGTATTGAGTGTAATCAACACACTCAATGCCACATTGAGTGCACTCAACGCTTTTGTACTTAGGCTTGAAATTGGATTCGGTACTAAGGCTACCCTCAATGCCTAAGGGCTATACTCAACGCCTAAGGGTTTTACTTAGCGCCTGGGGGTTGCACTCAAAGAATCCAGCTCCGTTTGGCGAATTGGCTTAGCTAGACAAAATCCGCTTGACGATTTGTGATTTATTCATCGAACTCCGTTCGACGAATTTCCCCTATTTTTCGAACTCCGTCGACGAATGAGCTTTAATTTGACGAACTCAGACCGTTCCAAACAGACAACTTACATAATGAAGCTAATACAATGAATCAGATGCTTGTTGAAATTGGCCGGAAAAATGATACCATAAAACTGATTGGCAAAGACAGATCTAACCCTACTCCCAAAAAACAACACAGGGAAGAACAGTATGGAAAAAATATACAAGGAAAAGAAAAGATTGGCAAGGGGAAGAAGTCACCACTTGCCTCAAATCGCCAATCCAGCCACGTAAACGCTCCTGAAACTTCCTGAGCAACACTTCCTGAAACCTTTCATGATGAAAAGGGGTCGAAACGGCATACCTAGACTTCTAAAAATCCAAGAAATAGGAAAAGCTTACCGTAGAAACGTAGATCTAGGCGAGATCTACCCGGATCCACTCTCCAAAGAAGAAATCGAGCACCAAAACTCCAGAATTCGGCGGCCAAAGGCTTAGGAAGGTTCGTCGCTCTCGTTCTTCCGCAACAAGCTGACCGTTTCATGAGGGAGATAAATGAATAGTGTTTGAAGCGATGGGTTCTATTTACACTGGATTTATACAATTATTTTATTATGGGATAACATTATTAATTAAATAAAATTCAAAACAACCCAAAAACCAAACTTACCCGAAAGTTTACGAAAATCGCACCGTAACTAAATACCGATGCTACGAACCCAATGGCATCGTCGAAATTAAGATTCAATGAACCAAACTCGAGTAAACACCTCCCGAAGCCCAAACACAAGCATTCCCAAAGATGCTCCACCGAGTCACCAAAACAGACCCGGCTCGCTAGGAAATCTTGCAAACAGGCTAAACCCAGCCACTCACACAAAAAAACTAAGAGAAAAAACGACGCTCTAACAATGGCAGTTACCGAAAACACGTCAACATAACGCCTTGACGTCATAAACACGGCAGAAAATGAATTAAACCAAATATCGAAAAAGCAGGGGCGTTATAAATACTCTCGTTGTAACGCCCCGAAACTCAAAAGAGCGACGGGTAGCGTTTCGGTCCAAGTTTGTAACTTGGCAGGGGGCACACGGTCTGGGACATGGGCGTGTCCCTGGGGCGTGTCGTGCTCGAGTCGACGATCTGGCCGAGAGGTCGACGAATTTTGGAGTCGACGATCGTCGAGCAGCGAACACGGCTTGAGACACGGGCGTGTCCCAGGCCCTGTCCTCCTCGGGTGGTTGGCCGAGTTGAGTTGGGGGAGAAACATGGCCTGGAGCCTAGGTTTGTTCGGGTATGAAACGGGCATGTCATTTGGGACACAGGAATGTCCAATACCCGTGTCCTTCATGGGTTGGTGTTGGGCCTGTGTCGATGGAGGAACACGACCCACTATATGGCCGTGTACTGGATGAGATGGGCGTGTCAATCCAAACACGGGCGTGTTGCAAACCCGTGCCCTTTTCGGGACGCGTCGGTTTCAACGGAGAATGGGGAACATGGCCCTAGACACGGGCGTGTCACAGGCCGTGTTCGGCCCAGATTTTGTACTTCAAACCCGAATTGTGGCCGTCTGTTTCCTTATTTTGGCATCCGATGACTGGGGGTTGTTCCTGCTGAGATATACCCATGTTTAGGGCTTTGAAAACCCCATTCCACTTGGGTTATTCTCTCTCTAAAGTTTAGAGAGAGGGGAGAGCAAGGAAGAAGAAAGGACGCTAGATCTGGTCACCAGCGGAGCTTCGGGGCTCCAAATCGCAAGCCGACTTCGGATCTACGGAGGCGAGGAGATTGCGGTGCTTTTCATCCGCATAGATTTATGTGGCGCCAAGGAAAATTGCTAGGGAAACGATTCTCATCCTACGACATGTGAAGTCCTCTTTTCCCTTGCATAGGAAGCCCGCTCTCGCGAGTTTGCGGTGAGTTGAGGCGTTCCTTCAGGTAGACATGAATCGTCCCCATTATGTACATATAGAATCCGTAATCGAGAA
Source organism: Platanthera guangdongensis (assembly GCA_039583875.1). Classification (NCBI taxonomy): domain Eukaryota; kingdom Viridiplantae; phylum Streptophyta; class Magnoliopsida; order Asparagales; family Orchidaceae; genus Platanthera; species Platanthera guangdongensis. Next base: position 184,068,950 of record CM077152.1, on the reverse strand, counting down.
CCTACATAGGCATGATGTCTGAAGCCTACCCGGACAAGTTCGTCTGGATCGGTGATGTTGTATTGCATAAATGGCCGGAGAAGACTCCGTGCGGATGTTTGTTTTTCGGGTTTTCACGTGGCAGATTGCAACAGAGAGCCTTGGGGATTAACTCTAAGGTGCACCTAGAAAACTGGCAGATGCGTGATTCTGATAGCATGGTGGCCTGGGAGCCAACTTGTACATAACTGGGTTATGTAAAGTGTGTCTTGGATTGGGACTCGGGAAAGTTTGACCCGCGCATGTGGCTTAAATTGTCGTTGCGATGTGAGCAACGGGTTAGGCGGAACCGTACCCGCTCTATGTCGTTCGGTTGGATCCGTTGGCATAGATGGAGGGTCTTAGGCGGTCTATGGCTTAAAATGGCGTGACCAAATGCCAGAAATACAAAATGCTCGCAAGATTGGCCATCCAAGTGGCGGTGGTAAGACCGCAATGTCTATGGCTTAAATTGACGTGGCATGGTCCGGTTCACCGAGAATGTGCCCTGAGTGCACGGGGTGTGTGGTCGTGCATGCCCATGCATGTGATGAAGTGTTGTTACTTTACTCCTTGGTTATGCTAATAAAGTGCAGGGAAGGTGCATCGCCACCCCAATTATTGGGGTGGGATCGTTATAATTTGGTCAGCATAGGTGACCGTTGCTTTTGTTTGCCTCCGTTGCGGTGGATTGTTGGTTGCAGGTGCTGCGGAGCCGAGCGTTAAATAGCGGGCTAAATCCCAAGTTGCTGAGCCGGCCCTTGAAGGCCAAATTTTGAGTGTTTACTCATTTTATTCACGATTGACCGGCCTGCGTGCCGTGGTATGGAAGACACATTTTATTTGAGTAAATAATTATAGGGCCTTAAGTCCATTGTACTTGTGTATTTTACCTTCATTCCAGTGGTTTTGAGTAGTGGACATTCATGCTTATGGATGGGTTCTAAATGTGTAACTTTTAATAATTGCTTCTACTAGAATGACTCTATCTAGGACGTTGGTTATTAGTTGGATGGTATTCCATTGAGTAACCACCCGATCTGTCTGTGGTATATGGCGTCGGGCCCTGGACGGACCTACTGCTATATGTTATGTAACAGATAGGGGGTGTTACAATTTGGCATCAGACTACTGGTTTCGGTCAGGCTTAAAATGAATTCGTTGGCGAATTCGTTTTAAGGGGTGGTGAGCACATGTGTGTGCGTCATCGTTATAACATCAAAAGAACCCATGAATGTCCACTTAGGAATGAAAATACATGTGTTTGAGGAACATGTGTGTTCCTATAATTGCATTTTGCAATTTTCTTTGGTCGCTTAACGAGGTTTTGTACAAATATAGTTGACCAGAAGCGGTGTAGGGCCGTCAGAACGTCCAGTTTCTGACGCTAGTAGTGCACCAAATGATGCCCCTGCAACACCTCCCTTGACTGAAACCATATGATTGCTTGCCGAAGCAGTGTTTGCCACGATCAATGCGCAGCCTGCAAGGCAAATGCAGCAGCCCGCTCCTACAATAGAGCAGGTACCGCTTCAAAGGGATGAACTGAGATGAGTGGAGCATGTGGTGGTGGAACCTTTGGTGCCGAGGAGAGCAACTGAAAGACAACTCAAACATGTTATGAGCTTTAATACTCATGTGTTCTCGGGGTTGTGAACCCCATCTCAAGTTGAAGACTGGCTCTCCCGAGTGAAGAGAGTCCTGACAGCTCCTGAAACGGAGGAGTGGCAGATGACCACTATAGCTACGTTCCTTCTAGACGGTGATGCTAGGCTGTGGTGGGAAGGTTTGGAGCTCCATCACTTGAGGGTGAGGCAACACACGGACGTCCCGATGGAAGATTTTTCTGGACTGTTCTTCGCAAGCTACCTCCCTTCGGCTCAGAGGATAGCATTGGAGAATGAGTTCCAAAGGTTGGTGCAAGGAGAGAGTAGTGTGGATGAGTATCTCCACGAGTTTACTCTATTGGTTCGGTATGCTAGCTCTACGTTCACGGATGAGGAGTGTAAGACCAACCGTTTCTACGAAGGTATAAGAGATGACTTAAGGCTACTGCTCTCGGGGCCGATGACGTAGGGCTTCTTGACCCTGGTCAACACGGCCCGGTCTTTGGAGAAGGACTTGAAGAATGTGCAAGCAAAGAAAAGATATGGTGATAAGAAGACGGAGTTTAAAGTGCCGACTACTTCGAAGTCTCGATATCATAGGTTCTACAAGAAGGCTAGGACCTCGGGTCCAGACCCCTCTTCTGGTGCTTCTGGGGCGACTACGGGTCGAATCCCAGGTGTATGTTTTGCTTGTGGAAAGCCGAGGCACTTTGCCCGTGACTGGTGGAGTGGATGTCCCAAGTCCGAGAGGAAGCCGGGAGCAACATATGAATAGAAGGGCAAGGCGGTGGAGTCAACCGCGTCCCATTATGCTCCGGCTCAATTGAGAATTTATAATCTTGGCCAATAGGAGGCCATTAAGCAAGCGGATGTGGTGACAGGTACGGTTTAAATTTATAGCAAGTTAATTTTTAAATACTTGTTATGCACATGTTACCTTACCACTACTTATTTAGGATTTGTTTTGATTTGTGAGAATCCTGCGAGAGCACTATTTGATACGGGTGCTTCGCACTCCTTTTTATCTGAAGGATTCATATCGCACATCGGGGTACCTTCTTTGATGGCAAAGGACAAACTGGATGTGTTGTTGCCTAATGGGTGTTCGATGCTTGTGGATTGAATCTGTGGCGTTAAGATTCGTATCAGGAGTCAAGAATTCTACTTGCAAGCGTCGTTGCTACCACTGGTAGAGTTTGACGTGATATTTGGCATGGACTGGCTCTCGAAGCAGCAAGCCTATATTGATTGCGGTCGCAAGGTAGTCAGGTTGGGAACAGGTCGTGAGACGACTTTTACGGGCTTGAAAGGGTCGAGCAAGACTTTGATGTCTGCTCTTCAGGTGGTGAAGGCGGTTCGTGCTGGAGCAGAGCTGTTTTTCACGCTAGTGGAGGTTGTAAAGCCTAAGCCTACGATGGATAATATTTCAGTGGCAGTTGAGTACCCTGATGTGTTCCCTGCCGATCTTCTTGGAGCCCCGCCTCAACGGGAGATAGATTTCACCATCGAGCTAGTGTCAGGTTCTAAACCTGTGTCACGCTCTCTGTATCGGCTAGCGCCTAAGGAAATGGCGGAGCTGAAGGTTCAACTGCAAGATTTGTTCGAGCAGGGGTATGTGCGTCCATATTCATCTCCTTGGAGCGCACCGGTCCTCTTTGTTAAGAAGAAGGATGGAAGTTTGAGACTATGTATCGATTATCGGGTGTTGAACAAACTAACAGAGAAGAATAAGTACCCGATCCTGAGGATTGATGATCTGTTCGATCAGTTAGTCGGGTCGACGGTGTACTCAAAGTTGGATCTCAAGTCTGGGTATTACCAGTTGAGGATAAGGGAGAGTGATATCCCCAAAATAGCTTTTAGTACGAGATACGAGCATTACAAGTTTATGGTCATGTCGTTTGGGTTGACAAATGCGTCGTCGGTGTTCATGAATTTGATGAACAGGACTTTCAGGGAGTACCTAGACCACTTTATGATCGTCTTCATCGACGACATATTGGTGTACTCGCAGAGTGAGGAGGATCTCTTCAAGCATCTGTATTTGGTGTTGGAGACGCTGAGGAGGAATCAAATATAAGCTAAGTTCTCCAAATACAGGTTTTGGTTGTCCTCAGTGGCGTTCCTTTGTCATATAGTAAGTGGAGAGGGCATTGTGGTGGATCCGGCTAAGATTATTGTGATACGAGAGTGGCATGTGCTTTCTATGGTCGCGGAAGTTCGGAGTTTTCTGTGGCTTGCCGGCTACTACAGGTACTTCGTGGAGAACTTCTCATGGATAGCGTTACCCCTCACGACTTTGATGAGGAAAGAGCAGAAGTTTGTTTGGACGTCGGAGTGCGCACGAGCTTTTGAGGAGTTGAAGAGTCGGTTGACCACGGCGCCTGTGCGGAGTTCGCCGAGTGGGACCGAAGGCTTTGAAATCTATAGCGATGCTTCTGCCAGTGGTTTGGGTTGTGTGCTACTACAGCACGGAAGTGTGATAGTATATGGCTCGAGACAGCTGAAAGTGCACGAGAGGAATTAACTGGTCCAGGACTTGGAGTTAGCGGCCATGATTTTTGCCTTGAATCTATGGAGGCACTACTTGTATGGAGTGAAGGTCGATATCTATACCGACCATAAGAGCCTGAAATACTTGGTGGATCAGAAAGATCTAAACATGCGACAGAGGAGATGGATGGAGTTCCTGGGGGACTACACGTTTAAGATCCATTATGTGCCTAGGAAAGGCAATGCGGTTGCGGACGCATTGAGTCGTCGGGCCCCAGCTCAAGCTAATTGGCTGTCGGTCCATGACGATAGGTTGGTTCGGGAGTTGGAGTTGTTGGAGATCTCTTGCGTACGCAAGCTGTCGAGTACTGAAGTGCTATTGAACTGCACGAAAGTTCAGTATGACCTGGCTAATCGGATTCGACAGGCTTTGGATGTGGATAGAAGCATGAAGTAGCTCATGATAGAGGCTTTGAATGGGTCAAATTCCCAATATGAGGTTGTAGATGGATTGCTTTGGAAAGATGGTCGTCTGTGCATCCCAAATGTGGGCACTTTGCGGGTGGAATTGTTGTACGCATCATACCAAGTACACGATTTACCTGGGGAGCACGAAGATGTACCGTGATGTGAAGAAATTATTCTGGTGGCCAGGACTGAAGAAGGATGTGTTATTGTACGTGGCGAAGTGTCAAACATGCTCCTTAGTGAAGGCGGAGTGCCAAAAGCCGAGAGGATTCTTGAAGTCCTTGCCTAATCCGGAGTGGAAGTTCGATGACATTACTATGGACTTTGTGCACGGGTTGCCAAGGTCGCAAAAGGGGAACAATGCCATTTTGGTGGTCGTAGATCGTCTAATAAAGGTATCGCACTTCATTCTGCATAGGAAGGATGACCCGGTTGAGAAATTGGCAAAGTTGTATGTGGACAATATTGTGCGGCTTCATGGTGTGCCCCGCAGCATCGTGAGTGATTGGGATGGGCGGTTCACGTCAAATGATTGGAGGTTGGTGCAGCAGATGTTGGGAACAAAGCTGAGTTTCAGTACGATCTTTCATCCGCAGACGGATGGTCAGACTGGGAGAGTCAATAGGACAATGGAAGACATGCTTCGCATGTGCGTCCTGGATTTCAGGAAGCAGTGGGAAGACCACCTATACTTGGTGGAATTAGCGTACAACAATAACTACCAGGCGAGCATACAAATGGCGCCCTTCGAGGCCCTTTATGGTAGAAGATGTCGCACGACTTTGTCTTGGTTGGAAACGGGTGAGTCAAAGTTGTACAAGTGCCAAGGGGTGGAAGATACTACTTCGTTGGTGTGAACCATTCGGGAAAGGTTTCTAATTGCTCAGGACCACCAGACTAAGTACTATAATGCCAAGCACAGGAACGTGGAGTTCGCTGTTGGTGACTGGGTGTACTTGAAGATCAAGCCGTTCAAGGGTGTCTCATGGGTGCGGCGCTTGAAAAAGCTATGCCCGAGGTACCATGGACCGTTTGAGGTTCTAGAGCGGATTGGCGAAGTAGCGTATCGGTTGAAGCTATTAGTGGAGCTTAGTGGTATACACGATGTATTCCATATATCGCTGCTACGGAAGGCGGTGCAATAGCCATCACATGTGATCGCGGTGGATCAAGTGTTGGTGGATAATGGGTTGACGACGAAGGTCATGCCCGTTTGAATTGAGGACTCGGAAGTCAAGCGGCTACACAACAAAGAAATTAGGATGGTCAAGGTCCGTTGGGACTACTGTGGTCAGGAGGAGCTCTCGTGGGAGTGAGAGCAGACCATGCTTGAGGAGTACCCGGAGTTATTCCACTCAGGTTCCTTTTAATTTTTGTGTTTATCTTTCCTTTATGTAATTTCGGGGACGAAATTCGTTTAAGAGTGAGAGAGCTGTAACGCCCCGATACTTAAAAGAGCGACGGGTAGCGTTTTGGGCCAAGTTTGGAACTTGGCAGGGGGCACACGGCCTGGGACACGGGCGTGTCCCAGGGGCGTGTCGTGCTCGGGTCGACGATCTGGACGAGAGGTCGATGAATTTTGGAGTCGATAATTGTCGAGCAGCGAACACGGCCTGAGACACGGGCATGTCCCAGGCCATGTCCTTCTCGGGTGGTTGGCCGAGTTGAGTTGGGGGAGAAACACGGCCTGGAGCCCAGGCGTGTTCGGGTATGACATGGGCATGTCATTTGGGACACGGGCGTGTCCAATACCCGTGGCCTTCACGGGTTGGTGTTGGGTCTGTGTCGATGGAGGAACACGACCCACTATACGACCGTGTACTGGATGACACGGGCATGTCAATTCAGACACTGGCGTGTCATAAACCCCTGTCCTTTTCGGGATGCGTCGGTTTCGACGGTGAATGGGGAACACGGCCCTAGACACGGGCGTGTCACAGGCCGTGTTCGGCCCAGATTTTGCATTTCAAGATTGAATCATGGCCGTCTGTTTCCTTATTTTGGGATCCGACAGCTGGGGGTTGTCCCTGCTGACATATACCCGGGTTTAGGGATTTGAAAACCCCATTCCACTTGGGTTATTCTCTTTCTAAAGTTTAGAGAGAGGGGAGGGCAAGGAAGAAGAAAGGAGGCTAGATCCGGTCACCGACGGAGCTTCGGGGCTCTAAATCGCAAGCTGACTTCGGATCAATGGAGGCGAGGAGATTGCGGTGCTTTTCATCCGCATAGATTTCCATGGCGCCAAGGAAAAACGCTAGGCTAACGATTCTCATCCTAGGATATGTGAAGTCCTCTTTTCTTTTGCATAGGAAGCCTGCTCTCGTGAGTTTGCGGTGAGTTGAGGCGTTCCTTCGGGTAGACATGAATAGTCCCCGTTATGTACATGTAGAGTCCGTAATCGAGAACAGACATAGGCATGATGTGTGAAGCCTACCCGGACAAGTTGGTCTGGATCGGTGATGTTGCGTTGCATAAATGGCCGGAGAAGACTCAGTGCGGATGTTTGTTTTTTGGGTTTTCTACGTGGTAGATTGCAACATGGAGCCTTGGGGATTAACTCCAAGGTGCACCCGAAAAACTGGGCAGATGCGTGATTTTGCCAGTATGGTGGCCTGGGAGCCAACTTGTACATAACTGGGCCATGAAAGTGTGTATCGGATTGGGACTTGGGAAAGTATGACCCGTGCATATGACTTAAATTGTCGTTGCGATGTGAGCAACGGGTTAGGCAGAACCGTACCCACTCTATGGCATTCAGTTGGAGTCGTTGGCATAGATGGAGGGTCTTAGGCGGTCTATGGCTTAAAATGACATGACCAAATGCCAGAAAGACAAAATGCTTGCAAGATTGGTCGTCCAAGTGGCGGTGGTGAGACCGCAATGTCTATGGCTTAAATTGACGTGACATGGCCCGATTCACCAAAAATGTGTCCTGAGTGCACGGGTTGTGTGGCCGTGCGTGCCCACGCATGTGATGAAGTTTTGTTACTTTACTGTTTGGTTATGCTAATAAAGTGCAGGGTGTAACGCCCCGAAACTCAAAGGAGCGAAGGGGGACGTTTTGGGCCAGTTTGTGTTCTGGCAGCAGGCACACGGCCTGGGACACGGGCATGTCCCAGGGCGTGTCAAGCGTGTGTCGACACTTAGCCGCGAAGTCGTCGAGATTTTCTCGACGATTCGCTGAGAATGGGCACACGGCCTGCGACACGGGCGTGTCGCAGGGCGTGTCGACCCGTGTCGACACTTAGCCGTGAAGTTGTCGAGTTTTACTCGACGATTCGTCGAGAATGGGCACACGGCCTGCGACACGGGCGTGTCGCAGGGCGTGTTGACCCGTGTCGACGATCGTCCCGGGGAGTCGTCGAGATTCACTCGACGATCGTCGAGACAAGGCACACGGCCTAGGACACGTGCGTGTCCAAGGCCGTGTCATCAAGTCGTTGATTTTACCTCGACGAAATGTCCTGTGTACACGGCCTGGGGTCCAGGAGTGTCAAGGTGACACGGGTAAGGACACGGGCGTGTCCTAGAACCCGTGCAGTGCTTGGGTTGAAAATGGGGAAAAATCATGGGGTACACGGCCGGCTACACGACCGTGTGAAGTGGAACACGGGCGTGTCAGCTCGAACACGGGCGTGTTCGATTCCCGTGTGAGGATCCAGGAGATTCGATTTTGATGGCGAATGCGGCACACGGCCCTGGACACGGGCGTGTGCCAGGCCATGTTCGGTCCAGATTGGGCATTTCTGCCCCGAATCAAAGCCGTTCGATTCCTTAGGTTGAGATCCAACGGCTGGGGGTTGTTCCTGAGAGGCTATACCCGTGAGTTGACTTAGAAATCCATCACTTTCATACCTTATCATCTCTCCAAGTCCTTGGAGAAAGAGGAGAGCCATTGGAGGAAGAAGAACTAGATTCCGCCATTAGAGGAGCTTCGGAGCTCCGAATCGTAAGCCGACTCCGGATCCACGGAGGCAACACAAGTGCGGTGATTTCCATCCGATTACTTTTTCAATGGCGCCAAAGAGGAGCGCAAGGGTAATGATCCTCATGTTGAGCATGAATAGCTCTCTTTCTTAGCATAAGAAGCCCGCTCTCGCGAGTTTGCGAAGAGTTGGAGGCGTTCCTTCGGGTAGATATGTGAAGTCCCCGTTGTTTAGAGTCCGTATGCGAGAGAGGACATAGGCATGATGTGTGAAGCCTACCCGGACATGTTGGTCTGGATCGGTGATGTTGCATTGCATAAGGCCGGAGAAGACTCCGTGCTATTGGTTGTTTTTCGGGTTTTCTACGCGGTAGATTGCAGCAGGGAGCCTTGGGGACTAACCCAAAGGTGCACCCGGAAACTGGGCGGATACGAGATCTTGCCAACTTGGTGGCCTGAGAGCCAACTTGAACATAACTGGGTTATGTGATTTGTGATGGACACGGGACTCGGTGGAAGTTTGACCCACGCAAATGGCTTAAATTGCCGTTGCGATGTGAGCACGGGTTAGATGGAACCGTACCCGTTCTATGTCGTTCGGTTAAAGAGACCTAAAGGCACGTGGCACTTACTATTGGCATAGAGTAGGGTCTTCGGCGGTTGATGGCTTAAATTGTCGTGACCAATGCCAGGAAGACAAATTGCTCATAGGTTTGGCCGTCAGTTGGCGGTGGTGAATCCGGAATGTTGGTGGCTTAAATTGACGCGACATAGACCGGTTCACCGAGAATGTGCCCTGAGTGCACGGGGCGTATGCCCGTGCGAGCCAACGTCTGTGATGAAATGGCTATGGTTATATACATTGCTCGATTATGCTAATGAAATGCAGGGAAGGAGCATCGCCGCCCCGAGTTGGGGGCGGGATCGTTATAATTTGGTCAGCATTGCTGACCGTTGCCTTATTTTGCCACCGTGCGGTGGTTTGTTGTTTGCAGGTGCAGCTGGACCAAGAGGTCAATAGCGGGCTAAAGCCCTTTTTGCGAAGCTGGCCCTCGAAGGGCCAAGTAGAAGTGTTTACTGCTTTATTCATGTATGACCGGCCTGCGTGCCGTGGTTTGTAAAACATGTAATATTCAAGTGAAACATTTTGTAAGGCCTTAAGGCCGGTTTTGAGTATTTTTGTATAACATTCCTGATTTGTACTAGTGGACATTCGTGCTTTAATGCTGGGTTCTTGTTTACAACTTTTTTTTAAACTGCTTCCGCTAGAATGCTCTGTGTAGGACGTTGTGATTGGTTGGATGGTTTCCATACGTAACCGCCCGGTCTGTCTGTGGTATTTGGCGTCGGGCCCCGGCCGGACCTACTGCTATATACTATGCGACGGATAGGGGGTGTTACAATTTGGTATCAGACTACTGGTTTTGGTCGGGCTTAAAGTGAATTTGTGGGCGAATTCTTTTTAAGGTGTGGTGAGCAAATTGTGTGCGTCATCGTTATAATGGTAAAAAGAACCCATGAATGTCCACTTAGGAATGAAAATACTCGTGTTTGAGGAACCTGCGTGTTCCTATAATTGCTGTTTGCAATTTATTTGGTCGCTTAAACGATGTTTTGTACCACTATAGGTGACCAGAAGTAGTGTTGGGCTGTCAGAATGCCGAGTTTCTGAGGCTAGTAGTGCACCGGATGTTGCTCCTGCAACACCTCTGTCGGCTGAAAATATACGATTGGTGGCTGAATCTCTTGGGTGAGGTTTAGTCCATCCAAACTCTCACACAAGTGAGGTACCTACAAAGTGCTATTGGTAGAAATCTCTTTCTCCTTGCAAGACATGTTAGCTTCATCAAATGTAACATGAATAGACTCTTCAATTTTTAGAGATGATTTATTACAAACCCTATAGGCTTTGTTACTTGGGAATATCCTAGAAAGATTCCCACTTCAGCGTTAGCCTCAAACTTTCTAATGTATCTTTTGTTATTGTTGTGAATATAACATATACATCCAAATACTTTAAATAGTTGATTTTAGATTTCTTCCCTTTAAGTAATTCATAGGGAGTCCTATTTTTTAGTTTGTGAATTAAACTCCTATTCAGGACATAATTTGTTGTGCTTACAACCTCCGCCCAAAAGGTTAGGGGCATGTAAGCATCTGCAAGCAATGTACCTGCAGCTTCAATGAGTGTCCTATTTTTCCTTTCAGCTACCCCATTCTGTTGGGGAGTTCTAGGAGTTGAGAAACAGTGCCTGATACCTTCCTTCTCACAGAACTCATGCATAAAAAGAGACTCAAACTCTTGTTCCATGATCACTTCTGATCAATGCAACATGAGTAGAGAACTCAATCTGTATGGTCCTGAGAAAATCTGTAAGAACCTTAAAGGTATCTAACTTAGATCTCAAAAAGGACACCCAATTGAACCTGGAGAAGTCATCCACAATAACTAAGGTGTAGGATTTCCCTCCTAGGCTTTGTACAACAATGGGTCCAAAGAGATCCATGTGTAGGAAATACAAAATCCAAGGTGAATCACTTTTATTAACAGATTTAAAACTAGATTTAGTTTGCTTGCCTAGTTGACAAGCCCTACAAAGACCTTCCTTCTTGTAGGTACCAGAAGGTAAAGCTCTAACAAGGTTGTCTTTTGATAGTCTAGCAATGTTTTTCAAGTTTACATGACCTAGCCTTTTATGTCATAAATCATTCTGATTGCTAGTTATATTAAGTAAGAAAATATCAGAAGTGGAAGAAAGAAAATCAACTAAGTATATGTTACCTTGTCTATTCCCAATTAAAATAATTTGGTTTTCTTTATTAGAAATAATGCAAGAAGTTGAGTTGAAATGTACCCGATAACCTTCATCACATAGCTGACTTATAGAGATGAGGTTATGTTTGAGTCCTCTGACATATATCACTTTCTTGAAAATGACTGCTCCAATCTTCACTTCTCCAAAGCCTTCTGACTGGCCACATTTAGAATCCTCAAAGATAACCTTTGGCCCCAGCTTGGACTTGTATTTATGTAAGATGTCCTTGCTGCCAGTCATAAGTTTGGAGCAACCACTGTCCAAGTACCAAGTCTGATTCACACTTGGACAACTCTTCACCTACAATGGAAACAATTAATTGCTCTTGACCTAGGTCACCTTGGGTCCTTGGTTTTGCTGGTAAGAGAAGCTAGATATAACAAAAAATTCTGGTTGGGATTTATATCCTAGAGGATGATATCTTCTAGGTGGTATTACCCAATCAGCTACAGGGTTAAATGTTTTTCTCGGAATATTAGAGTTGCTGTTATAATTAACATTCCTGTTAAGTCTTTCTGGGTTCGATGAATTTCTATAAGTTCTTCGACCAGAGTTCGATGAATTATGTTGAGATCGTCGATCTCTGCCCAGAGAATGAACATATTCATTTTCTGTGCCCCACGTTCATCGACCTCTGCTCGACAAAGCCATATAGAGTTCATCGATCGCAGTTAGATGAATAATTATAACTATAGTTTGTGTTCAACGTTCGTCGAGTGGGGTTCGACGAACTGGCAACATTTCGTCGATCTAAGTTTGACGAATTCTGATGAACCTTATTTTTAGTTAATGTTTTCTGATTTTTGTTGTTTTGATTTATTGATCTTGGCATTTTTTTATGGTTTGATTATGGTTTATTTTCTCTTTCCCTTTTGCAGAAACAAATTTAATAGGGGTTGACAAAATATTTTTCTTGAGGATGGGGGGAAAACTTGATGAAGCACCCAAGCCTAGCTTGCTATTAAGCCTGGCATTTGCAGTGCTTGATATGCCCATCAGCTTGAGGCTTCTCCCATTGAGAGTTTCCTCAAGTTGTTTAGCCTCACATAACTCAGTTTTAATAATATGATTTGTTCATTAGCTAGGGTTAGTTCATCATTTAACTTACTGTTTTCAGAATTGATATTTTCTAGGTTTCCTAATTTCTCCCTAAGAGTCTTGATTTTTTTTAAGAGTTAATTAAATCTATGCACATTGTTTTAAATTCAAATTTAAAAGAATCAGAACTGTAATCAAATGAAGATAATACCTTGTCAGCTTCAGAATCTGAAAATGCTTCATTTTCTGAATCTTCTTCTTCTGAATGGCTCCTGCAAGCATCAATGGCCATAAGGAAAACCTCTTTGGCCCTCGCCTCTTCCTCTTCTTCACTGGAGCTTGAGGATGATGATTCCTCCTCAGTTTCACTCCAAGATTCAGCCACAAAACCTTTCTCCTTCTTCTTATATTTGCTGGAGGAAGGTCTGCTGTTGTGCTGTCTTCTTTTGTCTTTTTCTCTTCTCTTCTCCTTCTTCTAATTCTCTGGACACTCAGAGATGAAGTGTCCAGGTTTCTTGCAACCAAAACACACCACTTCTTTAGTTGGTGTTTTGTCATACCTTGGTTTGTCATCCTCCCTTGATGACTTTCTCCAGAAGTCCTTTCTTGCCATTTTGTAGAATCTTTTGGAAAAAAGGCTCATCAGCTCTTCATTTATGGTTGAATTCTCTATCTCCTCAGCATCCTTGAATGCAATGCTTTGTTCTCTTCTTGCTGGAGGAGGTGTTCTATGCTCAGCTGCCTCTCTGGACTTGATCAGCTGTTCATAGGACTTAAGCTTGCCTAATAGAGATTCAGTGGAGATCTCATTTAGGCTTCTGGCCTCCTTGATGGGCCAGATCCTTGAATCCCATGAGCTTGGGAAGCACATAAGGATCTTATCATTCATCTCAGTGAGGGTGATGTCCTTGTCCAAGGTTTTTAGCTCATTGATGATTGAGCTTAACCTATTGTACATATCAGCTACTATCTCAGCTTCTTCTTTCTTGAAGTTCTCATATAAGGATATGAGATTGGATCTCCTATCCTTCCGTTCATCTACTGATCCAGCCACCATTTGATTTAGGGAGTCCCAAATGACTTTGGCTGAGGTGCATTCAACCACCTTTTGAAAGATATCATCTGACATTGTTTGTGCCAGTATATTCGTTGCTTTAGCATCAGCAACCTTGGCCTTCTTCTGAGCCTCAGTCCACTCATGTGGTGGAACTGCATTTGTGCTTGTAGCTGCAACAAGAAAATTTCAGGTTTTATAAAATTTTCAATTGATTTTATCTAGTGCATGAATAAAATTAAAAGCATAAACAACAAACCTAACAACTAACACAAGCCACAACAAGAAACAAAAGAAAAGGGCAATCCAGACAACACAAGAATTTATAGTGGTTCCCCTAAACTTGGGTACATCCACTCTTCTACCACCCTGGTAGGAATCCACTCAGATTTTTGATCAGGTGTCTGACACTAATGAGCTTTTGATCAGGTGCTCAAAAACCAATCCTCAAGTTTTTTGGTCAGGTGACTTGCAACCAGGAATAACTTTTGAAGGGAGTTATAAACCTTTATACAGTGAAGGGGATGAGAAATGATATTATCTTCTCTTTCTCAATATACAACTGAGAAGACTTGTGGATATTTATTTTAGGAAAGGCTCCCCCTGAGGTATAGAATGGTTCAAAGAGATGGAGCCTTGTTGCAGGGTGATAGGCCTTCAGTAGTTCAACCTTGATCAGCAGCTGTTCAGGAACTTCTTTGATAGATAAAGTTGTAGTTGTCCTTTGAAGTGTCCTGGAGTGTTGAAGACAGAAGACTCTTGATTTTGATTTGGTGTTGTTCTTCTTCTTCAGATAGCTGATGATCTTCAGATATATGGCTTACTTTTCTGTATCAGAAATCTATGGAAGAAAGTGCACAAGAGTTTCTTGATTCAGACTAATTATCTTTTTCTCTGTGTGTCTATCAATCTTGTTCAGTCCGTCTACAGGAAGAAGAGAGAAAATCTCTTTTTTCTATTTCCTATCAAAGATGGTCTTTCGAAATTTTGAAATCCTCTGCACTCAATGCTGACGGCCTTGAGACCAAACTGCATTGAATTATTTCTGCAACTATCCCATGAAAAAACGGTAGGCAATAATCCTAGAGAAGACCATAATCAATGCTCTGTCTAACGGTTATATTCTAGAGAATATTTGAGCATTAATTACGTAGGAAATATTGCAGTAAGAAGGGGACAGAAGGATGGAAAATAACTAAGTCTGGATTCGTCGAACTGATAACAGAAATCGTCGAGCTGAGTTCATCACTGTTTGTCGAGCTGAGTTGCTGAGTTCGTCGACTAGATGACTTCTGTTCGTCGAGCTGAGTTCCAAGATCGTCGAGCAGAGAGCAGAACTATATTCTCTAGAAACTTTGCCTTTTCTGTGTATGGAGTTCGTCGAGCTGATAACTGGTTTCGTCGACTGAAGTTCAGCAAAATATTTCTGGACTTAGAATAATTTCAGATGCTTCTGGATGAAAGTGTTGAAGTGAAGTATCCATAATTCATCGACCTATGAATTAGTTTCGTCGAGCTGAGGACCACTAACTGCTGCTGGATAACTCTAGCTATTGTGGTCAGAGTTCGTCGAGCTGAGAATCCTGATTTCGTCGAGCTCAGCTCAGACAATTTACTCTGAGATCGTCGAGCTGAACAAGACTTTCATCGAACTGCGTTCGACGAACGTCGAACTCATTTACTTAGTATGAAATCTGTCTAAGTCTTGAGTCTCTGGCAGTGTTGATGGCTGGTCCTTACAAAGTTGATTCTAAGGACTTGGCCTAGACTCTAGGACACAACTATGACCCTGGCTATACATGTTGGGTCAAATGATCCTTACTTAGTGAACCTAGCCCAAATCAAACTAGGGATCCAACACCCCTCCTCCTGATGGAAGTCGTAGTAGGGCAACTCCACCCTAAATTCTCTCCTTCTCCTCCTCGCTACTCGCCTCCTCTCCCATATGGATATGACCATAGCCTGTTCTTGATCGGGGAGTCGAGGCCTCTGCTCCCGCCTCCAACCCGAGGGGTGGAATTGATCTTGCCCCCCTTGCTGGCGATCCATTCCTTGGTACCTCTCTGTGGCCCCTGCCCTTATCACTCGGGCCTCTAACCCAGCCGACGGTCGGGCTCCTGATGCCCCCACCAGGGCTGCTGCTGCCCCTAGAGCTGCCTCTACTCCCTCTGCCGGGGCTCAGCTCTCCTCTCCTCCTGCCCTCTTCCGTCTCTTGGCTTCTTCTCCTCCGTGGCCCACTTGGCCAGCTTCTAGGCAAACTCCAGATTTGACGTCTCCCCATCAACTTCTCTCGCCACCCTCTCCATCAACTCCTCATAGGAGAGGGGGGCACTCTTTTGAACTCCATCCTGAAGAAATCCTGATGTAGGCCTAGAAAAGCCATCATCAGACTGTGGCCTGGTATCTCCTGGACCTGGGTGACCTCCTCCTGAAACCGGTCAACGTAGCTCCCCAACGTCTCATTCACTCCCTGCTTGATGTGGAACAGGGACTCAGACTCCTTCTTCCTCCTCTTGGAGGTAGTGAACCTCAGCATGAACCCCCGGCGAACGTCCTCGAAGTAGTAGATGGAGCTGGCTGGCAGCTGGTGATACCACTCCCTCGCCTTTTCCTTGAGGGTGATGGAGAAGAGTCGGCACTTGAACCCATCCGACATCTATGGGATCGAGACTACGCCCTCAAACTACTGGACGTGTTGGACTGGGTCTCCCTTCCCGGTGTAGTAGGACATCTCGGGTTCCCTGAACCCCTCCATAACTGGAGTAGAAGAGACAAACTCGCTGAAAGGGCTGCCTCCCCCTACTGGGCAATCTAACACGTCTCGCGGGCCTAACTCGCCGATCCAGCATCTGCTTGCCGAGCTGGGGAAGAGCTCGTGCCCGGGGAGCTCGCACCCCCGACCTTCCTCGGCCACTTCTTTCCCAGCTCGCCTGCCTGGGGGCGTCCTTCCCTAGAGATGGGGCGGCTATGATCTGGATAGCTGGAGTCGAGCACTCAGCCCGCGTGCCGAGTGTGAACTTGACAAGGACCAACACCTCATTCCTGAAATCTTCAAACATCCCCACCGTCTCCTAGAGGTTGGGGGGGGGGCGGCAAGTCCGACCTGTCAGATCCATGGCCTCCTGTCATCGAGCTCGCTGAAGGTTTTCTGTGCTGGCCACGCTCCACGCTCACCACACCAAAATGTTGAAACCTAAAAACGGTCTCCTGTGGAGTTCACCCTTGGGGAAGGGGTGATCACGCACTTACTTCGCTCCTGCAAGTAAAACAACAAGGGAAACAAGAAAGAACTGACCCAAGGGCTCATTGGGGAGGACCCACCACACACCCGGAAGATCTAAGAGCGCTTCCCATCCTTAGCCAAAGGCCGAGCTAAGGTATCCTCAGAAAGCATTTGAGAGATGGAGCAAGAGAGCACAGGAAGCATGCTTTCTGAGGTACCCCTTGGGTTCTATTTATAGACTTTTGAAAACGGCCTGCAAATAGCGAAGTCCCTCTGTCTTGAACGACTATGTGCAGTCCATGTTGCCCTGCCAACATCGTAACTCCGCTGTTCTGAAAGGCTATGGGCAGGCCAACAGGGGCAAAATAGTAAAAAGTACCTCATAGACCTGGGCGAGCTGAGGAGCTCGACCACCCCTGAAGGTCCTGCTCGCCTACTACCTGCCGAGCTCCATAGGGCAAGTGCGAGCTGTCTACAGTGCTCGCCATTCGATCTTTCTTCATTAGTTGAGCTCAACTCGATGAAGCCTGGGCCTGGCTCGGCGAATGCCGAGCTCGGGGTCGCGACGAATGCCGAGCTCGGGTTCGGCTTTCCTTGCCGAGCTTGCCTACTGCCTTCAGATTCCTCTGTTGTGCTCGCCTGCTGCTTGGGTGATCTGAATTGGCCGGTCTGGTTCATGGCGACCTCACTCACCGGATACGGTGTTGTACAAGTGAATACTAAATATCATAAAATTTAATAAAATATTTAACCTCTAAATTTTTATTCCAAAATAACTCATATAAATAGGGGTATTGAAGAAAGTACCAAAAATACTAGTCCAAAAATTCCTCAAAAAATAGCAGAGCTACATTATGATCATAAAACTTCACTTCCTAAGTTTCATGAAATTCACAAGTCAGTAAACCAGGTAAAAGATTATCCTAAGGAAAACCATCATAAGGCACTTTATGAAGACACACCCTTGTAATCTCAATTAAACAACATTTAATAATTTTTCCATGGTTCTATATGCCCTAATATGTTCCTTGATTAAGTATCTCAATTTTCCAGAAGCAATGATATTTATTTCCTATTTATCCTAGTAAGGTGCACTAATTTACTTTACAAAGGAGGTACTACAAATAAACTAATAGTGCAACCTAATGTCATTTGATTGTCTATTCCAGAATTTCAAACTATTCTACCACCTATACATCATATTTTCTGTCATTAACATCAAAAGGGCAATATGGAAGTTACTACTACAAGGATGATCTACTGATCTCTAAACACCATAAGAAAAATACCTGAGGTTAATAATACTATGAAATTATCCATACCAAAATATCATCAAGATTCAAGGACATTTGACCCGTAAGATAATTTTAGGGTTTAAAGTCATAAATACTTATTAAGTGGTTTATGTGGGGTGCATGTGTCTAAATACCACCATATCCCTTCATAGTGCATTTCACCACCCTAAGATCTCAAGGACTAATCCCCAAGTCCATCCAAAAACATAACTCCCTATGTCCTTCACAAGCCCCCAAAGTTCAATCTTAGGGTTAGAACTAGGGTCCTAGGGCAAATCCACCCTAATCTACCCAATAATCCATATGAAGGTCTTAAATGTCATGTCAAATCAGAGCCTCAAATTTTAACCTCTGTTGAGGTGGTTTGGCCACTCAACCCACAAGGGACACTTTTGACCAAAATACCCCATTTAGGGAATGGCTAGGGTTTGCTTATTTACCATCTAAATCATCTCCAAATAGGATGAAAATTTATACAGAGCCTTATGATGACCCCAAGGACCACTCACCAAAATTTGGGAGGGTTTGGTGGTAATTAGGTCCCCTAATTCAATTACCCTAGGATTATTAAATAATTTCAAAAACTATAGAAAAATATCTCCAAAAATTACCATTTTTGGGCATGACCTAGATATAGGTTAGAATGACTCCCTGTCCAAATTTCAGGTCATTTGGACTTGTGGGGAAGTGGGGGAACACATTTAAATCTCTAACTATTCCTAGGTATAGACCTTACCAAAATAAGTGTTATGGTCAAACCACTTACCCAAATTAGTCGAAATCAATTTTAAAATAAAATATACCTAGATATTTTTAAAATAATTCCTAAGATGACTGGTTTATAAGGGCAGAAAATACATTTAATATAATATATAAATCTTGATCTTGCACAGATCTTGACGCAAATCCTACGACGCTGGCTCATCTTCTACCTCCAGCAGACGGGTACGATCGACCAGACCTGGAGCAGGTTCCAGCCGCCACAGCCGGCGACCCAGCCACCTCCCTGGCCGACCACCTCCACCACCACCTCCATCGAGGTGGTGGCCATCGTAGGGAGGCGGCATGGCCACCGGAGGGGCTGTTTCCGGCGATCCCGACACTTGAGTTTTTCCCAAAAAATCTAGGAAAATGAGAGCTTTGATCATGCTCAATTGAGCCCGATTCTCAATCTAAATGAATCCTAGGATCTACCAATAGAAGAAGGAGAAGGGGATGACCTTATTGGTGGTCTGGAATTGAGCCGATCACCGGGTTGCCATTTGTGGTGGAGGTGTCGCCGGAGTTCTGCAACAGTAAAGTCAAGTGGCTCGAAATCTTCAGGTAAATGGTGGGAAGGGCTCCTCTCATACCACTGATGGCGTTTAAAACACCAGTTGGGGAGGGGAGAGGCCAAGCCATCAATGGCCATTTAAAGCTCGGCCCGGCCATGGCAATACTCCTACCCTAGGCACTGCCATGGCCAGGAAAACCCTTGGCCTTCTCCTAACTGGCCAGAGGAGATGATTCCAACATGAAAAGAGGGGCTTTGCCCTTCCAAGCCATGAATTGCCTTCCTCCCATTTCTCTCTCCTCCATTAAAGGGAAAATGAAGCTTCTCTCCCCTAGTCAGCATTTACAGGAATTAGATGGCTAATCTGATATTTTTTCCCATTAAACCAATGAGCCACCTTAATTGGTCTTAGCCCTAGTGGATTGGGCTTGAGCTAGCCATTCAGGCTAGTTTGACCCATTTCAAGGGTGGAGTTGACCTTGGTCAAAATGTCCTTTTGGGAGGAACCCACTGGGCCCTTGGTGACCCATTGGCCTCCCCTAGGGTCTAGGTATGGTTATGTAGGGTTGTCTTGGTACATTGTAGGTCACCAGCCCCTTAGTTAGGGCACTATGACCATTTTAGGGCTAGGGTTAACTTGGGTCAACTTAGCCTTTTCTATTGACCCCAATGGGTCCCTGGTGACCCATTGACCTCCTTTTAGGGTTAGGAGTGTATGTGTGGGGTCCACTTGGCTAAGGAAGGGTCAACTGACCCTAAGTAGTCCAGTTTGGCCCATTTAGGGTTAGGGTGGACTTAAGCTAACTTGGCCACTTTGCCTGTCCCCATTGGGTCGTTAGTGACCCTATGGGCCACCCAAGGGGGTTTAGGGTGTTGTGGTAGGGTCATGGGGTCAATTTGGAGCACTAAATTCAAATCCTAAGTCTGGTGGTGAGGTTGTGCTATAGGCAGACCAAGGTGATTTTCACCTTGGCCCTTGTTCACTTGATCCTTTGAGCTTCTTATGGTTTTGTCATGACCTAGTCATGACAAAACCCCTCCTAGGTGTCTAGTTGTTTGGGGATGTTACAAATTGAGCACAGCAACTACCTGTTAGCTACTCGCTGAGATGTACTCCGACTTTGCAGTTGAGATTGCAATGTTGATTTGCTTCTTGTTGCTCCAAGATACTAGTCTTCCTCCCAAGAACTGACAGGTGGCAGAAGTGCTCTTCCTATCCTTTTTGCAGCCAGTAAAAGCTACATCTGAATAGCCTGTTAGTTCAAACTCTCCATTCCTAGGGTACCATAGGCCATGATCCGGTGTGTCCTTAAGATACCTTAAAATCCTCTTTGTAGTAGAGTAGTGAGATTCTTTAGGGCAAGCCTGATACCTAGCACAAACATATGTAGCATACATGATGCCTGGCCTAATTGTAGTTAGATATAGAAGTGAGCCAATTATCCCTCTATACAAAGTTTCATCAACAGGTTTCCCTGCCTCATCTTTGCCTATAAGCATATGAAAGTCTTTGATTTCGAGGATAGCTAATCACATAGAGGGGGTGTGAATAGGTTTCTTAGTCCATAGTGACTATCTTTTACTTTCCTTTAAGTGGATGATTTATTAGTTGATTATATTCTGCTTTCAAGACATACAACCTGCAATAAAGCCAACACAGAAAATCACACACAAGATTAATAGTGGTTCCCCTAATAAGGGTACACCCAATTTTCCTCCCACCTATCCAATTATCTTGTTGGAATAGGTACTTCTCCAAAACTCTGCTCCAAAGAGCATACAAATTAGATCCCTCAGGATCCCTCAGTCTCATTGATCAGCCATAAGGGCCTACAACTCATTGATCAGCAGATCACCTACCTCAGGCCAAAGGCCTTACACTAAGGCTGGGAGGATAGACCTACCTCAGATCCACTAGGGATCCTACCTCAGACCCTAGGGTCCTACACTCAGAGATTATTCCTCTCTTATAACTCTGTGATCAATTGACCACCTACCTCAAACTTGAAACCAAGTCCTACAGCTTAGATTCTCAACAGAATCCTACCTCAGAGCAAACTTGCTCCTACTACTCAGATCCAAAAGGATACTACAAGATGAAAGTGAGTTGATGAGGTTCTTGATTGGACACAAGAGAAATTTCTCTATGCAAATTTACCTTGACTGAGATAGACTCAGCCCAACTTTGACTCCAGGAATATATTTCCTGAGTCTACCTTTACATGAACTGAGATACACTCAGTCCTAACTTCTTCTTCACAGCACCAGGAATTTTTCCTACTAGATATGTAAAGTGATTGTATCAAAACTTGCTACTACTTGGGCTGAAAAGATTCTCAGCTCAACTTATTCACAGCAACAAGGATACAAAACTTTTTTAGCTTGTGCTGGAAGTAACTGGAAGAAAATAGTTCTGCTTCTTCTTTATTTCCTCAGCTGAGGATGTTCAGCCCTAACTTCTTCTCCACAACCTCCAGTAGATGTTCTTCAGTGTTATACAGATGGATCTGTGAAGAACCTGCTGGTGTAGATGGAGAAATGCCACCAGCTAACTTTTTTTCTCCCCTTTAGAGATTTGCTCTAATCTTGTTGTAGTCGAGGATGAAGACAAACATCTAACTTGTTGATCCTTTAGACCTCCAATCATTTTGCTCTTTGTTCTTCTCTTCACAACAACAATGGTGATGAAGAAGAACTATCTCAACAGCTACCTCTACCATAAAAGGCTTCTCCTATTATTGAATGCAAATCAACGACCCTTTTAGCAGTGGGCTCCACACATTTAATGTCAGCTGCATCCTTGCTTTAACACCTAACTATCGTACAGTAGGTCTACAATGACTTTTGTCATGTAATGTAGCTTTGCCTCTAACAATTAGAATAAGGTTGACTTGTTGACTTACTGATGTAAGCACCTGTGGACTTAGTCAAAAAATCAAGCATCAGTAGAATAGGCGTTGAGTGGATGTGCTTCACTCAATGTCAAAGTACTTAGACAGAATTCTGTCTATCTAGGCATTGACAGTGTTGAGTGAGTAAGCCTCACTCAAAGCTTTACGCCTTAGCTTATTCTTCTGCCTTTTCTGCATGCTTGGCGTTGAGAGCGTTAAGTGAGCATTGTTGGGTACATTGGTTCTAATGTACCTGATTTGAAGAAGCCTCACCCTACTCAATGATATACATCAAAATGTATTTGATGTGTTTTGAGTTTACTTGTGCAGGTAAAGTATTTGCAGGAAAGATGAAAAAGTTTCTAATTCCATGTGTCGACAACCAGAGGGAAAGTGTCGACACTTAAGAAGACTTGTGTCGACACCCAGGCAAGCAGTGTCGACACTTGGAGTACTTGTGTCGACACCAGGGATGCAGAGTCGACACCAGACAGAAAGTGTCGACACAAGGAGCTGTGTCGACACTTAGTAAAGAGAAGCCCAGTAAAGCAGTGTCGACACTTAGCGGTTGTGTCGACACCCAGTGAAACTGTGTCTACATCAGAAAGTGTCGACACTTGGAGGCTGTGTCGACACTCAGCAAAAGTCAGCAGAGTCTAAGTATAAGTGTCGACACCCAGAGCAATGTGTCGACACACAGCAGAAGAGTCAACACTTGAAGAAAGTGAGGACACAAGAAAGAATGTGTCGACACTCAGCTGAAGACTCAACACTTGAAGAAAGTGTCGACACAAGGAGCTGTGTCGACACTTAGCAAAGTTCAACAAAATATTCTAAGTACAAGTGTCGACACAAAGGAGATGTGTCGACACTCAACAAAAGTCTCAACAGAAGAAGAATGTGTCGACACAAGGAGCTGTGTCGACACTCAGCAAGTATCAACACTGGAGACATGTGTCGACACCAAGAAGAAGTGTCGACACTTAACAGATTCAACACATGAAGATGTGTCGACACAAAGGAGTTGTGTCGACACTTACAAGAATTCAACAAAGTGCTGAAGAACAAAGTGTTGTGTCGACACTCAATATCAGTGTCGACACATGAAGAAGAAGCTGTGTCGAGATATACAATCTACAACACAAGGAGTTGTGTCGACACCTTGTAGGCTAGTGTCGACACTCAGTCAACTTGTGTCGAACACTTGGTCTATAAGTGTCGACACTTAAAGACAGACAGTCTCGACACTTACACACAGTTACAGATTTTTCAAGAACTTACTGGATGACTTGACAGCTGCCATTCCAGTCGGTCTACTGCACCTGTCAGAGTTGTCAGAAATCAGTTATGAACCGGACCAGCCGGTTACCATGAAGAAGACCTATAAATAGGCTTATACTGTCTACAGAAAAAGATGATTAACACATCAAGTAATACAAAGAAGATCTAGCTATTACTTGAAGAATCTAGTGAAGATCTAAGAAGTTGGAGAGAGAGAGCTCCATCCAAGAAGACAGCCGTTGGAACCAGGCTGAGAAGAAGGGTTCAGATTTGTTCTGAACCTTAAGTAGCAGAGATCACGGATCAACTGCAGAGGAGATCAATCTTATTGTGTTCTATATTCAAGAAGCTTTGAAGAAAGCCAAGTCAGATTGATCTCAGCACAGAGTTCATCCAAGAACTCATCAAGAAACTCTCAACTCTTCTCTCTTTTCTCTGAGTTGTAGAGTTTACATTTTTGTATTCATATTTTCTTGTAGGATCCTTAGGCATCTGAGTTTGTAAGCATGTAATTATAAAGGCTGAGTGTAGTGCTTGAGTGCTTGAGTATAGGAGATTTGAATATCTGAGTGTATGCCTGTTGTGGCTGAGTGTAGGCCTTGGTGGCTGAGTGTAGGCTTTGTGAAGAAGCTGAGTTGTAGGGCCTTGAGCCTGAGCTGTAGGAACCTGGTTGAGGTTCTGAGTGTAAGATCTGAGAATCTGAGATAGTGGAGAAGTTTGGCCGAATCTAGTACACTGCTATATAGGCGAAGGGGAAAGTGGATGTACCCAAACCTTGGGGAACCACTATAAATCTGTGTGTCTACTGGTTGCTTGTGTAATTCTGTGATTGCTGCTTGTGTGCTGTGATAAAGTAACTAGAACTCTATGATATAATCTGAATTCTGCCTAAAAAGTTAAAAAGATTTAAGTCACCTATTCACCCCCCCCCCTCTAGGTGAGTTAGTACAATATCTTTCAAGTGGTATCAGAGCCAGGTTACCCAAAAAGGGACATAACTGTCTGAGTAGATCCTGTTGGCAGATTCAGTCTAAGTACATTACAGAATCAAGAAAATCAAGAACCATGGGTTCCACTGAGAATCATAAGGAATTGGGATCCATGAAGCTACCCATATGTAGAAAAGAGATCTTTGGCATCTGGAAGGAAAGGGTGAGACTGTTTATGGAAGCCTCAAACCCTAAAATATATATCACAGTGAAAGAAGGGCCATATGTGCCCATGAAGGTTTCAGTCTTAGATGCAAATCAGAGAACACCTAAGGATTTCTCTGAAATGACAAAGGATGAGATTGTTCTAGCCACAATGGACAAAAGGGCTCAGAATATCATTGTGAGTGCTATAGATGATGCTACCTTTCAAAATTTGGTATACTGCAAGACATCCAAGGAAATGTGGGATACTCTTATTGTGTACATGGAGGGTTCTGAAGAAGTGAGGCAAGACAGAAAGTCCTTGCTAAACTAAGAATATGAAAGCTTTAGGCAAGGTAGAGCTGATAGCATAACTGAATGCTATAAGAAGTTCTATATGATTGTGAATGAGCTAATGTCCTATGGCAGAGAGTTCAGTAATTATGAGCTTAATGATTAAGTTTCTGAGGTCCCTAACAAAAGATTGGGACACCAAGATCTGTGCCATAAGGGAAATGCCAAAGTTAGCAGAAATTCCTCCACCAACACTGTTTGGAAAACTGCTGTCCTATGAAATGCAGTTGATGGTGAGGAAAGAAGAGGAGAAATCTACAAGAAGTGAACATAAAGAAAGGACAGTGGCATTCAAGACAGAAGCCCCCAGAAAGTACAGAAGTAAGTCACCAACTCCACCACCAAAAGTAGCTGAAACTGAGTCAGATGAGTCAGCAAGCAGAAAGTCTGAAAGCAGTGAAAGTGATGAGGACTTTGCTGCCTTCACAAGACATTTTCAGAAGTTCTTAAAGAAGAAACAGTGGAGGACAAAGCCATCTACTTCACAGGGTAAAGAATACTATTATCAGAATAAAAAGTCTTCAAAGAAAGACAGGAAAAAGACCAAGTCTAGCAAAGCAACTCTTTCAAAAATAGTATGCTATTGCTGTAATAGACAAGGACATGTTGTTGCAGACTGTCCAGAGAAAAGAAAAGAGTCTAATGATAAGAAAAAGACTCAATTCAAGGGCAAGAAGGAAAAGTCTTTTGTTGCCAAAAAGGATAAGAGCCTGTCAGACTTATCTTCATCAGAAACTGAGTCAGATGCAGAAGCATACGTATGACTGTTTACTGAGGAAGAAGAAGAAGAGTTCATTCAGATCATGAACTCTATATATGAACAAGAGGACAGTCAGTGCTAAGGACTGATGGCATTGACAGAAAGTGACAAAATCCAGGAGCAGCCTGGACCTAGTAAGGTACAAAATTGTTCTTTCAGTTCAATTTATTGTGCTAGTACAGAATCAGATTCATCATCATCAAGTGATGAGAGTGCATCTGAGTCTGAAGAGGATATTCATCAATTGATAGATGAATATAAAGTTCTGTTGCAAGCATTTAAGAAATGCAAATCCTTGGCCAAGAGTCAAGCTAAGGAGATTGCAAGTCTCAAAGTGGCTGCAACTGATTATGAGAAATTGTTTGATCAAAAACTTAATGAGATAGCCAGACTGAAGCACATAACTGTGATTGAACAATGGGGATTGCTAAAGGACTACACACCAATAAAGGATGGTCCAAAAGTCACCTTTGGTGGTTCTGAAAAAGGGATCATCAAGGGTTTTGGTAACATTTTTAGCTCTCATATTACTATTACTCAAGTGGCCTATGTTAAAGGTTTGAAACATAACCTTATTAGTATAAGTTAATTGTGTGATGTGGGATATGACATCTCATTTGTCAAAGATTGTTGTCATATCAGGAGGTCAAATGATCAAGAGATCATTTTGACAGGTTATAGAAAAAGAAATGTCTACTTCTAGACATTATGTGTGAGAACAATGGTTCTCCAGTGTGTCTTGTAGCTGATGAGAAAGTCTCTCATTGTGTCAAATGGCACAAGAGACTAGCCCATATCAACTACAAGACAATTGGCAAACTCTTTAGTAAAGAGCTAGTGAGGAATGGTGCTCAAGTTAAGTGTATTAAAGATGGAATATGCTCAGCTTGTCAAAAGGGCAAGCAGACAAGATCCACCTTTAGTAGGATTGAAAATAAAGATGCTGTGAGGTGTTTATACCTCTTGCATATGGATCTCTTTGGTCCTATGCCAGTTCACAGCCTAGGTAGGAAGGTCTATACCTTTGTAGTTGTAGATGACTACTCAAGGTTCTCCTGGGTGTTATTCCTTAGATAGAAATCTGAAACACCTAGGGTCTGTTTGGCGCAGCTCTGGCGGCTGGAAAATCTCTATTCCAGCCGCCAGAGCTGTTTTATATGTGTTTGGGACAGCTCCCTGTGAAGAGCTTTTCAATCCGCCAGAGCTGTTTTACAGCTTTTCAGAAATCTTCCTCCCCCCAGCTTCTGCTCTTGCAAAATAGCTTTCTCTCTCACAGGTTTTGGAAATCTAATGGTTTCTTCAGATGGAACATGCTTAGAGGTCGGACGGCCTTCCTCTGGCGATTCCGAGCCCCTGACGGCCTTCCTCCGGCGATTCCGAGCCCCGACGTCCTTCCTCGGGCGATTCCGAGCGCACTTCTACACAGAATACCCAAACACTCTGCAGCTTTTCAAAACTGCTCCCCAGAAATCTATTTTAAAACAGCTCTATCCGGACAGCAGCTTTTCAATCCGCCAGAGCTGTCCCAAACACCTAGTGTCTTCTATAGCTTTGTCAAACAAATTCAGAATGAACTAGCCAGTACAGTGGTCAAAATAAGAAGTGACCATGGTACTGAATTTCAGTCTGATAGTATGGCAAAATAATGTGAAGAATTTGGGATATTTCAAGAGTTTTCTTCACCAAGAACACCTCAGCAAAATGGCATTGCTGAGAGGAAGAATAGAACCTTGATTGAGCCTGGTAGGACCCTATTAAGTGATACATCACTACCAGAATACTTCTGGGCTGAAGCAGTTAATACTGCATGCCATGTTATTAATAGGGCTACCATTACTAAAAGCCACAATAAGACCCCCTATGAGGTTGTGAAAGGCAGAAAACCAAACCTATCCTACTTCAGGATCTTTGGTTGTAAGTGCTTTATACTTAACAATGGAAAGTCTTACTTGACTAAGTTTGCTGCCAAGTCCCAAGAGGGAATTTTTGTTGGGTACAACAACAACAGTAAGGCTTATAGAGTCTACAACTTGTCTACACAAGTTGTAGAAGAGTCTGTACATGTAGTATTTGATGAAACTAGACTTATTAACAATGAGTTGTCTAGTAGTATATGCAGCTCCACAGGTATAACAAAGAAGATGCACAAGCTCACTATAGAAGAAGAACCTACTGCAAGACAGCAAGTAGAAGATAGTGGCTGTTGTCCAGGGGGAGTACTACATGTACCTAATGCAGATGAAGTTCAAGGAGTACAGCAAGATGAAGAAGTTGAAGAAGTTCAACCTGAAGCCAGGATGCCTCCAGCTAATAGGCATCTAAGAGATCATCCAGCAGAACAAATCATTGGTGATCCAAGACAAGGGGTACAAACAAGGAGCAGAAATCTGAATGCAGTGCTCTTCTCCAGTTTTCTATCCCATGTTGAACCAAAGAAGTTTGAAGAAGCCATCCTAGACCCTCATTGGATTGAGGCAATGCAAGAAGAGCTGAATCAGTTCAAGAGGTGCAAGGTCTGGGAACTTGTTCCTAAACCAAAAGACCACAACATAATTGGGACCAAGTGGATATTTAGGAACAAGATGGATGAACATGGAGTCATCATTAAGAATAAAGCAAGATTGGTTGCTAAAGGATATAGGCAGGAAGAAGGTATTGACTTTGATCAAACCTTTGCTCCAGTAGCCAGACTGGAAGTCATAAGAATGTTCCTGGCCTATGCAACCTTTCAAGGATTTAAAGTTTACCAAATGGATGTTAAGTCAGCCTTTTTGAATGGTAATCTTAAAGAGGAAGTCTATGTGGAACAGCCATCAGGTTTTGTTGATTCAACTCAACCTAATCATTTCTATAGACTTAGGAAAGCATTATATGGGTTAAAACAAGCCCCTAGGGCTTGGTATGAAACCCTGTCTAGTTTCCTCATTGAGAATAAGTTCACAAGGGGGAAAATAGACAAGACTCTATTCCTTAGGGAATCCAGAGGCAAAGTAATACTAGTCCAAATATATGTAGATGACATAATATTTGGATCTACTGAAAGTAGTCTTTGCAAAAAGTTTGCAAAACTAATGCAAGGGCAATTTGAGATGAGTAGTATGGGGGAACTTAAGTTCTCTTGGGTCTCCAAGTTAGACAGACTGAGAATGTATTATCCATATGCCAGTCTAAGTTCACCCTAGAACTCATAAGGAAGTATGGTATGGATTCATCCAGTACCATGAAGACTCCTATGGGGTCAAGTATGTCTCTTAGCAAGGATGATGCAGGGAAACCTGTAGATGAGACTTTGTATAGAGGGATAGTTGGCTCCCTTTTATATTTGACTGCAAGTATACCAGATATCATGTATGCTACATGTGTCTGTGCAAGGTATCAAGAATGCCCTAAAGAGTCTCATTTGACAGCAGTCAAAAGGATACTGAGATATCTAAAGGGCACTCCTTATCTAGGCCTCTGGTACCCTAGGAATGGGGATTTTGAACTAACAGGTTATTCAGATGCAGACTTTGCAGGATGCAAAGAAGACAGAAAAAACACAACTGGAACCTGTCAATTCCTAGTTGGAAGACTGATTTCATGGAGTAGCAAGAAGCAAACAAGTGTGGCTATCTCCACTGCAGAGTCAGAATATGTGGCTGCAGGAAGTTGCTGTGCTCAACTTCTATGGGATACAACATCAGCTTGAGGACTATGGAATTCAGGTAAGTAGAACTCCACTTTTTGTGATTCTACTAGTGCTATATCAATTGCAAACAATCCTGTTTCCCATAATAGAACTAAACATATTAAAATAAAATATCAATTTCTTAGAGAACATGTAGAAAAAGAAGATATTTTACTGGAATATGTTAGAACAGATAATCAACTAGCTGATATGTATACTAAGCCCTTAGAAGAAACTAAGTTCAATAGGTTTAAAATTGAACTAGGTATGATAAACTTAGAATAAGTTTATAGAAATGGCTAAGTAAAAAGGTGTCGACACACAGAGATATCTGTGTCGACACAGAAAAGTGGTGTCGACACTTCAGGGCAAAGGTGTCAACACATTTAGGAAGTTGGTGTCGACACTTCAGAAAATTGGTGTCGACACATGACAAGTAGGTGTCGACACATCCAAGGTGGTGTCGACACTTAGTGTTTACTCAGAATTATCTAAGTAAAGTCTCGACTAAATGTCGAGTTATGTGGTGTCGACACATAATCAAGTGTTCGACACATATATATGTTGACTAAACTTGTGTCGACACATAGGTGTCGAGACATTATAAGTCTGTGTCGACACTTTTCCACAGTGTCGACACAATTTAAGTTAGTTAACCCGCCTTTTCCTCTTCAAACCTAGAAAGGTATAAATAGAATTTCTCCATTGTCTGTCGACACGCTCACTAAAGTTTCGAGACCAAACTTGTGTGTCGACACCTCTCTTCTCTCTAGTCAAATTCTTCAAACCCTAATGGCGCCAAAGCTCGAGGAGAACGTCAATGAAGGCTACGAACTGGTGCGACATGCGTTTGATGATGCAGACCCGGAAATCAAGAGTGTGGTAACCCTAGTTGCAGACTCAGGGTTAGAATTTCTTGTTTCTGAGCCGACTAAGATCTGGAAGAAGGAAGTTCTAGAGTTTCTGAATGGAGCTGAAGTAGACGAATCTGGATTCAAGATCAAATCCAGGGTACATGGAGAAAAAGTGAAGGTCTCTCCTAAAAGTTTGAGAAAAGTCCTAAACCTGCCAAGGACAAAAGAAGAGGATGAGGTTACTGCTTCTAAGACTAGGGAAGCATTAACATGGTGTGGTCTAGATTCAAAGATGAAAATTGGATCTGTGTTTAATAGGAAAGGTATGAACAGCCAGGGTAAATTTCTATCAGAAATTGTTGGCAAAGTGATCTTAAGTAAGCCTGGAGGGCATGACAGGGTATCTGCCCATATGTTCAATCTCATGACCAGGATAATCTTCAGCCTAAAAACTGATTGGTTTGTAGTAGTCTTTGAAAAGATCAAGGAGAGTCTGAAGAAACCAAATTTGGGTAGGATAATTAGTTTATACTTGGCTGGTAGTATACCAGAAGTTATGAGTCAAGCTGCAGGCATTAAAATTAATCATATGAGGAAGATGAACTTGAGGATATTCTCTAGATGGGATAGGGTTTTGTCTAAGGAGATGCCAACCCCTGAGAAAATAACTCATGAGAAAGTAACACCTCTAAAGAAAAAGAAGAAAACTGCCCCAGTGGCTCAAGATTCATCTAGTAGCTCTGGTAGTGAAGAGCAAGTTGTCTTTACTCCAGATGAGGATGTAGAAGGGAATGCTGGAAAGTCTCCAACTCAATAAGATGCTGCAGAGAGGCAGGGGGAGCTACCACCAGCTTGCCCCTTACACCAGGATTTAGTCCAGGGGGAGCCTCTAGTTGTAGAAGAGCCAACTACACTGGAAAGTGAACAAGCAACACACATCATCCTTGAGGTAATCACTGAGCTTAATGCTTTAGATTTCCTTATAGAGGAAAATATTTTGTCTGATTCCTTAAGTAATGTTAATCAGCAAACTCAGATTGATAGCCTACCCCCAGATGTTGTCATGGAGGACACATCTGTCACAGTTCAAATAGTATCTGATCCAGTGGTAGATGAGCCAAGAGTTTCTCCAGCCCATTCTCCACAAGAATTTACAATGGAAGATTTATTTCTTAATCTGGATCAAGAAGACCTTGAGAAGGAATGTACTGCTGCTGAGGGGGAGAATGCTCCAGTTGAGGGGGAGCAAGTGCAAATTCTAGAAGAACCTACAAGGAAAGAGCCTGAGAAGTCCCAAGCTGTTGAGGAGCTACCTAGAGAGAGGGTAGATATTGCTAGCACATCAGCATCAGAAGATGAGGAAGCTGCAAAAGCTAAGAAAAGGAAGTTTCAAGTATTCAAAAGAAGAAGTCAGAATTATAAGAAGGCTTTGCAAACCATAGCACCACAGCCAGCACTACAGCCAACTCCATCAGTAGATTACAGTGCACTGATGGTTGCTCTGCAGATCAAGCTTGATGAGCACAGAAAAGCCATAGAAACCTATGTGGGTGAGGAGGCATAAATCCTTACAGTTTGATCTAGCCTAGGACATTAAGTCTATAAGATTTGAGATGAATCTCAATAAGAAGGAGATGACAGACTGCTTCCACAAGGGAGGGAATGCAGTGGTATACTTGGCTACCCATCAAGAAAAGATAAAAGCTCAAGTAGATGACATTGCACTGAAGCAGAGATATGTTTTGGAGAACCAGCTCAGAATGAATGATAACTTAACTGCTTCCCACAATGCCATAGTAACAGAGATGAAAAATATAGCTGCTGGACAGACTACTTCTACTGCTACTGCTAAGGCAGATTTTGATAAAGCACTGCAAGAGAGCTTAACTGCTGTTACAACTGCAATTCAAGACTCTCAGAAGTTGATAACTGACAAACTCCAAAGGTTGAAACCTTTCTTTAAAGATGGAGTCAATTATTTGGATAACCAGGTCAGATTTCAGAAAGATGATGTAAGAGATCACATAGAAAGAGAAGTCATAAAGGGGGAGAGGGTGTTAGTCAAAGCCAGCTCTGATCATGCCAAGTGGATATCTAATTCTATCAGAGCAACTCTTGATATCCTCCTTTATGTGATGATGACAATGTTGCAGAATCTGGGATACATCATGCATATCTTGGAGGGGAGCAAGCTGAAGTGGCTCAAGTCATCTACCCTCCTCCAGATTTTGATATGGTTCAAGATGATATACAATCAATGTATAGCCCACCAGGGGGACAACAAAATGTCATCATAGAGAAGGTGGTTCAGCCAGTATCTGAGGCTATGCAAGAAGCTTTGCAGAGAGAACATGAAGCTATGCAGAAAGAACAAGAAGCTAGATTATCTAAAAAGAGGTTCAGGGAGCAAGCTGAACAATGACCAGACTTTGAGCAGTGGAGTCCCACTTCAAGAAACATTATCTTAACTGCATGGAAAGCTGCAAAAGATAATATTCAAGACAGAAATAAATGGTTTTCTGAATTGGAATGGAGGAAACATGAGACAAGGCAAGAAGCAATAGTGCAATATAGAAGGAAGGCCAAGATGGGAAGGCTACCTCCTACTGCTCAGGAGCCTAGCAAGTACTTTCTCAAGCCTTATCATTATTTTGAGAGGCAAAAGATCAAAGCTGAAGAGCTAAAGAAGAAGGAGCTGAAAGAGAAAAAGCCTGCTGAAACTGAAGATGCTGAAGCTTCTGTGCAAGCCAAGATACAGTCTGGCAAAGGGATAGTGATCAAAGATGCTGATCAAAAAATAGCATAGAAATTTTCTTAAGTTTACTATGTAATCTTTTGATGTTAAACATTCTGTAAACTTTTGACAAATGAATATGACAAAGCTGTTAGAACAATGTGCTGTGTGATAAATTTGCTGTGTGATAAATTTATTTCATAATTGTTCTGAGATAATGTCTATGTATACATGTTTGATTGATACATGTTTATGTTTGCCCTGATATATAATCCTGCTTTACATCATACTATGATTTTATTCTGTATGGTGTATATCATTGACTAAGGGTTATGACTTCTCCAAATAGGGGGAGATTGTTGGGTACATTGGTTCTAATGTACCTGATTTGAAGAAGCCTCACCCTACTGAATGATATACATCAAAATGTATTTGATGTGTTTTGAGTTTACTTGTGCAGGTTAAGTATTTGCAGGAAAGATGAAAAAGTTTCTAAGTCCATGTGTCGACACCCAGAGGGAAAGTGTCGACACTTAAGAAGACTTGTGTCGACACCCAGGCAAGCAGTGTCGACACTTGGAGTACTTGTGTCGACACCATGGATGCAGAGTTGACACCAGACAGAAAGTGTCGACACAAGGAGCTGTGTCGACACTCAGTAAGGAGAAGCCCAGTAAAGCAGTGTCGACACTTAGCGGTTGTGTCGACACCCAGTGAAACTGTGTCTACATCAGAAAGTGTCGACACTTGGAGGCTGTGTCGACACTCAGCAAAAGTCAACAGAGTCTAAGTATAAGTGTCGACACCCAGAGCAATGTGTCGACACACAGCAGAAGAGTCAACACTTGAAGAAAGTGTCGACACAAGAAAGAATGTGTCGACACTCAGCTGAAGACTCAACACTTGAAGAAAGTGTCGACACAAGGAGCTGTGTCGACACTTAGCAAAGTTCAACAAAATATTCTAAGTACAAGTGTCGACACAAAGGAGATGTGTCGACACTCAGCAAAAGTCTCAACAGAAGAAGAATGTGTCGACACAAGGAGCTGTGTCGACACTCAGCAAGTATCAACATTGAAGACATGTGTCGACACCAAGAAGAAGTGTCGACACTTAACAGATTCAACACATGAAGATGTGTCGACACAAAGGAGTTGTGTCGACACTTACAAGAATTCAACAAAGTGCTGAAGAACAAGTGTTGTGTCGACACTCAATATCAGTGTCGACACATGAAGAAGAAGCTGTGTCGAGATATACAATCTACAACACAAGGAGTTGTGTCGACACCTTGTAGGCTAGTGTCGACACTCAGTCAACTTGTGTCGACACTTGGTCTATAAGTGTCGACACTTAAAGACAGACAGTCTCGACACTTACACACAGTTACAGATTTTTCAAGAACTGACTGGATGACTTGACAGCTGCCATTCCAGCCGGTCTACTGCACCTGTCAGAGTTGTCAAAAATCAGTTATGAACCGGACCAGCCGGTTACCATGAAGAAGGCCTATAAATAGGCTTATACTGTCTACAGAAAAAGTTGATTAACACATCAAGTAATACAAAGAAGATCTAGCTATTCCTTGAAGAATCTAGTGAAGATCTAAGAAGTTGGAGAGAGAGAGCTCCATCCAAGAAGACAGCCGTTGGAACCAGGCTGAGAAGAAGGGTTCAGATTTGTTCTGAATCTTAAGTAGCAGAGATCAAGGATCAACTGCAGAGGAGATCAATCTTATTGTGTTCTATATTCAAGAAGCTTTGAAGAAAGCCAAGTCAGATTGATCTCAGCACAGAGTTCATCCAAGAACTCATCAAGAAACTCTCAACTCTTCTCTCTTTTCTCTGAGTTGTAGAGTTTACATTTTTGTATTCATATTTTCTTGTAGGATCCTTAGGGATCTGAGTTTGTAAGCCTGTAATTATAAAGGCTGAGTGTAGGGCTTGAGTGCCTGAGTGTAGGAGATTTGAATCTCTGAGTGTAGGCCTGTTGTGGCTGAGTGTAGGCCTTAGTGGCTGAGTGTAGGCCTTGGTGGCTGACTGTAGGCTTTGTGAAGAAGCTGAGTTGTAGGGCCTTGGGCCTGAGCTGTAAGACCCCCCTCCCCTTACCAAGGAGGGCTACCGGATCTTATGCCCAGAACCACCGTCTTACGGTGGCACTAACTCACGGGATAGTCGACACCGCAACACGCCGATTCTGCCGGCTAGTACGATCATTAACCTGTAGGCCAATATGAGAAGAAAGAAGTAAACTGTATATAAACCATCAGTCCACAAGCACACAGTACAATCATGTAAATGAAAATGAAGAGTACATCACAATAGTCCACAATAAAGTACAAATGAAAGAGTAAAAAGGGCTTATGCCCAGTACATCAAATCTCTCTCTCACAAAATCATAAATGCGGAAGCTATGCTAGAACATCAGATCTCGTCCCACCTGAGGACGCACAGTAGTGGTAGTAGCCTGCTGAAGTGGTATCTGCTCCTCATGTCCTGCCTCCTCGACGTGCTGGTGCTCCATCTCCACGGGCTCCTAAAAATAGTTGGTCACCGACCATTAGTCAAAAAGACTAAGTCGTTTCCTCCGCACCTCGCCCCGCAGCTCCTAGGCACCGAGCGGGAGGACGAAGCGGAGGACAACAAGGGGTAGCAAAGTGGAAGCAGGTGACAATATCTAACTAGAGTTGTAATAAGTAATGTAATCCTACTCTAGCATTCTAAGTACGGTACAAGTAATAAGTAAGAGCAGTGCAGTAAAGGAAAGTAAAGAAACAGTAGTATGAACAAGTAAATAAGCTAAGCTACCACTATGCTATCATCACAAACGTACCCTAACTTATATAAATGCCCATACAAATATATAAGTTAGGGTTTCCAGGAAATTTAACTTATCATATAAAAGAGCCCATACTAATTTATATGATAAGGATCTATGAAGCGTATGACCTAATATGAATGAATGATATGATGCAATTTTATGCGCAGGCAAGTGCAACTCACACACAACGACTCTGTGATCACAGACCTTTAGTTCCCACTTTTTGAGAGCTAGCATCACTCTCGGGTACCACCGCTGTGGCTACGGCAGCAGCGGAGCGGGCGTCTCCGCTTCTAGACCGGTATGCACACTACCAAGCCTTAGACCCCTCTCATACGCCTCTGTACACGTCCAAGGTGCACTCTAGAGTCTCGCGTACGTACTTTGCTGACAAACCCGTCAGTCTTGTTGGGTCGGATGTGCGTTATCGGGGATCGTCCTCCAGACCGCAGTGTAAAACAACCCACTGGCCCCTCTAACTCTCACAACCGCCTGGTGCACCGTACTGCCATCGGTGTGACGAACGGCCAGTACCGCATGCCCCGCCACGATATTTATGCACATGCAAGTAATTCATACCGAGCCTCCCGCTCGCAGGACCAAAACCCGTCCTGAATCCCTCAAACCCAAACCCGGGTGAGAACGCACATTAGTGCCTTTATGCCAAATCCCTCAAACCCCAAACGGTGAGATCGCACATCAGTGCCTTTATACCAACTCCCTCCAACCCTAGACGGGTGAGCATATATCATGAATCTCTCCAACCCCCACACGGGCGAGAAGGTACAACAATGTCCTAACCTATTAAACTACTCTTGTCTACGGTTTATTATACTTAGAGATTTAAGGTTAATCCCAGGACTGCCCCCGGTATTCCCTGTGAAGGGCTCTCAAGGGGCACTAGGAACTGTGTTGGGATTACGCCCAGCGTTCCCTTTCGCAAGGATATTTATTTTAGTTGATGGCTACCCATGTATCTCCCCAGCTCTCCTTATTGCTTTAGTACAACCCTAGTGACTTAAGGTATTACCGGGAAACCGACGGTCTTCCGCCGACCCCCCACTCCAGTTGCTAACTAAGACTTGCACTTTTGATCCCTCACTAAGACAACTCTACCCACCAGGGTTACTCATGTTGAACTTTCTTACTTCTGCCGATAATCAATCCCCTGGTAACCCCTAAGGCAAGACCTATTTGTGTTATATGCAGACCATGTCCTATGGTTACCCTAAAAATGTGATCTTCCAATCCTTAAGGCATCTTGCCTCTAAATATTTATCCTAGGGTGGTATAGACTAGGGAAACTACCTTATAAATTCTCATAATTTTTCTCGGCCAATTAGTCCTTTAATTAAATCTTTTAATTTAAACACTAGGTCATTTTACACATGAAGTAGTATGATTAAGTATCCACTGACCTAGGAAATTTTTTCTGAGATGTATATTGATAAAATATTGCTGCCTACAGAGTTTCATAATTTTCCTTAAAATATTTATTCCCATTTCCTATTTAATATCAATTCCACACAAATTCCATTTTCCAAATGAAGTATAGGCATTATGTACTCAAAAATTCCAGGAAAATTACAGAACTTTTAGGACACTAATTTATGACTATTGGCAGAGTATCATCAACATTTATTGTGAAATGGCCTATAAAATTCCATTATAACATATTTACCAAAATGCCATTGTATTAATTTAACAAACAACAATGCATCCATTAATTCTGAGAAATTCATGCAAAACTAATAATACCATTTTATGGCAGTAGAATAAATTCCAAATTTTTCAGAGGTATATATCCATTATTTCAAGAATTAATAAAATAAGGGTAAAATGGGCAATTTAAGACATCTACTCCAAAAGTTCTTCAAAACAGAGGAAACATATTTTTCCTAAGTCAAATGTGACATTATCTATGCCTTGGCAAAATTTTAGGATTTGTACTTGAGGAAAACCTATTTTCCAATTTTATTTCCAAAATAGCTATATTTAAAATAAATTCCAATAAATGGAATTTTGAGTCCAAAATTTCATTATTAATTTGAGGGATGAAATTTACCCTAATGAACCACTGAAAATAATTCCAAGACCTTTTGCATGTCACCATTGGGCTAAATACACCATATTTGCATTTTTGCTATTTGCACACCAAGGCATAACATAAGCTAACACATGCAAGTGGATTCTCCAACATGCAGTGAACCCAAGGTGCTGAAAATTTTATCATGCACCAAGGATGACCCCACTGACCTACCACCAAAATTTGGGGCCATGGGGAGGAGTAGAACTCCTTATATTTCATTTATTTGTATTTTGATATTTTAGCAAAAACTATAGGAAAATATTCTCTAAAAATTCCTAAATTTTGGCAAGGGCTAAGTATGCCCTAATCATGCATGTGCCCAAAATTTGGGGCCATGGTGACTAATAGTTTGACCTAGGCATCCAATTTAATTTCTGCCCTACTCTAGGACCAGTCCTAGGAGAAATGTCCTACAGGACTGTACACTACACCAAATCACATGTTTAGGGTGGCAAATTAAAGATAAGACCCTTGGATACATTTTCATTAAGAGGCTAAGTTCTGGAAATGCCTCTAAGAGGCCTAAAACAACATGCAAAAGGACTGTAAAATGTGACAGGAATCATACTATTCATCACATTAAATTAATTCACATTAATAAATCACGCACGAATCTTAAAGCATAAACCGACGGAATCTGGTCATCTCCTACCTCCAGCCAACGGCTGAGATCGAGCCGACCTGGAGCAACTTTGCTGGCGGTTTCCGGCCAGCTGAGGCGGCGCCACCTCCGGCCAACGGTGCCATCACCTTCACGGTGGTGGTGGCTATCATTTCCCGGCGATGGGGCGGCGGAAGACGGCGGCGACGGCGAACCCGAGCGGTTTCAAAAGCTTGGAAATTTCTCGTTTTTCTCACATGGCATCGGGCTCAGTTGAGCCCGATATCTCTCCTAATCGATCTAAGATGCTAGTACGGGTAGAGGTGAGGTGAAACGAACCTGAATCGAGGCTTGGCTGCGGGTCAGGCGGCGGTTTGCCGTGGTGGTGGTGCGCCGGCGAGCTCCACCCCGAAAACTCAATTCTCCACCATTCTCCATGATTAAGCAGTCGAATTCCACTCCTTTCTGTCTCCTGAAGCTGTTGGTGAGGTCTATTTGGACTGAGGTGGACTATATCTGGAGTTAACTCCAAAGTGAGCTCGGTTTTGAGCTTTGGAGGCTTCACCCAGCTGCCAAGTGGCTCACAGCCCTGGTTTTCTGCTGGAAATGAATAGGGGAGGTCGGCCACCTGGTTTTGGGCAGCCAAAACCAACTGATGGGGTGGCCATGTGGCCACCATTTCCTTCATTCCCCTTTCTCTCTCCTCTTCTCCTAAAAATCCCAATTTTACCCCCTTGCATGTATTCTCACTCCTGATTTAGAGGGGTAGGACTGGTCTTGTTCACTTGGGCTGACTATGGGCCAATTTTGGTGGGCTTGGTCCAAGGGGAAATGGCTTGGCGTTCATTTCACTCCTTTAGGTCAATTTGTTGACTTGTTGACTTGGGGAGTTGACTTGGTCAACCATGGTGGGTGGACTGACCCCACTTGGTGGAAATGGGTCTAGTGGCACCACCCAACTTGGTGTGGGTCAAGGGGGTGCCCCACTTAGGTTAATTAGGCCTATGAGTGTGGGTTTGACCAAATTAAGCCCAAGGTTGACTTTGGTCAATTGGGGTCAAAATGTTGACCCAGTGACATACCCTAGGGTCCACTTAGATTGTATTTAGGGTTAGGGCAATGTGGTGGGGTCATGGTGTGGCTAGGGTCCCCACTTAGGCTAGTTAGACCTAGTTTGACCTATGGTCTTATAGTGGGCCCCACATGGCTACCACCCACTACCTAGGGTCAAACCTAGTTGATCTCCTTAAGTCTCACCCATGCCTAACCCAATCTAAGTTGAGAGGTCTAGAAGTAACATGGGATGTTACAAATTCCAATAAACAAGAAAATAATTTCGTCCCCGAAATTTAAGTTCGGGTCTACGGGGTTCTATTTGCAAGAATCATCAAGAAATTTAAAGACATAACTTAAATGTACCTGATGCGAATAGCTCCGGGTGTTGCTCCAGCATCAGATCCCTCGGCTCCCAAGTGTGCTCCTCCCGTCCATGGTTGGACCACAGCACCTTCACAAGAGGGACCTTCTTCTTCCGCAACACTCGGATGGCTGTATCGTCAATCCGGATCGGCTCCAATCTCACTGATCTGTCAGGCTCTACCGGTCCGGCTGTAGTAGTAATGTGCTGCTCCGGCCGAAGGAGAGCTCTTCGCAAGGAAGAGACATGGAAGACGTCATGTAATGCACCCAACT
The DNA here is from genome assembly GCA_039583875.1 of Platanthera guangdongensis. Classification (NCBI taxonomy): domain Eukaryota; kingdom Viridiplantae; phylum Streptophyta; class Magnoliopsida; order Asparagales; family Orchidaceae; genus Platanthera; species Platanthera guangdongensis. The sequence continues at coordinate 184,028,864 of CM077152.1, read as the reverse complement.
CCGGTGGCAGCTGCAGTCGGTAAGCTAAGGGGCCGATCCGCTTCCAGGATCAGGTATGGCCCCATGTATCATGGACTGAGCTTCTTGTGCCTCCGCACCCGAGAGACACCGTGTACTGGACGTATCTTCAAGAATACCCTGTCTCCAACCTAGAACTCCACCTTCCGGTGCCGAGCATCATAATACTTTGCCTGCCTGCTCTGGGCCTCCAGTAGCCGATCCCTGATCAATCGAATCTGAGCCTCAGTATCCTCTATATAATCAGATCCCAGAGCCCTGGTATCCATATCCTGAACCCATGATAGCGGTGTCCGGCATCTCCTCCCATAAAGCGCCTCGTACGGAGCCATCCTGATGCTAGCCTGGTGGCTGTTATTATACGAGAACTCAATCAATGGCAGCAGCCTCTCCCAAGGCCTCCCCGTATCCAATATGCATAATCTGAGCAGGTCCTCCATGGTCCGGATGGTCCGCTCGGTCTGTCCGTCGGTCTGCGGGTGGAAGGCGGTACTAAAAGTAAGCCGAGATCCCAAGTAAGCATGCACGGCCCTCCACTCGCTCGAAGTGAACCGACCATCACGGTCCGAAACAATAGTCCTGGGGATGCCATGATATCTGACGTACTGCTCCACAAATAATCGCACCAGAACTGCAACTGGGGCATCCTTTCGAACTGGAATAAACCGCGCTACCTTGGTCAATCTATCCACTATAACCCATATAGAATCATGCCCAGAGTGGGAGCGAGGCAATCCGTGTACAAAGTCCATAGCAATGTCCTCGAACTTCCACTCTGGAACTGGCAGTGGCTGTAGTAAACCTCCCGGGCTCTTGCATTCTGCCTTCACACGCTGGCAGGTCTCGCAATGGGTCACAAAATCTGTGATCTCCCTCTTCATCCCGGGCCAATACATAGACCTCCGCAAATCTGCCCACATCTTGGTGATGCCGGGGTGCACTGAATATCTCGAGCAATGTGCCTCTCGGAGTATGTCATCCCGGATACTGCCCCCTGCTGGTATGTAGATGTGCCCCCGGAACCGAAGAAGATCATCCTGCAGCATGTAGTCCTCGACCTTGCCCCTCTCTAAGGCACTGAAAATCGGCTGTAACGCAGCATCCAGCCTCTGATGTGCTCGGATGCGCTCCTGTATATCATCGCCGCTGATCACTGAGCTCAAATACTCTCTATATACAACTGGCTCGGTCTCGGACACCATGGTAATGTGCATGTCCTCCATCATCTGTAGCAGCTCTATAGACATCAATCGGGGCTCCGGTCCACAAGTGCCGGCCCTCCTGCTCAAGGCATCCGCAACCGTGTTCGCTTTTCCCGGATGATAGTGGATCTTGTAATCATAATCACAGAGGAACTCCAGCCACCTCCTCTGTCTCAGGTTTAGGTCCTTCTGCGTATCGATATACTTGAGATTCTTGTGATCCTGAAAAGATGTCACAATGAATCCCGTATAAGTAATGCCTCCATATCTTTAGGGCGAAAACCATAGCCCCGAGCTCTAGGTCATGTACTGGATAGTTATGCTCATGCTTCTTCAACTGTCTAGAAGCATAAGCAATAACGTGTCCATGCTGCATCAGGACTGCACCCATCCCCTGATAAGAGGCGTCCGTGTAGATCTGGAATCCTTCGCTCCCGGATGGAAGCGCAAGAATGGGGGATGAGATGAGTTCGGTCCTTCAGCTCCTGAAAAGCCGTCTCACACCGCTCTGACCAAACAAAATCTGTGTCCTTCTTCGTCAAGGACGTGAGGGGGAGTGCTATCCTCGAGAACCCCTCCACGAACTTGCGGTAATAGCCCTGCTAGTCCCAAGAAACTGCGGATGTCAGATGCGGTCTTCGGCCGTGGCCAATCCCTCACTGTCTCTATCTTGGCTGGGTCCACTGCTAACCCAGCCCCACTGATCGTGTGCCCCAGGAAAGCCACCTCCTGCAACCAGAACTGGCACTTTGAAAATTTTGCGTACATCTGGGTCTCCCTCAGCCTCTGCAAGACCTGTGCCAAGTGCTCCGTATGCTCCTCCTGAGTCCGAGAATATATAAGGATGTCGTCGATGAATACAATCACGAAGCGGTCTAAGAAAGGCTCGAATACACGGTTCATTAGACTCATGAATGCAGCAGGAGCATTCGTGAGCCCAAAAGGCATCACCGTGAACTCGTATAATCCATAGCGCGAACTGAATGCCGTCTTCGGTATGTCCTCTTCCCTGATACGGAGCTGATAGTAGCCGGATCGCAAATCTAACTTGGAGAACCAGAAGGCTCCCTGTAGCTGGTCAAATAACTCATCTATCCGAGGCAGAGGATAGGTGTTGCGGACCGTCAACCGGTTCAGCTCCCGGTAATCTATACATAATCGCATTGATCCGTCCTTCTTCTTCACAAAGAGAATTGGCGCTCCCCATGGCGATGAACTAGGCCGCACAAATCCTGACTCGACTAGCTCCTGTAGTTGAGTCCTGAACTCTTGCTAACTCCCTGGGAGCCATCCTGTAGGGTGCCCGGGACACCGGCCTCGCTCCCGGTACTAGCTGAATCCTGAAATCCAAGTCTCTAGGCAGGTGGTAGCCCGGGCAATTTCTCCGGGAATACGTCGGAGAAATCCCAGACCACCGGAATATCTGAGATAGTCGCTCCTGTTCCCACCATCTCGAAGCAGACAAGATAAACTTCTTCACCCTGCTCATGGGCCTTCACAGCCTGTACAGATGATAATAGTAGGTGGCAGATAGGCTGGATACCTTCAACGATAACATGAGAGTCGCCATGCCTTAGCGTGATCCTCCTGGACGGACAATCTATCTGGGCATGGTTCCGATGCAACCAGGCCATGCCCAAGATCAAGTCAAAGTCCTTGCAGCTTCAGAATAGTTGTCGGCGCCTCAAATGCCTTGCCGCCAATCTCGGCCTCCATATCACAATGTGCAGTGGTCCGCAGCTCCGACCCATCGGGTAGACGCACCCTCATCTCTAGTCCAGGAAACCTCTCCACGCCTTCGAGTCCGTCGATGAAGGTCTCGGATACGAACGAGTGTGAAGCACCCGTGTCGAAGAGAGTATGAGCGGGCTTGCCGCTGATCATAACTATGCCTGAGGTTTGTTTTTGTGAAAGTTAATTGTTATCCTATAGTTCCAGGTACTATATATATAATTGAAAACTCAAGGAAATCAATAATTAACTTCAAGTACCTGTGATAACCTCCTCGGGATTCCTCGGCTCTGTGAGGTCCAAGGCGTATATCTGCTCCTGCTCGCGCCTCCTGCCGTGATATCCCCGGCCTCGGCCTCGTCCTCGGCCCCGTCCTCGGCCCTGCTGTACTGGGGCCACTGGAGGTGGAGGAGGAGGAGGGGGATGGAATCGGTGCGGGCACTCCGACCTGATGTGACCGGCTGGCGGCATCCGTAACAAACCACTTGTCGGTGGCCTCGGTCATCCTGTCTCCTCGGATCATGCATCTGTAGAGGTGGGGGAGCCAATGCTGGAGGAGGCCCCTGCTCCTGCCTGAAGTTGGGACGACGACGTCCCCCACCCCTCCTGTATCCGATGGTCCTGCCTCTCTGAGAGCCCCTAACTGCTCTCACCTGATGTCGACCCATCAAATGGTCTCTTCCCTCCGGCTCGCACCATCAGCTGGTCAGCCTCCAGCTTCTTCGCCATCTCGATGATCTGCCTAGATGTGCCATGAAAATGAATAGCAAGGCCTGCCTCAAATCATCCCTGAGGCCCCGGTAGAACCTCTTCGCATACCTCCTATCGTCGGTGTCCTGAATCCCCGCGAACTTGGCCAAGTGGGAGAACTCTCTCTGGTACTCTATCACTGATCTAGTCCCCTGCTTGAGGTTCAAAAACCTCTCCTCCAAAGCATCTCTGTCCGTAGCAGAGACGAAGTGCTCCAGAAACACATCGCCAAACTCCTCCCATGATATCTCTGACAGGCTCAAAGTCCGCATAAGTAGACTCCCGGACTGATTTCCACCATCTCTTCGCATGGGCCTCTAGCACAGAGGTGGCTAGAGGTACTGCCTGGCCGACTGGGCAGCTGTTGCCCGCTAAGATCTCGTGTATGGCCTCCAGCCATTCTTCCGTCTTCACCGCATCCTCTGTCCCACGGTACGTCGGTGGGGACAGGCTCTTGAATGCAACTCAGCCAGCTCGACCCCGGATTTGGCTGTGGAGCCGGGACTTGCTGGGCTCTGAAGGCATCCAGAATCGCCGTCAAGGTCTGCCCCAACTCCGTCTGTAGGAATGGAGTGGCAGCTGGAGGGGGAGGAGCCACATTTTGCGGCGCTGCGACCTGTGGAGGTTGCATAAAGGTAAGGTTAAAACAAAACTGGCCTAACACATTGTACTTTGTGGACCATTTATGTGACTTTACACATGGGCACACCACTGCTTCCGCTGCATAGTTTGTCCGCAAACTAATGCTCGGGCGGGGGTGGTGCCATGTTGTGGACTTCTTTCTCATATGATCGTTGTTCAAGTGATACCAGTTTGTAAGACCCCCCTCCCCCTTACCAAGGAGGGCTACCGGATCTTATGCCCAGAACCGCCGTCTTACGGTGGCACTAACTCACGGGTTAGTCGACACCGCAACACGCCGATTCTGCCGGCTAGTACGATCATTAACCTGTAGGCCAATATGAGAAGAAAGAAGTAAACTGTATATATAACCATCAGTCCACAAGCCACACAGTACAATCATGTAAATGAAATGAATAGTACATCATAATAGTCCACAATAAAGTACAAATGAAAGAGTAAAAAGGGCTTATGCCCAGTACATCAAATCTCTCTCTCACAAAATCATAAATGCGGAAGCTATGCTAGAACATCAGATCTCGTCCCACCTGAGGACGCACAGTAGTGGTAGTAGCCTGCTGAAGTGGTATCTGCTCCTCATGTCCTGCCTCCTCGACGTGCTGGTGCTCCATCTCCACGGGCTCCTAAAAATAGTTGGTCACCGACCATTAGTCAAAAAGACTAAGTCGTTTCCTCCGCACCTCGCCCCGCAGCTCCTAGGCACCGAGCGGGAGGACGAAGCGGAGGACAACAAGGGGTAGCAAAGTGGAAGCAGGTGACAATATCTAACTAGAGTTGTAATAAGTAATGTAATCCTACTCTAGCAATTCTAAGTACGGTACAAGTAATAAGTAAGAGCAGTGCAGTAAAGGAAAGTAAAGAAACAGTAGTATGAACAAGTAAATAAGCTAAGCTACCACTATGCTATCATCACAAACGTACCCTAACTTATATAAATGCCCATACAAATATATAAGTTAGGGTTTCCAGGAAATTTAACTTATCATATAAAAGAGCCCATACTAATTTATATGATAAGGATCTATGAAGCGTATGACCTAATATGAATGAATGATATGATGCAATTTTATGCGCAGGCAAGTGCAACTCACACACAACGACTCTGTGATCACAGACCTTTAGTTCCCACTTTTTGAGAGCTAGCATCACTCTCGGGTACCACCGCTGTGGCTACGGCAGCAGCGGAGCGGGCGTCTCCGCTTCTAGACCGGTATGCACACTACCAAGCCTTAGACCCCTCTCATACGCCTCTGTACACGTCCAAGGTGCACTCTAGAGTCTCGCGTACGTACTTTGCTGACAAACCCGTCAGTCTTGTTGGGTCGGATGTGCGTTATCGGGGATCGTCCTCCAGACCGCAGTGTAAAACAACCCACTGGCCCCTCTAACTCTCACAACCGCCTGGTGCACCGTACTGCCATCGGTGTGACGAACGGCTAGTACCGCATGCCCCGCCACGATATTTATGCACATGCAAGTAATTCATACCGAGCCTCCCGCTCGCAGGACCAAAACCCGTCCTGAATCCCTCAAACCCAAACCCGGGTGAGAACGCACTTGAGTGCCTTTATGCCAACTCCCTCAAACCCCAAACGGGTGAGATCGCACATCAGTGCCTTTATACCAACTCCCTCCAACCCTAGACGGGTGAGCATATATCATGAATCTCTCCAACCCCCACACGGGCGAGAAGGTACAACAATGTCCTAACCTATTAAACTACTCTTGTCTACGGTTTATTATACTTAGAGATTTAAGGTTAATCCTAGGACTGCCCCCGGTATTCCCTGTGAAGGGCTCTCAAGGGGCACTAGGAACTGTGTTGGGATTACGCCCAGCGTTCCCTTTCGCAAGGATATTTATTTTAGTTGATGGCTACCCATGTATATCCCCAGCTCTCCTTATTGCTTTAGTACAACCCTAGTGACTTAAGGTATTACCGGGAAACCGACGGTCTTCCGCCGACCCCACTCTAGTTGCTAACTAAGACTTGCACTTTTGATCCCTCACTAAGACAACTCTACCCACCAGGGTTACTCATGTTGAACTTTCTTACTTCTGCCGATAATCAATCCCCTGGTAACCCCTAAGGCAAGACCTATTTGTGTTATATGCAGACCATGTCCATATGGTTACCCTAAAAATGTGATCTTCCAATCCTTAAGGCATCTTGCCTCTAAATATTTATCCTAGGGTGGTAAAGACTAGGGAAACTACCCTTATAAATTCTCATAATTTTTCTCGGCCCATTAGTCCTTTAATTAAATCTTTTAATTTAAACACTAGGTCATTTTACACATGAAGTAGTATGATTAAGTATCCACTGACCTAGGAAATTTTTCCTGAGATGTATATTGATAAAATATTGCTGCCTACAGAGTTTCATAATTTTCCTTAAATTATTTATTCCCATTTCCTATTTAATATCAATTCCACACAAATTCCATTTTCCAAATGAAGTATAGGCATTATGTACTCAAAAATTCCAGGAAAATTACAGAACTTTTAGGACACTAATTTATGACTATTGGCAGAGCATCATCAACATTTATTGTGAAATGGCCTATAAAAGTCCATTAAAACATATTTACCAAAATGCCATTGTATTAATTTAACAAACAACAATGCATCCATTAATTCTGAGAAATTCATGTAAAACTAATAATACCATTTTATGGCAGTAGAATAAATTCCAAAATTTTTCAGAGGTATATATCCATTATTTCAAGAATTAATAAAATAAGGGTAAAATGGGCAATTTAAGACATCTACTCCAAAAGTTCTTCAAAACAGAGGAAACATATTTTTCCTAAGTCAAATGTGACATTATCTATGCCTTGGCAAAAGTTTAGGATTTGTACTTGAGGAAAACCTATTTTCCAATTTTATTTCCAAAATAGCTATATTTAAAATAAATTCCAATAAATGGAATTTTGATTCCAAAATTTCTTGATTAATTTGAGGGATGAACATTTTACCCTAATGAACCACTGAAAATAATTCCAAGACCTTTTCATGTCACCATTGGGCTAAATACACCATATTTGCATTTTTGCTATTTGCACACCAAGGCATAACATAAGCTAACACATGCAAGTGGATTCTCCAACATGCAGTGAACCCAAGGTGCTGAAAATTTTATCATGCACCAAGGATGACCCCACTGACCTACCACCAAAATTTGGGGCCATGGGGAGGAGTAGAACTCCTTATATTTCATTTATTTGTATTTTGATATTTTAGCAAAAACTATAGGAAAATATTCTCTAAAATTCCTACATTTTGGCAAGGGCTAAGTATGCCCTAATCATGCATGTGCCCAAAATTTGGGGCCATGGTGACTAATAGTTTGACCTAGGCATCCAATTTAATTTCTGCCCTACTCTAGGACCAGTCCTAGGAGAAATGTCCTACAGGACTGTACACTACACCAAATCACTTGTTTAGGGTGGCATATTAAAGATAAGACCCTTGGCTACATTGTTCATTAAGAGGCTAAGTTCTGGAAATGCCTCTAAGAGGCCTAAAAACAACATGCAAAAGGACTGTATATATGTGACAGGAATCATACTATTCATCACATTAAATTAATTCATATTAATAAATCACGCACGAATCTTAAAGCATAAACCGACGGAATCCGGTCATCTCCTACCTCCAGCCAACGGCTGAGATCGAGCCGATCTGGAGTAACTTTGCTGGCGGTTTCCGGCCAGCTGAGGCGGCGCCACCTCCGGCCAACGGTGCCATCACCTTCACGGTGGTGGTGGCTATCATTTCCCGGTGATGGGGCGGCGGAAGACGGCGGCGAAGGCGAACCCGAGCGGTTTCAAAAGCTTGGAAATTTCTCGTTTTTCTCACATGGCATCGGGCTCAGTTGAGCCTGATATCTCTCCTAATCGATCTAAGATGCTAGTACGGGTAGAGGTGAGGTGAAACGAACCTGAATCGAGGCTTGGCTGCGGGTCAGGCGGCGGTTTGCCGTGGTGGTGGTGCGCCGGCGAGCTCCAACCCGAAAACTCAATTCTCCACCATTCTCCATGATTAAGCAGTCGAATTCCACTCCTTTCTGTCTCCTGAAGCTGTTGGTGAGGTCTATTTGGACTGAGGTGGACTATATGTAGAGTTAACTCCAAAGTGAGCTCGGTTTTGAGCTTTGGAGGCTTCACCCAGCTGCCAAGTGGCTCACATCCCTGGTTTTCTGCTGGAAATGAATAGGGGAGGTCGGCCACCAGGTTTTGGGCAGCCAAAACCAACTGATGGGGTGGCCATGTGGCCACCATTTCCTTCATTCCCCTTTCTCTCTCCTCTTCTCCTAAAAATCCCAATTTTACCCCATTGCATGTATTCTCTCTCCTGATTTAGAGGGGTAGGATTGGTCTTGTTCACTTGGGATGACTATGGGCCAATTTTGGTGGGCTTGGTCCAAGGGGAAATGGCTTGGCCTTCATTTCACTCCTTCAGGTCAATTTGTTGACTTGTTGACTTGGGGAGTTGACTTGGTCAACCATGGTGGGTGGACTGACCCCACTTGGTGGAAATGGGTCTAGTGGCACCACCCAACTTGGTTTGGGTCAAGGGGGTGCCCCACTTAAGTTAATTAGGCCTATGAGTGTGGGTTTGACCAAATTAAGCCCAAGGTTGACTTTGGTCAATTGGGGTCAAAATGTTGACCCAGTGACATACCCTAGGGTCCACTTAGATTGTATTTAGGGTTAGGGCAATGCGGTGGGGTCATGCTGTGGCTAGGGTCCCCACTTAGGCTAGTTAGACCTAGTTTGACCATGGTCTTATAGTGGGCTCCACATGGCTACCACCCACTACCTAGGGTCAAACCTAGTTGATCTCCTTAAGTCTCACCCTATGCCTAACCCAATCTAAGTTGAGGGGTCCAGAAGTAACATGGGATGTTACATGAGCTATAGGAACCTGGTTGAGGTTCTGAGTGTAAGATCTGAGGATCTGAGATAGTGGAGAAGTTTGGCCGAATCTAGTACACTGCTAGATAGGCGAAGGGGGAAAGTGGATATACCCAAACCTTGGGAAACCACTATAAATCTGTGTGTCTACTGGTTGCTTGTATAATTCTGTGATTGCTGCTTGTGTGCTGTGATAAAGTAACTAGAACTCTGTGATATAATCTGAATTCTGCCTAAAAACTTAAAAAGATTTAAGTCACCTATTCACCCCCCCCCCTCTAGGTGAGTAGGTACAATATCTTTCAAGCATGCCTCACTCAATGCCTTATCCCTTAGCCATGCTTTCTTTACTTTAGGCGTTGAGAGCGTTGAGTGAGCTTGCGTCACTCAATGCTTTTTTCCTTAACCAATTTTCTGCTTCTTCAGCATCTTTAGTGTTGAGAGCGTTGAGTGAGCACTCCTCACTCAATGCTTTTTTCCTTAGCCAGATTTTCTGAATCATGGCATTGAGAGTGTTGAGTGAGCACGCCTCACTCAACGCTTTCTACATTAGCCAGATTTTTCTGCTCCTTGGCGTTGACTGACTGAGCTATACTCAATGATTATGGAGCTATGACGTTGAGTGAATGATCTTCACTCAATGCCTGTGGACTTAGCCACTTTTCTGCCCATTTTTTTCCTTAGGCTCTTACAACATTGGCCTTACTCATAGCCTTTTGTTGTATGGCAGTGAGTAAGTTGACTTCACTCAACTCCTGTGGACATAGCCACTTTCTCAGCTTGCTAATCCTTTGGCTTTGAATGTATAGTCTTGACTCAATGCTATAAGTCATCTGACGTTGAGTGAGTAACCTTCACTCAATGCCTGTGGACTTGGACAGATTTCTGTCTATCCACATCTTAGGTATGTTTTTACCTGACTTAGCCACTTAGGTGATTTGTCCCATCAATGTTGCTATGACATCTTGTAATCATTAAACTTTAGCACAAGTTAGATCACCACATCTGTATACATTGTTCACTAGAACTTCTTCAAATCCAAGAAATTGGGATCAATGGACCCAACAATCTCCCCCTATTTGAAGAAGTCAAAACTTATGTCAATGTATACCCATGCACATATCCATATCCCAGTCTAAATTCCCTTAGCCCAATAAGTTGGATCACCACATGTGTAAATTCTTCTTTCAACAAAGTTCTTCCATCCTCTTTGAGAGTCTTATTTTTCCTCTAAATAATCCTTTTTTGCTGGGGAGTTCTTGGAGAAGAAAATTCTTGATGAATCCCTTCCTCTTCACAGAACATTATCATGCTTTCATATTGAAATTCAGTTCCATGATCACTTCTGATTTTGACCACTAAACTGTTAAACTCATTCTGAATTTGCTTGATAAACTTGATGAAGATGTCAAGGGTTTCATTCTTTTTCTTGAGAAAGAACACCCAAGAAAACCTGGAATAGTCATCAACCACCACAAGGGTGTAGACTTTCTTACCTAGACTATGAACTGGCATAAGACCAATCAAGTCCAAATGTAAGAGGTACAAACACTTCATAGAGTCTTTAGTCCCAATGCCCTTGAAGGAGGCTTTGGTCTGCTTGCCCTTTTGGCATGCTGAGCAAAATGTCCTCCTTGGTGCACTTCATATTAGCATCATTCCTAACTTGCTCTTGACTAAAGATCTTGCCAATAGTCTTGTAATTCAAATGAGCATGCCTCTTAAGTCATTGGACACAATATGAGACTTTCTCACTTGCCACTAGATAAATAGAAGAGTCTGTATCTAGATAAAGAAAGTTTAAATAATAAACATTTCCACTCCTAGTGCCTATCAAGATGACATCTTGGTCACTTGACCTCTCAATCTGACACTCATCCTTGTGAAAGATAATAACATAGCCAAGATCAGAGAGTTTGCTTATGCTTATGAGGTTGTGTTGCAAACCTTCAACATAAGCCACTTTTGTGATGGTGACTATGCCATTGGTAATCTAAGCATATGTAACACTCCCTATCCGTCGCATAACATATAGCAGTAGGTCTGGCCGGGGCCGACGTCATATACTACAGACAGACCGGGTGGTTACTCAATGGAAACCATCCAACCAATCATAACGTCCTACACAGAGCATTCTAGCGGAAGCAGTTTATATAAGTTGCAATAAAGAACCCAGCACTAAAGCATGAATGTCCACTAAAACCAAATAGGAATGTCGCACATACATGAGTACAATCCTTAAGTCTTCACAAAATGGTTTACTTCAATATTACATGTTTTACAAACCAACAAGGCAAGTATACCTATCGAAATGCAGCTAGGGGACACAAGTATCGTATTAAAATCCGGGAACAGTTGAGTAAGCTTACTCACACGAAATCTATTATTTTATCGACGGAAAAATTAGGTTTTTTTTAGAAGAAAGCTAAACGTACTAAAGGAAGAGAACTACTTGTAATGAAAGAGAGCTACTTGCATGAAAAGATAAAGAGAGCTAAAAGAGCGATTAAACTTAAGCCTAGTAACGATGAGGGGAAAATGCACTCGATCAGAAATCACCTCGGCAAGAGTGGTGAGAAAAATACGATAAATAAACCTAAGCTAATTAGGGTAAAGGTCCTTGACCGTGGAGGTTCCATGAATATTGACACGCTTCTCTCGAAGGCCGTGCCTAACTGAGTTTAGGAAGGTCCGACCAACTCTCGCCTAAATCGGAGGCCTAAAACTCGCTTTACGCGGTGAACCCCGCTATTGGATTTTACTCTAATCTGGGAGATTTGAATGTCTGCCTCTCTCGAGGGGTGCAAACAACTCCCTTTACTCTTGAGTGCTCATTTCAAACTTTCGGCCTCTCGGCTAGCCCAGAATGAAAGCAAAGGTGGAGAGTATATATCGATGATATACCTCCAACCCGTGATAATATCAAGAGTAATTCAAGGCTAAAACCCTAAAAAGAAAAGGTAAGATTCAAAGCATCATAACCTAATCACTTGAACCTCGGATCATCAAGATCGAGTATATAGAGGATTAGTTAATCATGGTGAGGTGGAAGAGGGGGGATGAGTAGAAGAAAATAGTGAAAACAGATTAGAAACGAAAGAGAAAACAACACTTTTTATTAATGGAAACAGGGATCTTACAACTTGAAAACTAGAGATTACAAGTGCATGGAAAGGTAAACTACACTATCATTATCATTATACTACAGAACGAAGCTAGGAACTAATACAGGGAAAGCATAACAGCTAGAGCTAAGAACTAAAAATGAAAAGACATGCTTAAAAAGTTCAAAAATATAAAGGACAGAACCTCCCCTCTCAATCTGAAAAGTGTCCCTGAACCCTTAGAGTTGGGCTCTATTTATAGAATTTTTCGGGTCGGGTCACGCCCCCCTGTCACGCCCTGGTCGGGCGTGACCCTGGGGCGTGACACATTCGGCGCGACTTTTTCGGGCTGGAATTTAATTCTGACGAAGTAGTTGAGGTACACGCCCACAAGTCACGCCCTGGTGGGGCGTGTACCTGGGGCGTGTTCTTTGCGGCGTGACTTTGTTGAGCTGAAATTGAATGCTGGAGGTGACGGGCGGAATTGCTGAAGTACACGCCCATATGTCACGCCCGAGTCAGGCGTGACCCTGGGGCGTGACCCTAGGGCGTGACTCTTTCGGTAAGACGGTGGAGCGGGAAAAACGAGCGCGCTGCGGCGATTCCTCGGAACCTGGGGACACGCCTCTAGAACACGCCCGTGTCGGATGTGACACGGGCGTGACCGAGGGCGTGTACACTAAGTTTCCACGGAATGCAGTTTCGGACCAATTGCTTCATTCCTCTGGGTTACACGCCCTAGGTACACGCCCTGGTAGGGCGTGACCTTGGGGCGTGTCACAGCAAAATTCGGCTGAAAGCCGTGAAAACCTGCAAAAAGCAGAAAAAATGCATTAGCGACAAAAATATATACAAAGGGGAATCAAAATAAGTACTTTACAAGACATGATTTGCTTTAAAACCCGAAAATATCCTAATAAAATTGACTGCAAACCGTATTATCAAATTCCCCCAAGCTTAAGTTTTGCTTGTCCCCAAGCAAAGATATAAAGACTAGCTAATCATAAAAATTGACTAATTCAAAAAATTTTAATCATACTTACACAAGTACTATGCGAAATTCTAGGTAGGGAGAATGTAAAATGTAAATCTAAAACAATTATTTTGGTATGGTTTAACTTTTATAAACTTTACTTAATAAAAATAAATCATCCAGAATTTTGACGAAATTCTTTAAATAGATTTGAGCAAGGCAATGAAAATGAAAAGAACGTATTGAGTTATTACTAGATCCAAGCAACGCATTATAATTATATCAATTAAATAACAAAAATCTAAGTTTAAATCCAAAACTAAAACTGATTTACTTTTCTTCTTTTCTTAGTTGTTAAATAAAATTAAAAAAGGGCATGAATCAAAAGGACTTAATAGGACCGAAACGTTTGGTTTAGGAATATGAATAGGAGTGGAATTCAAATATAAACATGGAGGCTTAAAAATCACACTAAACCAAAACAACGAGTTTCAAAAAAAAAATAAATTTATTTTAAACAAAATATGTATAAATAAATTTATTTTTTTTCTTTATGATTATTTATCTCTTTTTTATTATTTTTTATTATTTTCATTCATTTTTTCTCTTTTTTTCAATACATTGCTTTTGAGTACACTTTTTTCAACAATTTCTCCAAAGATAACACAAAATTTCCTATCAAAAAAAATTAGCGTGATTAGATAAGGTAGGAATTTGGGCTTTGGTGAAAATGAAATGCTGTGTGGAGTTATCAAATGAATTTGGAAAAAAGGCTCAAAAGCGGCTAACTAGTGGTAAAAGATTTTAGGTTGGCAAGAAAGCTCAAACGTAAACAAAAATGGCCTAAATCATTTTCACGCTTTTTTTTAATTTATTTAAAACATAGAGTCGATAAATTTCAAAAAGCAAGTTCGAGATAATAAAAGAAGATTGATGAAATTATCTTGAAAATAAAAATAATATGTGACTTGGATCGTTCATATCTACTACGTTATTCAAAATTTGTTCTTACAAAAATTATCTAAAGACGAAAAGGAAAATAGTGGATGATAAATTTTTAGAGAAAGTAAAGAAAATAAAGAACGGAAAACCATAATAGAAATGCACGTTTTAGAGAAATATTTTACCTTAACATGCTACCGTGAATTAGAAACACAGCATGGCCAACATTTTACTTGTGAAATATGATTAAAAAAATGATTAGAAAAATTATAATTAACTACGTTGTTTATAAAGAAGTTTGAGAAAAACAAAACATAAACATGGGGTACTTATTGAAATACCAAAATGCAGCTCTATATTTTTTTTGTTTTTTTTGTGAAGTTTTTGGATATTTTTGGATTTTTTGGATATTTACAAAAAGCAAAAAGAAAGCAAAAAGGAGAACTCATCCCCAAGCTTAAAATCTACATTGTCCTCAATGGAGAAGGAGGTCGGAGAACGAGAGAAAAGTAAAGTACAGAAATGAAAGACAGAATTGAAAAACAGGTACTTCCCCGTTTTATGTTGCAGGGAAAGCTGAGTGATGCCGCTCCTCCATGCGTGTGTTGTGGATCTTCATGAAACGTCGTCTGGTGGACTTTGTCATGGAATCAGAACCGTTGGAGCAGGCGATCGCAGAAGTTTCAGCTTGCCGGAGCCATTCGGGGCAAAAATTGTGAAATAAAGAAAACAGAAAAAGATAACTTGGGTTGCCTCCCAAGAGCGCCCTTTGTTTAAAGCGTCGTTTGAGCTCGACGCATCAAAATAAGATTGTCCCAAATATTGTTTAAAAATAAAGTTCGAATAAAGTTCAAAGTTTATGAGAAAAATAAAGTTTAGATTAATCAAATGTCAGGACCGGAAAGATAGAGTTAACAGGGTTGAGACTGACATCATCACAGAAATACAGTTTAAGACGCTGACCATTCACTTTGAAAGTACCCTTATCAGGGTGGGAAATTAAAACAGTACCATAAGAAAAGACTTCTAAAACAGTAAAAGGCCCCGACCAACGTGATTTTAATTTACCCGGAATAAACGTAAACGAGAATTATAAAGAAGCACTTGGTCGCCCGGCTTAAAGATTTTTGGGTGCCTAAGATGTCGATCGTGTAAACGCTTCGTCCGCTCTTTATAAAGTCTGTTATTTTCATATGCGTAAGAGCGCCACTCGTCGAGTTCGTTAAGTTGAAATTTTCTAAAATCGCCGACAGAGTGGGGATCGAAGTTTAAAAATCGTAAGGCCCAAAAGGCGCGGTGTTCTAACTCTACGGGTAAATGACACGATTTTCCATAAACCAACCGATATGGCGTACATCCGAGGGCGGTTTTGTACGCTGTTCGGTAGGCCCATAGAGCATCGTCTAATTTGGCTGACCAGTCTTTTCTAGATGTTGAAACAGTCTTTTCTAAAATTCTTTTTATTTCTCTATTGACTACTTCGACTTGTCCGTTAGTTTGGGGGTGGTAGGCAGTGGAAAGCTTATGAGTAACGCCATATTTAGTTAGGATTTTTGAAAATTGTGCGTTACAGAAATGGGAACCCCTATCACTAACGATAGCGCGCGGCGTACCGAATCGAGAAAATAATTTTTTAGGAAATTAACTACGACTCGGGCGTCATTCGTAGGAAGAGCTTGGGCTTCGGCCCAACGCGAAACATAATCAACGGCAACTAAAATGTACTTATTCCCGAAGCTAGAAGGAAAAGGGCCGACAAAATCAATCCCCCAGAGGTCGAAAACTTCGCACTCTAGGAAATAATTTTGTGGCATTTCATTTTTATTCGAAATATTCCCCGACCGTTGGCAACTATCACACCTACTCACAAAGGCATGCGCGTCTTTAAACAGGGTGGGCCAGTAAAAACCCGCGCTTAACACTTTGTGAGCGGTGCGAGCAGCTTGATAGTGCCCACCTGTCGGTCCTTCATGCAAATGTTTAATAATATCTAATCCTTCATCAAAAGAAACACACCTCCTGATCACTTGGTCGGCACAAATTCTGAAAAGATGCGGGTCCTCCCAAAAATAGTTTTTCAGCTCAGAAAAGAATTTCTTCTTTTGCTGAGATGAAAATTCTTTGGGGAGCACACGGGCCACTAGATAGTTGGCGATGCGGGCAAACCAAGGAGAAGTAGATGTGTTAATTATGAACAGCTTCTCATCAGGGAAATAGTAATGAAAAGAATTTTCGTCTAATTGTTCTATAAACGGGTTGTCTAGGCGCGAAAGGTGGTCGGCGGCCAAGTTCTCGGCACCTCGCTTATCACGGATCTCTAAGTCAAACTCCTGGAGGAGTAAGACCCAGCGAATCAAGCGAGGCTTGGCATCCGTTTTAGAGAGAAGATATTTGAGGGCCGAGTGGTCCGTAAAAACAATAATTTTCGAAAGAGTAATATAAGGGCGAAATTTGTCAAAAGCGAATACTACAGCTAAGAGCTCCTTCTCGGTTGTGGTGTAATTTTCCTGTGCAGATGTGAGTGTTTTACTAGCGTAATAAATGGGGTGGAAGTTTTTGGAAATACGTTGACCTAGTACGGCTCCCACCGCATAACTACTCGCATCACACATTATCTCAAATGGAAGATCCCACACCGGAGCTATCATAATTGGGGCATTAACTAATTTTTCTTTTATTAAATTGAAGGCAGCTAGGCAGAGGTCATCAAAGATGAATGGGGCGTCTTTTTCTAAGAGATGGGTAAGGGGCTTGGTGATTTTGGAAAAGTCCTTTATGAAGCGGCGGTAGAAACCCGCATGACCCAGGAAACTTCTTATAGCTTTTATGTTCGTAGGTGGCGGCAGCTTCTCGATAACTTCTATTTTCGCAACGTCTACTTCAATACCCCTTTCAGAAATTTTATGTCCCAAAACTAACCCTTCCCTCACCATAAAATGACATTTTTCCCAATTTAAGGCGAGGTTAGTTTCTTCGCATCGCTCTAAGACTTTTTCAAGGTTCTCTAAGCAACTATCGAAGGAATTCCCGAACACGGAGAAATCATCCATGAAAACTTCCATAATGCTTTCTACGTACTTGTCAAAGATGGCGAGCATACATCGTTGGAATGTAGCTGGCGCATTGCACAATCCAAACGACATTCTTCGGTAGGCGAAGGTGCCGAAGGGACAAGTAAACGTAGTTTTCTCCTGGTCCTCGGGGGAGATGGGGATTTGAAGATACCCCGAGAGGCCATCGAGAAAACAATAAAAGCTATGTCCGGAAAGTCGTTCTAAAATCTGATCAATGAACGGCAAGGGGAAGTGATCCTTGCGGGTGGCGTCATTCAACTTACGGTAATCTATACACATTCGCCATCCGGTCACCGTCCGAGTCGGGATTAATTCATTATTTTCATTACTTACGACCGTTATCCCTCCCTTCTTTGGTACTACCTGTACTGGGCTAACCCACTTACTGTCGGATATAGGATAGATAATTCCTGCGTCTAACAATTTCATAACCTCGCCCTTAACTACGTCTTTCATGTTTGGGTTTATACGGCGCTGAGGTTGTATAGAGTTACGTGAATTATCTTCCATTAAGATTTTATGAGTGCAGAAATATGGGCTTATGCCCTTGATATCAGATATCTGCAAAGCAATAGCTTGGCGATGCTTTTGTAAAATTGAAAGAAGTTTATCCTTTTGTGCATCCGTGAGGTAGGCCGAAATTATGACAGGCAGCTTGGAGTCCTTTTCTAAGAAAGCGTATCGAAGGTGCTCTGGTAGTTCTTTCAGTTCCAAGGTAGGGGGGTCATCATACGAGGTTTTGGAAATTTGTTCTTTTTCAAAAACTATGTCCTCGTACACTTTTTTATATGTAAAATTAAAAGGGGTGTTGCTAGCGGCCATGGCGGCTTCGTGCAGCGATTCAGTTGGAAAAGTAGAAGAGGAACAGAAATCAAAAAATTCTTTTTCAAAATCAGAAAGGCAGGTGGAGGATTCTTCACTTAGGTGTAGAGATTTAGTTGGAGGAGTAGGAGAGGAACAAAAATTGGAAAATTCTTCTTCAAAATCAGAGGTGTGAGAGAAGGATTCTTCACTTACGGTATCCATGAAAAAACAGGAGTCATCATTAGCTAGTGTGTTCTTCATCGAGGGGGTGATAGAGAAAGTTAACCTCATCGTCGCCCACTCGAAGGAAGAGCTTACCATTGCTTACGTCAATGATAGCTCGGGAGGTGGCAAGGAAGGGTCGGCCAAGGATCAGGGGAACCTCGACGTCTTCTTCGATGTCCAAAATGACAAAGTCCACCGGGAAGATGAACTTGTCAACTTTGACTAGGACGTCCTCCACTATTCCTAACGGGTATTTGACTGATCTGTCGGCGAGCTGGATACTCATGCGTGTGGGGTTGAGACTACCAATTCCTAACTTTTTAAACAACGAGAGGGGCATAAGATTAATACTCGCACCTAACTCGGCTAAAGCGTGTTTGACAAAGAGATCACCAAAGACACACGGGATAGAGAAACTACCCGGGTCACTGATTTTCTTCGATAATCCGTTTGTCAAAACCGCCGAGCACTCGGCATTTAACGTGACATGAGAAAGGTTCTCTAACTTCTTCTTGTTGGTTAGGAGGTCCTTAAGGTATTTTGCGTACTTAGGCATCTGGGATATGGCTTCGTGGAAAGGCAGATTTATGTGGATTTGTTTAAACATTTCTAAAAAACGGGTGTATTGATCATCCTGTCGTTGTTTATTAAGTTCGGAAGGGTATGGCGGGGATGGATTATTTTTAAAGGTGGGTGGTGGAGTGAGTTGTTTTTCTAAAATAGGAGTGATAATTTCTTCGGCAGAGGGTGGAATTTTTAAAACGGGAACGGAGCTTTGATTTTTTAAAGCGGAAGCGGAGATTGCCTCGGGCTCTTCACTTATTATACCGGGAACTTTCTTCCCACTCCGAAGAGTTATAGCTTTCGCTTGCTCTCTCGGGTTGGGCTCGGTATTGGAAGGAAGAGACCCTACGGGTCGCTCAGAAATCATTTTAGCGAGCTGTCCTACCTGATTTTCTAAATTTTTAACACTTCCGGTTAAGGTCCTAATCGTAGCGTCATTAGCATTCATGTATTTTGAAAACATTTCCTCCAAATTTGGAGGTTTTGGAAAACTTTGAGGAGGTGGTGGTGGAGAGAAAAATCACTTTGCGGTGGCGGGCGCACAACATTCGATGGATTGCTCCACGAAAAATTCGGATGATTTCTTAACGTAGGATTATAACTATTCGGAAAAATTAAAACCAGGAGGATGATAATTCGCAGCAGAAAAATTATTAAAAGCAGTTCTAGGCATATTATTTACATAATCCAAATGTTCGCGGGAGGAGTTGCAGATTCCCATACCTGAGGGGCGGAGGCAGCAGTCATCTCCGTAATTTTTTTGCTTAATATTTCAACTTGCAGTGCGAGTTGGGAGATATTGTCCACTTCAAAGAGACCTGCAGGTTTGTTTGGGCGGGTCCTAGGCACATTCCACTGGTAAGTGTTCATGGCCATGTCCTCAAACAGCTCAAGAGCTGCTTCCGGGGTCTTATGGTTTAAAGTACCGCCAGAAGCTGCGTCTATCATTTGCTTTGTGCTTTGATTTAGCCCATTATAGAACGTCTGCACCTGCAACCATACAGGCAGAGCGTGATGTGGGCATCGTCTTAATAATTCTTTAAATCTTTCCCAGGTTTCGTAAAGGGTCTCAGAGTCTATTTGTCCAAAGGCAGAAATGTCATTCCTAAGTTTTGCAGTTTTAGCAGGCGGAAAATACTTGGCCAAAATTTTTTCAGTTAATTGCGTCCAAGTAGTTATGCTATTTTTAGGAAGGGTGTTCAGCCACTGCTTAGCCTTAATTCTAAGAGAAAAAGGAAATAATCTTAGCCTAATAGCATCATTTGTGACACCATTTATCTTGAAAGTGTCACAAATCTCAAGAAAGCTGGCTATGTGTGCGTTCGGATCTTCATCTTGAAGCCCGTCAAATTGCACATACTGCTGCACCATTTGAATTATGCTAGGCTTCAGTTCGAAATTATTATTATTTATTGCAGGGCGAACTATACTAGATTCTGTACCCTCGAGATTCGGTCGTGCATAATAGGACATAGGCCTTTGCACGGCTTCCTCCACGTTGGGTTCTGCCATTCTTAAGGTAGAAAATGACTCGGAATCCTCAACCGGCACTTGGGTAGTAGGGCCTTGAAATCGCGATCTTCTCCGAAGAGTACGCTCAATTTCGTGGTCCAGGTCCAAAGTAACCGACGGACTTCCGCGGGTCATACACTAGAAGAAGAGAGGAGAAGAAAGACTAGAAAATAAAAGAGCTAATGAAGTCTCGAAATTTTTTTTGAAATAGATTTTTTTATGTTTTAACTCCCGAACTTCCCAAGGGCTACCCGGTGAAGGGTTCGCAAGGTACTAGACAAGATAGTGGCATTTAGAGCCACTTTGCCATTTTCGAGAGAGTTAGGTGGTGTAGAAAAATTTGTGATGTGGGTTTCTATTAAGTAGGTGGTAATTAAAATCCAGCCATTTAACTCTGAGCGAGTAGGCGGAAAATAAAAGCTACACTCACGCACTCGACAGAAAATTAAAACACACCCACTCTACAGAAAGTAAACACACTCTACTGAAATAAAGCCTGCCAATTAACTCAAGTGAGTAGGCGGAAAAAAATAAAATACGCACACTTGCTTGAATAAAATCCAGCCAATTAACTCAAGTGAGTAGGCGGAAAAATTTTAAGAAGGAGGTGAGAAAGAGAAGTGATAAAATTAATATATTCGTGTTTTCAATTTATCAACGAGCGTTGCTTCCCCGGCAACGGCGCCAAA
The DNA here is from genome assembly GCA_039583875.1 of Platanthera guangdongensis. NCBI lineage: Eukaryota > Viridiplantae > Streptophyta > Magnoliopsida > Asparagales > Orchidaceae > Platanthera > Platanthera guangdongensis. Next base: position 184,007,715 of record CM077152.1, on the reverse strand, counting down.
AACTTGATTGTCTCTTAGATATCTGCAAGGAGAAAATAACCAAACTAACAATCCAACAAGGCAAGTATACCTATCGAAATGCAGCTAGGGGACACAAGTGTCGTATTAAAATCCGGGAACAGTTGAGTAAGCTTACTCACACGAAATCTATTATTTTATCGACGGAAAAATTAGGGTTTTTTTAGAAGAAAGCTAAACGTACTAAAGGAAGAGAACTACTTGCAATGAAAGAGAGCTACTTGCATGAAAAGATAAAGAGAGCTAAAAGAGCGATTAAACTTAAGCTTAGTAACGATGAGGGGAAAATGCACTCGATCAGAAATCACCTCGGCAAGAGTGGTTGAGAAAAATACGATAAATAAACCTAAGCTAATTAGGGTAAAGGTCCTTGACCGTGGAGGTTCCATGAATATTGACACACTTCTCTCAAAGGCCGTGCCTAACTGAGTTTAGGAAGGTCCGACCGACTCTCGCCTAAATCGGAGGCCTAAAACTCGCTTTACGCGGTGAACCCCGCTATTGGATTTTACTCCTAATCCGGGAGATTTGAACGTCTGCCTCTCTCGAGGGGTGCGAACAACTCCCTTTACTCTTGAGTGCTCATTTCAAACTTTCGGCCTCTCGGCTAGCCCAGAATGAAAGCAAAGGTGGAGAGTATATATCGATGATATACCTCCAACCCGTGATAAATCAAGAGTAATTCAAGGCTAAAACCCTAAAAAGAAAAGGTAAGATTCAAAGCATCATAACCTAATCACTCGAACCTCGGATCATCAAGATCGAGTACATAGAGGATTAGTTAATCATGGTGAGGTGGAAGAGGGGGGATGAGTAGAAGAAAATAGTGAAAACAGAGCAGAAACGAAAGAGAAAACAACACTTTTTATTAATGGAAACAGGGATCTTATAACTTGAAAACTAGAGATTACAAGTGCATGGAAAGGTAAACTACACTATCATTATTATTATACTACAGAACGAAGCTAGGAACTAATACAAGGAAAGCATACAGCTAGAGCTAAGAACTAAAAATGAAAAGACATGCTTAAAAAAGTTCAAAAATACAAAGGACAGAACCTCCCCTCTCAATCCGAAAAGTGTCCCTGAACCCTTAGAGTTGGGCTCTATTTATAGAATTTTTCGGGTCGGGTCAAGCCCCCCTGTCACGCCCTGGTCGGGCGTGACCCTGGGGCGTGACACATTCGGCGCGACTTTTTCGGGCTGGAATTTAATTCTGACGAAGTAGTTGAGGTACACGCCCACAAGTCACGCCCTGGTGGGGCGTGTACCTGGGGAGTGTTCTTTGCGGCGTGACTTTGTTGAGCTAAACTTGAATGCTGGAGGTGACGGACGGAATTGCTGAAGTACACGCCCATATGTCACGCCCGGGTCAGGCGTGACCCTGGGGCGTGACACTTTCGGTGCAACGGTGGAGCGGGAAAAATGAGCGCGCTGCGGCGATTCCTCGAAACCTGGGGACACGCCTCTAGAACACGCCCGTGTCGGATGTGACACGGGCGTGACCGAGGGCGTGTACACTAAGTTTCCACGGAATGCAGTTTCGGACCAATTGCTTCATTCCTCTGGGTTACATGCCCGAGGTACACGCCCTGGTAGGGCGTGACCTTGGGGCATGTCACAGCAAAATTCGGCTGAAAGCCGTGAAAACCTGCAAAAAGCAGAAAAAATGCATTAGCGACAAAAATATATACAAAGGGGAATCAAAATAAGTACTTTACAAGACTTGATTTGCTTTAAAACCCCGAAAATATCCTAATAAAATTGACTGCAAACCGTATTATCAGTAAACACTCCAATTAGGCCTTCGAGGGCCGGCTTCGCAATTTGGGCTTTAGCCCGCTATTGGCCGCTTGGTCCAGCAGCACTTGCAAGCAACAAAACCACCGCACGGTGGCAAACAAAGGCAACGGTCAGTAATGCTGACCAAATTATAACGATCTCGCCCCCAACTCGGGGCGGCGATGCTCCTTCCCTGCATTTCATTAGCATAAGCGAGCAATATAACATTTCATTGCATCACAGGCGTTGGCACGCATGGCCACACGCCCCGTGCTCTCAGGGCACATTCTTGGTGATCGCAGTCTAAGCCGCTAACTCACCACCATCTCCAGGACGACAATATCTCGTGAGCAAATTGGTCTTTTAGGCAGATGTTACGACACTTTAATGTCATCAATAGCCTATGTCACGACACTTTAATGTCATCGACATCAAGACCCAACCTCTATGCCCTCGGCATAAAGCAGGAACGGTTCCCACTCAACCCGTTGCTCACTTGCCACGACACTTAAATATCATCGGCACGAGTTAAGTTTCCCCGAAACCCGTGAATCGAACGTACAATATTACATAACCCAGTTATGTACAAGTTGGCTCCTAGGCCCACAAGTTGGCAAGATCACGCATCCGCCCAGTTTTCCGGGTGCACCTTTGGGTTAATCCCCATGGCTCTCTGTTGCAATCTACCACGTAGAAACCCGAAAAACAACCAATCGCGCGGAGTCTTCTCCGGCATTTGTGCAATGCAACATCACCGATCCAGACCAACATGTCCGGGTAGGCTTCACACATCATGCCTATGTCCGTTCTCGCTTACGGACTCTAAACAATGGGGACTTTACATATCTACCCGAAGGAATGCCTCCCACTCACCGCAAACTCGCGAGAGCGGGCTTCCTATGCAAAGAAGGAGAGCTACACATGCTCAAGAAGAGAATCGTTACCCTATCGCTTCTCTTTGGCGCCATGGAAAAGTAAGCAGATGAAAAGCACCGCACTCTCTTCGCCTCCGTGGATCCGAAGTCGGCTCGCGATTTGGAGCTTCGAAGCTCCTCCAATGGCCGGATCTATAACTTCTTCCTTCCTTGGCTCTCCTCTCTCTCTAAGCTTTAGAAGGATAACCACTCATGTAAAAGTGAGGGTTTCTAAGGCCCAATCCCGGGTATATCCCATCAGGAACAACCGCCAGCCGTTGGATCACCAATTAAAGAAACGAACGGCTTTGATTCGGGACTGAAATGTCCAATCTGGACCGAACACGGTCTGACACACGCCCATGTCCAGGGCCGTGTGCATCATTCGCTATCAAAATCGACGCGCCTGGAACAACACACGGTCATCGAACACACCCGTGTTCAACCTGACACGCCCGTGTTCCACTTGACACGGCCGTGTGGCCGGCCGTGTACCCCCATCAATTTAACCCGAAAACAACCCGAGAACTGCACGGGTTCTAGGACACGCCCGTGTCCTTGCCCGTGTCTACCTCAACATGCATGGGCTCCAGGCGTGTACACAGTCTCGACACTAGACACTTCGTCGAGCAAAGATTGTCGACCTGACGACACGGCCTTGGACACGCCCGTGTCCTAGGCCGTGTGCCTTGTCTCGACACATCGTCGAGCAAAATTCGTCGACTCCCGAGACGAGTGTCGACACGGGTCGACACGCCCTGCGACACGCCCGTGTCACAGGCCGTGTGCCATGTCTCGACACTTCGTCGAGTGCAGAGTGTCGACTTCGCGGGCTGAGTGTCGACACGGGTCGACACGCCCTGCGACACGCCCGTGTCGCAGGCCGTGTGCCCAGTCTCGACACAATGTTGAGAGCAAAATGTCGACTTCACCGGCTGAGTGTCGACACAAGCCTGACACGCCCTGGGACACGCCCGTGTCCCAGGCCGTGTGCCTCCTGCTAGAACCCAAAACTGGCCCAAAACGTCCCCCGTCGCTCTTTGAGTTTTGGGGCGTTACAATTCTCCCCCTCTTAAAAGAATTTCGTCCACGAAATTATATAAAGGAAAGACATGTACAAAACCAAAATTTGTACCTGAGCGGAACAACTCCGGATACTCATCAAGCATAGTCTGCTCTCGCTCCCAAGAGAGCTCCTCACAGCCGCAATTGTCCCATCAGACTTTGACCATCCTAATCTCTTTATTGCGTAGCCGCTTGACCTCCGAGTCCTCAATCCGTACGGGCTTGACTTTTGTCGTCAACCCACCATCCACCGGACACTTGATCAACATCGATCACTTGCGTAGGCTCTTGCACTGCCTTCCGAAGCACCGAAATATGTAATACATCATGTAATACACCTAGATCCAGTGAAAGCTTCAACCGATAGGCTGCTTCACCAACTCGCACCAGAACCTCAAACGACCCAAGGTACCTCGGGCTTAGCTTTTTCAATCGCCGCACCCGCGAGACACCCTTGAATGGCTTGATCTTTAAGTACACATAGTCGCCCACAACGAACTCCACGTTCCTGTGCGTGGCATTATAGTACTTCGCTTTTCGGTCCTGAGCAATAAGCAACCTCTCCCGAATGGTTCTCACCAAAGAAGTTGCATCCTCCACTTGTAATCGCTTATACATCTTTGACTCACCCATTTCTAACCAAGACAACGGCGTGTGACATTTTCTACCATATAGGGCCTCGAAGGGCGCCATTTGAATACTCGCTTGGTAGCTATTGTTGTATGCGAACTCCACCAAATAAAGGTGGTCTTCCCATTGCTTTCCAAAATCCAAGACACACATGCGGAGCATGTCTTCAATGGTTCTATTGACCCTCTCGGTCTGCCCATCCGTTTGCGGATGGAAGGCTGTGCTGAATTTTAGCTTTGTTCCCAACATTTGATGTACAAGTCTCCAATCATTGGACGTGAACCGCCCATCTCGGTCACTCACGATGCTGCGGGGCACACCGTGAAGCCGTACAATGTTATCCAAATACAGTTTTGCCAACTTCTCCACCGGATCATCCTTCCTATGCGGAATGAAATGCGATACCTTCGTCAACTGATCCACGACCACCCAAATGGCATCGTTCCCCTTTTGCGACCTTGGCAAACCGTGTACAAAGTCCATAGAGATGTCGTCGAATTTCCACTCCGGAATAGGCAAGGACTTAAGAAATCCTCCCGGCTTTTGGTATTCCGCCTTCACCAAGGCGCAAGTTTGGCACTTCGCTACGTAGAGCGCCACATCTTTCTCCAAACCCGGCCACCAAAACAGTTTCTTCACATCACGGTACATCTTCGTGCTCCCGGGTGAATTGAGTACTTAGTATGATGTGCCTCGTACAACAATTCCACCGCAAATTTCCCACACTTGGGACGCACAGACGACCGTCTTTCCAAAGCAATCCATCCTTCACAACGAATTGGGAATTTGACCCATCCAGAGCCTCTACCATGAACTGCTTCATATGGACATCCATATCCAATGCCTGCCAAATCCGATCAGCCAGGTCATATTGGACTTCAGTCCAATTCAGAACTGCTTCAGCACTTGATTGCCTATCCACACAAACAATCTCCAACGCCTCCAACTCCCGCACCAACCGCTCATCATGCACCAATAGCCAATTGGCTTGAGCTGGGGCTCGGCGACTCAACGCGTCCGCAACCGCATTACCCTTACCAGGCACGTAGTGGATCTTGAATGTATAGTCCCCAAAAACTCCATCCATCTACACTGCCGCATATTCAGATCCTTCTGATCAATTAGATACTTCAGGCTCTTATGATCGGTGTAGATATCAATCTTCACACCGTACAAATAGTGTCTCCACAGCTTCAAGGCAAAAATCACGGCCGCTAACTCCAAGTCATGGACCGGATAGTTCCTTTCATGCACTTTTAGCTGTCTCGAGCCATAAGCTATTACACTTCCGTGTTGCAGTAGCACGCAACCCAAACCGCTGCCCGAAGCATCACTGTAAATCTCATAGTCTTCGGTCCCACATGGCGAACTCAGCACAGGCGTCGTGGTCAACCGACACTTCAACTCCTCAAAAGCTCGCGCGCACTCCGGCGTCCAAACGAACTTCTGCTCCTTCCTCGTCAAAGTAGTGAGAGGTAGCGCTATCCGCGAGAAGTTCTCTACGAAGCGCCTATAATAGCCGGTAAGCCCCAGAAAGCTCCGGACTTTCGCTAACGTAGCAAGCTCAGGAAGCTCCCGTATCGTAACAATCTTCGTCGGATCCACAGCAATACCCTCTCCACTCACTATATGACCGAGGAACGCCACTGAGGATAACCAAAACTCGCACTTCGAGAACTTGGCATACAGTTGATTCCTCCTTAGCGTCTCCAAAACTAAATGAAGATGCTTGAAGTGATCTTCCTCACTTTGCGAGTACACCAAAATATCGTCGATGAAGACGATCATAAAATGGTCCAAGTACTCTCTGAAAGTCCTGTTCATCAAATACATGAACACTGACAGCGCATTAGTCAGCCCAAACGGCATGACCGTAAACTCATAATGCCCGTATCTCGTACTAAACGCTGTCTTCGGGATATCACTCTCCCTTATTCGCAGCTTATAGTACCCAGACTTGAGATCCAACTTCGAGTACACCGTCGACCCGACCAACTGATCAAAAAGATCATCAATCCGGGGGATCGGTACTTGTTCTTCTCCGTCAAACTTGTTGAGCTCCCGATAATCAATACATAGCCTCAAGCTTCCGTCCTTCTTCTTAACAAAGAGGACCGGCGCGCTCCAAGGCGAAGAACTTGGGCGCATATACCCTTACTCCAACAACTCTTGTAGTTGAACTTTCAGCTCCGTCATTTACTTAGGCGCTAGCCAATAAGGAGATCGTGACACAGGCTTTGCACCTAGCACTAGCTCAATCATAAAATCTATCTCCCGCTGAGGCGGGGCTCCAGGAAGATCTGCGGGGAACACATCAGGGTATTCCGATACCACTGAAATACAATCCAACGCGGGCTTCAGATTTGCAACCTCCACTAGTGTAAAGAATAGTTCTGCACCGGCACGAACCGCTTCACCACCTGAAGAGCAGACATCAACGTCTTGCTCGACCCCTTTAAGCCCGTAAAAGTCATTTCACGACTTGCTCCCAGCTTGACTTCCTTGCGACCGCAGTCAATATAGGCCTGCTGCTCCGAGAGCCAATTCATGCCAAATATAATGTCGAACTCCACCAACGGAAGTAACGACGCCTGCAGATCGAACTCCTGATTCCCAATACGAATCTTAACATCGCAGATCCTATCCGCGTGCATCGAACACCCATTGGGCAACAACACATCCAACTTATCCTTCGCCATCGAAGAAGGGACTCCAATGCGTGATATAAATCCCTCGGATAAGAAGGAGTGTGAAGCTCCCGCATCGAAGAGTGCTCTTGCCGGATTTTCACAAATCAAAACAAATCCTAAACAAGCAGTGGTAAGGTAACATGTGCATAACAAGTATTTAAAGAAATTGACTTGCTATAAAGTAAACCGTACCTGTCAGCACATCAGCATGTTTGATGGCCTCCTGTTGGCCAAGATTATAGACCCTTGGTTGGGCCGCAGCATAGTGGGACGCGGTTGACTCCACCGCCTTGCCCTTCTCTTCGTAAGTAGCTCCTGACTTCCTTTCGGACTTGGGACGTCCGCTCCGGCACTCTGGGGCATAATGCCCCAACTTCCCACAGTTGTAACATGCGCCCGGGGTCCGACCCGTAGTCTCCCCAAAAGCACCAGCAGAGCGGGTTAGACCCGAAGTCCTAGCTTTCTTGTTCCACTTTCGGAACACAGATTTTGAGGTGTTCGGCTCTCTGAACTCCGACTTCTTCTCGCCCAAGCTTTTCTTTGCCTGCACATTCTTCATGTCCTTCTCCAAGGACCGGGCCGTGTTGACCAAGGTCAAGAAACCCTGCGTCATCGGCCCCGAGAGTAGTAATCTCACCTCATCTCTCAACCCTTCGTAGAATCGATTCGTCTTGCACTCCTCATCCGCAATGGTGGAGCTAGCATATCGACTCAAACGGGTAAACTCGTGGAGATATTCATCCACGATACTGTCTCCTTGTACCAACTTCAGGAACTCATTCTCCAACGCTATCCTCTGCGCCGAAGGTAGGTATCTAGTCAAGAACAATCTCGAGAACTCCTCCATCGAGACATCAACAAGTTGCCTACCTCTCAATAGGTGCAGCTCCAAACTTTCCCACCATATTCTCGCTTCACCATCCAGAAGGAACGTAGCGATGGTGGTCATTTGCCACTCCTCCGTCTCCATTGATGTCATGACTCTCTTCACCCTGGAGATCCAGTCTTCAGCTTGAGATGGGGTTCCCAACCCCGAGAATACCGGAGGACTAAAGCTCATCACATGCTTGAGCTGTCTCTCGGTTGCCCTCCTTGGCACCAACGGCTTCACACTACCACCTGTTCCACTCTCCTCGGCTCAAGCTCTGGAAGAGGTTCCTGCTCCATCGCAGGAGCGGGCTGCTACGTTTGCCTTGCAGGCTGCGCATTTTTATCACGGCCAACACTACTTCGGCCACCAATCGTATGTTCTCAGCCGATAGAGGTGTTGCAGGAGCAACATCTGGGGCACTGCTAGCCTCAGAAACTCGACGTTCCGACGTCCCAACACCACTTCTGGTCACCTATAGTGGTACAAAACACCGTTAACCGACCAAATAAAATTGCAAACAACAATTATAGGAACATACAGGTTCCTCAAACACGTGTATTTTCATTCCTAAGTGGACATTCATGGGTTCTTTTTACCGTTATAATGATGACGCACACAATGTGCTCACCACCCCTTAAAAAGAATTCACCCACGAATTCATCTTAAGCCCGACCAAAACCAGTAGTCTGATACCAAATTGTAACACCCCCTATCTCCGTCGCATAGCATATAGCAGTAGGTCCGGCGGGGCCCGACGCCATATACTAAGAGGGGACAGACCGAGTGGTTACTCAATGGAAACCATCCAACCAATCATAACGTCCTACACAGAGCATTCTAGCGGAAGCAGTTTATATAAGTTGCAATAAAGAACCAACACTAAAGCATGAATGTCCACTAAAACCAAATAGGAATGTCGCGCATACACGAGTACAAGCCTTAAGGCTTTACAAAATGGTTTACTTCAATATTACATGTTTTACAAACCACATCACGCAGGCCGGTCATACATGAGTAAAAGCAGTAAACACTCCAATTAGGCCTTCGAGGGCCGGCTTCGCAATTTGGGCTTTAGCCCGCTATTGACCGCTTGCTCCAGCAGCACCTGCAAGCAACAAAACCACCACACGGTGGCAAACAAAGGCAACGGTGAGCAATGCTGACCAAATTATAACGATCCCGCCCCAATCGTGGCAGCGATGCTCCTTCCCTGCATTTCATTAACATAAGCGAGCAATATAACAATTCACTACATCACAGGCATTGGCACGCATGGCCACATGCCCCGTGCTCTCAGGGCACATTCTCGGTGATCGCAGTCTAAGCCGCTAACTCACCACCATCTCCAGCACGACAATATCGCGTGAGCAAATTGGTCTTTTAGGCAGATGTTACGACACTTTAATGTCATCAACAGCCTATGTTACGATACTTTAATGTCATCGACATCAAGACTCGACCTATATGCCCTTGGCATAAAGCCGGAACGGTTCCCACTCAACCCGTTGCTCACTTGCCACGACACTTAAATATCATCGGCACGAGTTAAGTTTCCCCGAAGCCCGTGAATCGAACGTACAATATTACATAACCCAGTTATGTACAAGTTGGCTCCTAGGCCCACAAGTTGGCAAGATCACGCATCCGCCCAGTTTTCCGGGTGCACCTTTGGGTTAATCCCCAAGGCTCCCTGTTGCAATCTACCACGTAGAAAACCCAAAAAACAACCAATCGCGCGGAGTCTTCTCCGGCATTTATGCAATGCAACATCACCGATCCAGACCAACATGTCCGGGTAGGCTTCACACATCATGCCTATGTCCGTTCTCGCTTACGGACTCTAAACAATGGGGACTTCACATATCTACCCGAAGGAACGCCTCCAACTCACCGCAAACTCGCGAGAGCGGGCTTCCTATGCAAAGAAGGAGAGCTACACATGCTCAAGAAGAGAATCTTTACCCTAGCGCTTCTCTTTGGCGCCATGGAAAAGTAAGCGGATGAAAAGCGCCGCACTCTCTTCGCCTCTGTGGATCTAAAGTCGGCTCGCGATTTGGAGCTTCGAAGCTCCTCCAATGGCCGGATCTAGCTTCTTCTTCCTTCCTTGGCTCTCCTCTCTCTAAGATTTAGAAAGATAACCACTCATGTAAAAGTGAGGGTTTCTAAGCCCCAATCCCGAGTATATCCCATCAGGAACAACTCCCAGCCGTTGGATCACCAATTAAAGAAACGAACGGCTTTGATTGGGACTGAAATGTCCAATCTAGACCTAACGCGGCCTGGCACACGCCCGTGTCCAGGGCCGTGTTCCTCATTCACCGTCAAAATCGACGCGCCTGGAACAACACACGGGCATCGAACACGCCCGTGTTCAACCTGATACGCTCGTGTTCCACCTGACACGGCCGTGTGGCCGGCCGTGTACCCCATCGATTTAACCCGAAAACAACCGAGAACTGCACAGGTTCTAGGGCACGCCGTGTCCTTGCACGTGTCTACCTCAACACGCCTGGGCTCCAGGCCGTATACACGGTCTCGACACTCGACACTTCGTCGAGCGAAGATCGTCGCCTGACGACACGGCCTTGGACACGCCCGTATCCTAGGCTGTTTGCCTTGTCTCTACACATCGTCGAGCAAAATTCGTCGACTCCCCGGGACGAGTGTCGACACGGGTCGACACGGCCTGCGACATGCCCGTGTTGCAGGCCGTGTGCCATGTCTCGACACTTCGTCGAGCACAGAGTGTCGACTTCACGGGCTTATTGTCGACAGGGTCGACACGCCCTGCGATACTACCGTGTCGTAGGCCGTGTGCCCATCTCGACACAATGTCGAGAGCAGAATGTCGACTTCGCCGGCTGAGTGTCGACACAAGCCTGACACGCCCTGGGACACGCCCGTGTCCCAGGCGTGTGCCTCCTGCCAGAACCCAAAACTGGCCCAAAACGTCCCCCGTCGCTCTTTTGAGTTTCGAGGCGTTACACCATATCCTCTAGTCATCCCTCTATCTGAACCACCAAAGATGACCTTGGCTCCACCTTTCACTGAAGTGTACTCCTTTAAGTTTCTCCTTGTCCCAGTCACGTGCCTAGAACAACCACTGTCTAAGTACCATGTAGGAGTATGGGCACTTGGATAACTTACATCACACAATTTATTTTACCTTAGGACCCAAATATCTATTGGGTCCTAGGTGCATGTTAGTCTAAAAAGACCTTGTCTACTAGCAGCATTTCTGACTGCTGGACTAATAGCTGCTATTGGAACACTTGGATTGTGCCGGCAGTCTACAGCAAAGTGTCTCACTTTACCACAACACCAATATTCATGAATATTGTATCTTCTTTTCTGTGCAGGACTAGCAGTTTGGTTAACTGTTGTATGAATAGTAGGAAGAGAAGTAGCAGACTTCTTCAGATTTCTTTCAGCAAGTATTTGACTGAAGGTAAGTCTTCTAGCTATCTTGTTTGTCCTGCTTTGAGTGCTGGCAACAACAAGTTTATTTTAAAAAGCATGCTCTTATTGGCATCAGAGACAACCAACCAGGCTTGCAGGATGACTGATCCTTGGTCTGAGTCTTTGCTGAATGATTCTAAATCTTTACTGCAGCCACATTCTTGAGAGTGGGGGTTGGAGCACCAACGACAAAAGGTCCAGGATGGGCCATTTGAATTTCTTCATGTGCAGCCTTAAAGGCACTCACCCGGCTGTACCTTCCACCATGGCTGTGAACATTTTTGTTCACACCAGTGGATCTTCCATTCATCTAGTGACCAAAAATGCTTTCTTGGTCATACCTATTTGGAGGCAAGAACTTTCCTAAAAGGATTGGGAGTCATGGATGCAAGAGGCTCAGATGGAGCTGGAGCTTTGCCCTTCCCTTTGGAAGGAGCAACTCTTGTGCTTCCCTTGAATCGCAACCCCTTCTTACACTTCTGAGAGGAGAAGGAGTCTATCAAGGGTAACACAGTAGTTGGCTTCGAATAACTAGCCACTATTTTTCACTATTTTTTTCTCCCTTCCGAGCCTCTCTTCAAGATCCCTTATGAGACTATTCTTGAACTTGATGGTGCCAATCTGAATGAGAGTGATGTTTCTTAGTTGGCTAACTTCCCTTGCTTTCTGATCTAGCAGAATTGTTGTTTCAGTCAGCTGGGTAGTAGCTAGCTGAAGAGAGGCAATCTCCGCAGCTTGCTTTTAGTCAACTTCTTACACCTCTTAAATGCATATAGAAGTTCACCATATCAGTCAATGTATTGATTAACATATCCTTCTTAATCAGAATCATCTTCATAACTAGAGGAAGAAGCATCTGTACAGGGACTAGTCTCATATCTAAACTCAGAAGAAGAGCTTGATAGAGGTTTTACCTTGCTTTGACCAGGCTGATCCTGGCAAGATTCCTCACCAGTCATTGCCATCAGCCCACAACAGTTTATCCATCTTCTTTATCCTCATCATCCACTGCTGAGTCACTGTCTGAGTTTGATAGAGGGGCCCTGATACCAATCCACGCAACAGGATAGTCTTCAACTGTTGCTACAACCTCTTGTTCAGTAGCAGCATCAACTAGCCAAATATAGGCTTCTTCTTCTTCAGATACAGATGAAGATGAGTCTGTCTAGCTCTTCTCTTTCTTGGTAAAAAAGGACTTCTCCTTCTTGCCCCTGAGCTAGTGCTGCTTCTTTTTAGCAGTTTCCTTCCTCTTCACTGAGCAGTCAGCTATCACATACCCTAGTTTGTTGCAACAGTAGTAGATTATTTTAGGGGAATTGTATTTACTGAATTTAGAATCATACATGTCAGTCTTGGAATGATTCCTCCTGTAATGAGAATAGGTGGAAGGTCTGCTCTTCCACGTTTTCTTCTTCATAAGCTTCTGAAAATGCCTGAAGAAGGTAGCAAAGTTCTCATCTGACATGCTGAATTCTGATACATCCAACTCTGAGCTGTCTGAATCAACTGTTCTTCTTAGAGGTGAGGGAATCTTCTCCTTACTCTTCCTGATTCTGTCTGCCTTGAATGCCAAGGACTCTCCTTGGCATGGATCTGCTGGTGGCCTCCTCCTTTTTTCTAGTAGCTAGCTGCATCTCATAGGAGAGCAGATTTTCAAATAATGTTTGGGGTGGCGTCTCAGCAAGCTTGACCACCTCTCTTATGACGCAGATCTTAGTATCCCAGTCTCTAGTGAGAGATCTTAGGAACTTATCATTTATTTCATAATGACTGAAGATCTCCCATAGGTCCTGAGTTTCATTAATGATCCTGAAAAATCTTTCATAGCAAGTAGCTATGTTCTCATTCAGGGATTGCCTGAAAGCCTCATACTCCTTCTTGAGCATGGACTTTCTGTAATCTCTTACCTCTTCAATACCCTCGATATAGACCACAAGAGTGTCTTACATCTCTTTGGAGGTCTGGTAGTGACCAAGTTCTGAAAGGTTGAATCACCATATCACTGACTACGATGTTCTGGCTCTCTTATCCAAGGCAGCAACATGACCTCATCCTTGGACATTTCTAAATAAGTCTTAGGTGTCTGGATATTTGCATCCAGAATAGAGATCTTCATTGGGATGAAGGGTCCCTCATTTACTGTCACAAAGATCTACCAGTCTTGAGCTCTTCAAACAACTAACAGAACCTCCAGAAGACTGAAGGCTCTCCTTGCTTTCTTTATCAGAAGTATTTTGATCTTGCTGTAGCAAAAGAAAATGCTATAGCTAACTGAAATTTTTGTTCTACTGGAAGAATTCAAGCTTTTCTCGACAGCAGTGGCGAGGAAGATGAAGTTCAGCCGCTCTTTTTCTTGTTAAGTAAAACCCTAGAAATTACGTAGAACATCTGGGAGCTGTCCCTTTTATGTTCCGCCGATTAACGACACCAGGAAGCTTGAGGGGACCACCTGCAGCAGACAGCTGCATCTTGATTTAAAGGAAGAAGTCATACAGTAGACTTCCAACAAAGTTTGTCGTGTTCTGTAGCTTTCCCGCACTTAATTTGAAAACAATTGACTTGTTGACTTTCTGATGTCACCATTCTGTGGCCTTAGCCAAAATCAAACATTATTAGTATATGAGTTGAGTGAGTAAGCTTCACTTACGCCAAAACACTTAGAAAAATTTTCTTTCACTAGGCATTGAGTGAGCAACCTTCACTCAATGCCAAAACCCTTAAAAAAATTTCTCTGCCATTAGGCATTGAGTGAGTAAGCTTCACTCAATGCCAAAACACTTAGAAAAGTATGTTGTCATTAGGGTTGAGTGAGCAACCTTCACTCAACGCCAAACACTTAGAAAAATCTTTCTGTCTTTAGGCATTGAGAGCGTTGAGTCCACTTAATGCCAAACTGCTTAACTAAAGTTCTATCACTTGGCGTTGAGTGAGTAAGCTTCACTCAACGCCATATCACTTAAATTTGATTTTAGTCACTTGGCGTTGAGTGAGTAGGCTTCACTCAACGCCAAACTACTTAACAATATATTCTTTTGTTATATGGCGTTGAGTGAGTATGCTACACTCAACGCATTTGGAATTAGCAAATTTCTATGAAATCACAGTCTCTGAACAACAAAGGTTCAGTCAACGTTTTTATCACATGGCGTTAAGTGAGTAAGCTTCACTCAACGCCTGTGGACTTAGCCAAATATCTGCACATATTTTCTGTAGCGTTGACTGTCTGAGCTATACTCAACGATTTATGTTGTATGACGTTGAGTGAGTAGACTTTGCTCAATGCCTGCGAGCTTAGAAACATTTCTTCATGTTTCTTCTTATTCTTTGATAGGTTCAACATTACTCAACGCTTTTAGCGGTATAACGTTGAATGAGTAGACTACACTCAATGCTGTGGACTTAGCCACTTTTTGTCCAGCTAATAATTAGGCTTTAACTAACCAAGCAATACTCACCACTTTTACTTACCTGACGTTGAGTGAATAGACTTCACTCAACGGCTGTGTACTTAAGCAATTTCCAGCCTATCCAGAATCTTCCCTTGTATCTAGCGTTGAGTGAGTAGACTTCACTCAACGTCTGTGGACTAAACCGATTTCCTGCACCTGACATTGAGTGCGTAAGCTTCACTCAACGCCTGTGGACTTAAGCAAATTCCTGCCTGTCCAACATAAATCTTTGTGTCCACCTATTCAATCACTTGGAATATCAGTCCTATCAATTTTTCAAGGACAACCTGCATGCATGAACTTAAGCAGACATCAAATTCAACTTTATGTATATCATTGACATGAATGACTTCTTCAAATCTGGGACATTGTGGGCAATGGACCCAACATTTTTAATGTACCAGATCCTTAACATATAAATATTGATATAGTTTTTATAAGTTATTGAACTCGGTTCTTTATATACTTTGTTCTTTGATATATTGCTAGTTTATTTGTGCTACTTGATATATGTGCTCTAAGTATACATATTGCTTACCGTTTTCTTATAGAACTATTGATACAATATCTATTAGATTTAGCTTACCGTTAATGCCACTTGTTTGTTTTATACTATTATTATTATTGTATCCCTTTTCCCTCCTTTTGCATGGTGTCAAAGAGTCAGTGGGGAGAGGATGTGAAGCCACTTAGTCTTTATGACTAATGGTTGTTGCACCGCCATTTTTAGGAGCACACCATGCAGGAGAAATAACAACAGCACCCTATACAGGAGAATAACTAGGGCAGGGGCAGGGCCTGATAGTACGTTACCTTCATACATTCTGTGACTGATTGAGCTTTTGTGCTCTTGAAGTAGCCTACGAGCATTTTTTATACTCTGCCCTATATTTTCATGAACTTTTGATGTTCATGTTTCATTATATATATTGCATACTTTTATGCTTATTGTGGATCATGACTTCTGTGTTTTCTTTTATTGATGGGTTGGCAATGCGATATTGGAAATGGCCGATAGAATTTGCATCTTGTGGTACAGATTTGCGCGTGTGCTGATGTTATTACAATGCAGCTAATGAAACTTGTACCTTGCAATATTCTCTTAATAATTAATCAAAAAACTTGAAACTTGATACATATCATCATGCTCACCTTAGGAAGAGCCCCAAATTTGGTGGAATTACTGGAGGAGCATGAATTTACTAAGTTTAGGGGTTTATTTAATAAAGTGATACATGGAGAATATAAAATGATTAATATGACTTGTTTGGTGATTTATAAATCTAAAAATATTATCGTGGAATAAACATATTATGAATGATCAATGGCAGAGATTGCAGAGCGCTTGGAATTAATTTTATTTAGTTTACTATTGTTGAAATTTGTGAGTGGAAGTGGGTGATAGGCGGCCTGGGCGGCCTGTGCGGTCGTAGTCCGCGGCCTGCGACTGCTGTCTGCGGACAGGGTTTGGCTGTCTTGGTTGCTTGGCTTTAATGAGCGGCCTATACGGCCTGATATGCGGCTTGTTCGGTCTGTTGAGAGGCCTGGTGGTCTATTACCTAGGGTGTCGGGCTTCTGGCAAAACGGACTGAGCGTGCTGCGGTTTGCGGGCTGAAGGCAGTGCTCTGTTCAGCGCCCTTGTGTGTTGCAAGCTTGTGTTAACCGGCGGATTGGGTAATCTATCTGAGGAGGCTTACGGACCGGCGTGTCCGCGGTGTCCCTGTGGTGGACTAGCCTTGGAGTTTGGCTGTGGCCCTTGCCGAGCTCTGGTGGTACAGCAGGTGTTAGCTGCTGTGGAGGTTTGCGTGGACTGGTGTCGCAGTCCGGCAGTTGGCCAGGCGGACTGTCCGCGGGGGCAATTGTGCGAGGATTACTTGCAGACTCTGCCTTAACTCTGGAGGAGTGTTGGCGATCTGCTTTGGTGGATTGGCAGACTGAGCCTTGTCTGCCAAGCTCGCGCTAGGCCTTTGGTGATTTACTGGACTTGGTCACATTCTGTGACAAGTCCAGTGTGTCCACTGTATCCACCAAGTCTGCTGTTGGCCGGGTTGACTGTTGTTAAACCCTGCCTTTGGTCGTGGACTTGTGGCGGATAGAGGCTTTGCTCTTGCGCTGTGCGGACTGCCTCTTGCATGTGTGGACTATCTCTGAAGGAGTTGTGGATGTCTGTGTTGATGTGGGCGGACTGTGCGGACGGTATTACGTCCGCATAGTGTGGGCTGTCTATTGCAAGACCGCCCGATAGTGAACTTCGGTGCCTTTCTTCTGGTGGTTTTATTGGTAACCTGCTAAGTCTTTGTGAACTCAGCAGACGGAGGTTTTGCTAGTGCGCGGCTTGGGGTGGTGATTCTATCCACTAGGGTGGTGACCACACTCCTCACCTCGCCTATAAATAGAACCCCCCCCCCCCGGCATGTCTACAGTAACTGAGTGAACAGTAAGTTGGGCTTGGGCAAGTGTTGCAGTCTATGGTTTTCTGTCCGCGCGGGTTGAGTAGTGCTGACGGTTTGATCTGTGTGCAGGTCGCGAGGCTAGCTTCATGAAGTCGGGAGTTGGGCATTAAAGTGTGCGGTCTCTGCGGTCTCAACTGGTCGCTTCTGCGGCTTGTCAGTTTTCTGCTTCAGCTTGATCAAGTTCCAATAACCTGTCCGTCAGTCTCAGCTGGGTAGGTGGTTTGTTCCTTTGTTCTTCAGCAGACAGCGAATAATGTTGTGTCCGCTTGACCTCGCGGTCTAGGCGGACTCCTTGTGCTATTCGACTTGTAGCAGTTGCAGCTCGGGCGGCTTAGGCGATCTTGGCAGACTAGGCGGTCTCGACGGTCTCCAGTTATGTCCGCCCGACTTGTTTTGTTCTTTCTGTTTGTAGCTTGTGTACTAGCGAAATCATGTCTCACTACGTATACCTCGCCTTGTAAAGAAGTGTGAATGAATATAAGACCTATTTGTGCTTCCATTTTGTGGTTGGTGTTAAACTTGCTCCTTAGGCTTCCACATGATCAAAGTGTGAACTGGGTAGTTCTGAGATATTAATTTGCGTTTAGGCTACCTTGCTGACCGCTTTGAGAAAATTCAACATGGTATCAGAGGCAGGTTCAGTTGCTGAGCGTGCTCAACCAGTGTTGTTTCTCTGTGCTTGAGTGGTGATCAACCAGTGTGTTGGTGCTCTGTGCTTCTGGAAGTTTGCTTGACCAAA